>JAODKM010000002.1:22036239-22061602 GCA_026780845.1 Petrocephalus sullivani | reverse complement strand
AACTGTGTTTAATAAAACTGTTTTCAATTCACCTATATTTGCCTGTTTCCTTTTTTTACCTATGGTATCGATTTAGTATCGATACTAAGGTATTAGATCCTAGTATCGTACCGAAGTCAAAATTGTGGTATCGAGCCATCCCTACTGTCACTGCAGACAACTGTACTTGCCATACTATTGTAAAGGCCCACGTGGCTAGTAAATATGAGTAATAAATGACCTGCATTCATCAGAGGTGAGTGAGATCTGTCAGTCTGACTCATCCAATAGTGACTTGGCAGACCCTCCCAATCCTGAACCTATGGCTGGTCGGAAACGCGCCCCTGTTCCGAGGTCAGACAATTTTTAAAACAGAAGTCGGACAATTTTTAAAACTTTGTTCTTTTAAATCTCCCTCAATATTGATCCAAGACATGCCCGATTTCAGTTTCAGGAATTCATGTGACCAAATCAGCATTCCAATTTACGTTAAAATCTGTGACTATGAGGTCTGAATGTGTGATGATTTGACACGGAGTGACCCATACTTAAAACAACGCCACCTTGATTGTTCTGTTGCACCGCCATCCTAGAGGGGACAGCATGTTTTTGATGCAGTAGATCCACACACAGAGTATAAATAAATGTTTTGTGGAGAGAGTGTTATTATAATTATGTAGATAACAGGTCTTTTAAAATGGAAGTTGCTATTTTTTAATAGCCACTTTTGGTCTAATACTAGCAGTGGCCCAACATGGAAGCTAACGATTTACACAACACGGGTACACACTAAAAAATGAGTGCCTTTCATGGCGAACATTAGTTGCCACTGATCACTGCAGTGATCACTGCTCATACAACATCATATTGCTAAAACAACTTTTTTTGAAGCCTACTTTTTCCTCCTCCCCTTATGTATTTAGTACCTTTTCTACTTACAACATTTTAAACAAAAATTTGGTTGACTAGCTATTGGCAATGGCTTATGAATCTTATCATTTTTCTTTTAAATTACAGGTATGTTAAAGAGGGCAAAAATGCTGCTCGGCAAGGTGACATGTCGAAATCCTTAGAGCTATTCCGGTTGGCACATGAAATTCATCCCAGTGAAAAACTTCAAAGCAGAATCAAGATGATTGAAGAGGCCATAGAAGAAATGGCACGTCAGGCATCGGATGGCGAGGATGAGGAGTTTGTTAATGTTAATGACTGTGGCTTCATGCTCTTCAAGGAACTGTACGATAAACTGTATGAACATCAAAAAGAAGGTATTGCATTTCTTTATGGCCTTCATAGAGATGGCAAAAAGGGAGGGATCCTTGCTGATGATATGGGATTGGGGAAAACCATTCAGATTATTGGATTCCTTTCTGGAATGTATGATTCTGAATTAGTCAAATGTACCCTTCTTGTAATGCCTACATCTTTAATTGGGAATTGGACAAAAGAATTTGCAAAGTGGACACCGGGAATGAGGGTTAAGGAGTTCCATGGTGCTAATAAAACAGAGCGCAATAGGAATCTGGAGAAGATTCGGAGAAGAGGTGGTGTTGTTATAACCACGTACCAAATGTTGATTACCAATTGGGAACTTCTCGCATCTTGCAATGGCAAGGAATTTACATGGGATTACGTTATATTAGATGAGGCACACAAAATTAAGACTTCTTCAACTAAAACTGCTAAAAGTGCACATGCTATACCAGCTAAGCATCGTATCCTACTCACTGGCACCCCTGTGCAGAACAACTTGCGGGAGATGTGGGCGCTCTTTGACTTTGCTTGTCAAGGAGCTCTACTTGGCACATCTAAAACCTTTAAATGTGAATATGAGAACCCCATCACTCGAGCCCGGGAGAAGGATGCGACTCCTGGGGAAAGGGCCCTTGGCCTAAAGATTTCTGAGAATTTGATGAGCATCATAAAACCTTACTTCTTGCGGCGCACAAAGCAGGATGTTCAAAATAAGAAGCACAATGCAACAGCAAATACTGTTGAGGATGCTGTGGTTTTGGAAAACAAGGAGAACAAGAACCCAAATGCTGCTGATGCAGTGATGCCAACTCTGACAAGAAAGAATGACTTGATTGTGTGGACATACCTAAGTGCAATCCAGGAGGACATTTACAACCAGTTCTTATCACTTGATCGCGTCAAAGAACTGCTCATGACGACTCGCTCACCACTAGCAGAACTGAACATCCTGAAGAAATTGTGTGACCATCCCAGGCTTTTGTCTGCTAGAGCTGTTGCTCAGCTAGGTTTGGAAGAGGGAGCCAGCTCCAGCAGTGAAAACATTGATGACAATGAGGCTGCTGCTTGCAGAATTGACAAAATATCTGATGAAACCCTCATATCAGAATCTGGCAAGCTGACATTTCTTGTCTCGCTTTTGGAGAGACTGCGAGAAGAAAACTGCCGCACGCTTGTGTTCTCACAGTCAAGGAAGATGTTGGACATGATTGAGAGGGTATTGAATAACAAAGGTTTTAAGCTGGTACGGATTGATGGCACCATAATTCATCTACATGAAAGAGAGCGGCGCATTGCCCTTTTTCAGACAAACCCGAGCTACAGTGTGTTTCTTCTGACCACACAAGTAGGAGGTGTTGGAATCACACTAACTGCAGCTAACAGAGTGGTCATTTTTGACCCTAGCTGGAATCCAGCAACTGATGCACAGGCTGTGGATAGGGCCTACAGAATTGGACAAACAGAAAATGTTGTGATCTATCGGCTGATCACTTGTGGGACAGTGGAAGAGAAGATATACAGGCGCCAGGTTTTCAAAGATTCCTTAATCAGACAGACCACAGGTGATAAGAAAAACCCATTCCGTTATTTTAGTCGTCAGGAGCTGAAAGAGCTCTTCAAACTTGAAGACACCCGAACCTCTTCCACGCAACTTCAGTTGCAGTCAATGCATTCTAAGCAGAGACGAACGGACCCCAAGCTGGATGAGCATATTGCCTACTTGCACTCTATGGAAATGTTTGGGGTCTCTGACCATGACCTCATGTTTTCCCATGACGCGGCAGCTCACGAGGACCACCCAGAGGATGAGGAATCACATTTATATATTGAAAACCGGGTTCAGAAGGCACATGAGCTCATGAAAGCAGAGTCAGAGTTGCATAAGAAATTCTTGCACAGCATTGCTTCAAACACTGAGCCTGCATATCTTCGACAACCAGGTTCACAAAGCAACAAATCAGGAAGAAGTCCTGTCAACCTAGAACCCACTTTCCATGTCAGAGGTAGTAGTGACAGTGATGACCATACTTCAGTGGTAGACCTCACCTATTCTGTCTCTGAGAATGTCCAAAATGTGACTCCTGAACCAATTCCTGTGAAAATGGAGCCCGCTCCTGTCAGGTTAAATGATCACAATGGGAGCCATTTTTCGTTTATAGACCTCACTCAGTCTGAATATGAACATAATATAAATGCTGAAAGATTTCCTGCCAAAGCAGAGTGCTCTTCTCTCATCTCCACGCAGTTGTCTGACACAGAAGAACACGTTCAAAATGCAAGCATTAAATTAAGTGAACTTGCTCTTAGTAATAGCTATGTGGATTCTAAAGAGAACTCTGTGGAAAAGTATGCCGAGTTCCAAAAATCTGAGACTCAGAAAATTGACAGATCTCTTGTGGTATCATCTGAAGCAAAGGCTGATATTCCTGGAAATCCCTCTGATGAAGTTGTGAACATCATGCCATATGATGCTCTTACTAAGAATGTTCTCCTTGTGGATGACCATGCATCTGAAGAGTCTCGAAGTGTTTCTCATGGTTCAATAAACCACATAGAGTCTCCAGAAGACCAAAACATCTCATTTCACAATGGTACCCCATTAGAGGAAGTACCAAATTTGCCGAATTTGAGACGCTCTGTTCTTCAGAAGTCAGATTTTGATCATGATACTGATGTTGCTGATTCTGAAATTAAGAATGATTCTCATCTTGAATCTTTTCAGGGCAACTTTAATTTACAGTTGGAGGATAGCAATAATAGTTTTTCCCTTGAAAACCAGGAAAGTAGCCTACAAGACACAAGCCCTGACATCCAGTTACAAATGGACTGCAGCTCTATGGAAAAAGACCCAATGAAAATTTCTGCGTGTGAGTTTGTTAGTGGCCCACAGGTGAAGGACGCAAGTGATTGTTCCATGAATAATGAGGAATCCGCAGCAGATGTATCCTTTATCCATTCTGTTCGTCGAAAGAAAAAAGCTCAGGTGATTTATGATAGTGATGATGAGGACAATGAGGGAAGCCTTTTAGTGGGAAGTTCACCTGTGGAGTCTTTCAAAGGAGTGGGGTCATCTGCTCCTAGATATGAAAGTGTCTTGGCATGTTCCACACCTCGCAGGAAGAGTGTAGGTGGAAATACATCTGTTGCATCCCGAAGATCTTTAATAGAAGCTGTGGTGGATGATGTGGAAGACTTGGATGAGGATGCTGAGGATGAGCCCTCTGAGTACCACAGCAGTGCAGCTGAAGTGACTGGGTCCGGGAGCGAGTTTGTCATGGAAGAGGAAGAACCTAGTGGAGAGACTTTAAACACAGAGAATGAAGAGGAGGAGGAGGAGGAACAGGGGAGGAGCAGAGAATCTGACTTGCAGGGTGATGAGAGTTATTTGGAAGAATCGACTGGTGATCTTGAGCTGGCTTCTGATGAAAAAATGGAACAATGTACCCAAGAAAGTAGGTCATCACAGAGTAACACTGTCACTACCACCGATATTAAAGTGTCATTTTCACATGACGATGAGTATGAAAAGCTGGTGAATAGAGGAAAAGAGTGCCACTTGGAAGGAAAGATTAATGAAGCTTTAGATTTCTTTGTTAAAGCCCTCGATATCAGAAGTGGAGACCCTGAAATTCAGTTAATGACCATACAACTCTATCGTCAGCTTAGTAAGCACTGAAATGTTTTTGAAATTTAAAAGTGCAAGTTAGATTCAGGTTTACTCTTTATATAATCTGAATGCTGTATTATTTTGGGTAATTTTAATATTACACTATGTATACTTTTGAATCGCCCAGCACTTTTCTGTTTAAATCATATATTTTTTTTGTCTGTTCTTTCTATTGTTAAACATTAATTGGATAATTGCAAGTAATTTCCATTCTTTATTCAAATTATGCTTTTGTAGATCTTGATATGGTCACATGGTGGCACTAAAGTTTTACAAAACTTAAGGTACATGTGCATTGTGTAATTATTCTAATGCTGTTTTTCTAACTGAAGTGCCTGGATTTGTGGCTACTGCATCAAACTGATTTTAAATAGATATTCCTGAAATCCACTATAGGATGCTAACTGGAAGTAAAATGTGTGTAACTTGTGGTGAATGTTGTATTCAGAAATATGTTGATGTTCTTTTTTTCCTTCCAACTTCAGAGGTAACCCTAACCCTGTATTTTATTCTTTGGTTTGATTAGCTGTATATGACAATATGACCAATTTTCCTGCTTACGCATAGGGAATATTTGTCTGTGGTACCCCCCCCCCACATTGAAAAGCTCCTTGAATACGTTGTTCACAATTTATCATTATTGGTTTTCTGTTCCTCTGGAGTCCCGAGGTCAAAATAAAATTTGTGTTTGACTGCCATTCTTTGGCTTCTGTGAAAGGCTGTAGTATTGATTGTGGATGTTGATGCGTCATTTAACATTCTCCCACTTATAGGTTGTTGTGGACCCAGATCCTTGAATATTTTGTAAGGGCTATGGGCAAGTAAAGTGTAATTGTAAGTATACAAAGTGTAATTGTATTTAATAAGTAAATATTTTCCCTCCTACCAGATCCGAGCAGAACTCGTGAATATCACGCATCGTTAAAAAGCCATGGCATTTTACTGATGTTTGTCAAAACTGACTTACCTGGCCTGGCTGTGGAGAGTATAGCATTTTGCCTTCCTGCAGTAAGATGCTAATTTCAGAAGAACCTCCTCTATATGCACTTTTTTTGTTCCGTCTTTATATACATCTATTTCTGTATTAATTCAAAATGTGCGTTTTTTTTTCTTGTTAAATGTGTGTTGTAGAATTTAGCCGTAAATTACTCCTTTTCCGTCTGGTGTTTTCACCATTTTTCTTATGTTTCTGATCAATGTAATTGTCACCCAGGTGGAAATGATTCCTTTTCAGCCTTAACGGTTTCTTTTCTGATCTGGCTTTCTTTGATCTGAATAAAAGGTCACTTGACTGCATATCAGCTTGTTTTATGCGTCTTTTGGGTGAAATTAATATGCATAGTTCACATTCCCAATGATTAGAACTTGGGCATGTTCTACAACTGGGGTTCTACTGTGGCTATGGCAGCCACCTGGAAATCCTTCAGCCTAACAAGGCTGTTATTTTGCTGAAACCTACCTTTTCTTTGTCCTTGTCACCCTGTGACCAGGCGCCCAGCTGTGTGGTGCAGATATGGACTGGGTCAGCTGTGCTGATTCTCTTACATGTTAATCCGTGCTGTAAGTTGCATCACAATGGCGAACACTCAGGGAATGAACAATTTGGTCTCTGCAGCTTTTCTAAATGCTAATCCGAAGTGTTGAATAAAAAATGGCTATGTGAATAAAGAATAAATGTATCGGTGTGTGCTTTGTGAAATTATAGTTCACTGAAAAAGAATAATATAAGGCTTTGCATCCATTTCTTTGTGCACTGCAAACTATTTGAGAACCCTTTCGTAACCCTCATATTTGTTCAACTTAATTTTTCTGTCAAATTAACGTCAAATATGCCAGTTTTGTGTTTGCTATTGGTTCTGTGCAACATTATAGGATCAAGTAAGTATTTTGGTGTGACACGAAAGCCCGGCAGCATAAAACAGCAAGAACACATACATCCATGTAGTGCCAGACAGACACTTAATGCAAAGGAAGTAGGTGTAGTGCAGACAGATTTTAAAATACACAAAATCTGGAGAACATATTCTGATGAGAGTGCCCTGTGATATGAATTTAGTATCATTGCCTTTTGTTAAGGCTGATGAAATGCTGAAATAATAAAAAATAAAAAATGGTTCCATGGCAGATCTATATATCTCATATCTATTCACTTCAGTAAAGAGTATCAGGCTTGGGAGCTACAATTTCATTACAAAAGGAAATTGTGCATGAAGTGAAGGACCAAGTTGTCTATTCACACCAGATTTTTGTGTACACTGTTTGCATGCAAAATAACTTAGTAATGCTATATACCAATTAAACCTGAAGTGCTCCACTAGTCTAGAAATGCAAATGATGATATAAGCAAAAATATATGGCTGTCTGTATTGTTGCTAGAATATGTAATGTTTTGGCTAATGAAATGTATGCAGTAATTCAGGGGAGCTTTATGGAGTGGTTGGGCCTGCACCATTAGCTAAGGAGATTTGTTTGTTCACTACATATAGACAGTGGTCCTACCAACCTGGAAACTGAGGAACTTGAAGAAAGCAGATTTCAAATGCATTAACCAAGTGGGAGTCTTTAGAGTTCACACATTTGTCATCTTTGTCAGACTCGAGCGAGTCATTATTGTCTTCATAATGCTAAGGAAACTTACCATGATCAATCAGTGCCTTTGCTTTATTCCAGAAGGGCATTTTGGAGAGCATCAACAGCAATATGCTGGACACCTGGATATGCATTCAACACACTCTTTCCCTTTGAGTATAACTCACTGGTCACAGTCAGGAAATCGATTGCTCGCCAGGTAGATCCAGACTTTCAGCTGGAGTTACCCTAATGGAAGCCTTCCTCTTAGCTTTGATTGGCTATATCAGAGTCCAGGCAGCACAGGAAACAAGGGTAGGGTACAATCTGAATATGAAGCAGCTTATTGAATTCATAAACCAACACTAGAGGGAGTGCTTTCCTTAAAAACACTGGTCCTCATTTGGTATAGTTTTCAAAGTCTATGTGGAACTTGAATTATTTATCTTTGCGTGACTTTTGGCACACAAAAAGCATAAAGAAACTTAGAGGCAATGTCACCTTTCAGTAGCTCAGTAAGTCTGTCATTTCCCGGACGATTTTGCGCTTTCTATTTTTTTAATATACCACGTAACTTCTCGACTAAGAAAAATGACACATTATCATGTAATGTATGTGGACACTCATGTCAGTGCCATTACATGCCCACCAAAAAAATAAATAAATCAACACTTTAAAGGGCTGTCTGTTCTCAGCAAGGAACACTTGAAGGAAAATGATTTGAAGGACATTGTGTCATTCGAGTGCATCTTACATAGACTTCATACAAGGTCCCATGATTTGGCCCATTGCAGTGAGCAAAGGATCCCGTCTCCTGCACTTTATCCCCGTCTTCTAAGCACTTCTGTATAGCAGAGATACGAGAGGCCTGGGTTCAGGCTACAATACATCAGTTTATTTTTTAGTACCATGTAGTCTGGAGCATTCAGTTGATTTGCTTACTCATTAATCCTTCCATTTTGACCTAAAAATAATACATTTCAAATGAATATATTTCATACGTATGTATCTCGAAGTTTATTATTAAGCTTTAAATAGTTTCTGTTAAATTTGTTGCCAAATATTTAAATTAAGAGGCATTGAGTTGTTACAATGGACACAGATGGATGTCATAAATGACATTTGAATCTAAATGATGGCTCAATTCAGGCACACCGAGAAGCCTTAATGGCTGTAATAAAGGTATCTACCATAAAATGAAAGCACATGAACTCCGGTGAGTGTGAATGGCAACATCGTGGTATTTTGGTGTGTATTTCGTGTTTTATCACGAGTATGACAAATTACAAAAACACATGCCTAAAGTCACATTTATTCAACCCTTTTCCCCAAAGGTTCTGCATTTGGTTTCAAGCCTCCCATGACAGAGACATCTGTTAACCCATCTGTGGCCTGCTGTTGTGCAGTGAGGATGGTACTTCAGCGAATTACAGATGTGGTCAGAGTCCCCAGGGAAGCAAAATGGAATTAAACTCTGGCTAAATAAACATTGCTGGTATTTCCCATAAAGATGGGTGATTTAAGTGCACTCTTCTTATTCAGTGCCCTGGATGTTGGGGCCCTGCATATCCACAGAATATGATAAATGCAGATATAGCTGCACTTATTACCTTGAGCCACATTTTCAGTGAGCTCAAAATTTAAACTATTGGTTTCCCCCTCTTCCTCTCCGCCAATGAAAAACAGGAAGCATAGCTGACAGATTTTAGTTTGGACTCAGCAGAGAATCAGTGCTGTTGTACTCAGAACTAGAGCTCAGAGATCAAGGACAAGCTTCAAGCTAATGAGGCCCGTTTTAGGCTGAGGTCAGGAAACGACTCTTCCATTACTATTCATGTTGCCTTAAATAGTTAAGCTTACTTACCCCAGGAGTTATATTCGAATATCTAGTAAATCCTTGTGATGTAAGCAAATGCAGGCCATAACCAACCCAAGGGACTTACTTAGTAGTGGGTCATCCTTTGAAGAAAAATGTTTTTATACATTACTATGTTTAGGCAAGTACCAAAAATATAGGCCTTGTGGCAGCACTGTTTGTCAAGAAGGAGTGAAAACTGCAGCCATTCCTTTCTATTCATCCATGCCTGTGCCTTAATAATCAAAAAGACACAATCGCCAAGCTTTGTCTTAAACGCGTGTGGGTGTGATTTCTGTCCTGGCTGCCCTGGCCGGTGGTATTTGCATGTTCTTCATCATTGTGTGGCTCTCCCTCAGATAATCTGCTTCCTCCCACAGTGCAAAGATATGCAGTTTAGGTGAAGTGTGTCTCCAGCCTGACAAATGTACTGTGGTGTGTGTGAGCAGCTTGTAATGGCCTGACATCCTGCACACAACATACCAGAGATAGCTGTCAGGCATGTCAGACTTGTTTTGGCTAAGCAATTATGGACAATGTATGTATGCTGTATTAATTTCATGGGGTTTGAAATGGATTTATTCCAGTGGAAATATGTATAGCAGCAATCCACAGTTTTCACGCTGTTATAACTACATAAAGATATTAAACACTCTAAGAAATGATTCTACAAACCCAGTACAAAATTGCTAGAAGATTCTATAATCGTGAAGAGTTATGTAACTTGTGTAACATTTTTTAAGGTGAAAAGGGTATCATTAAAGTCCACAGTCTATGTTTTGAGATGTTTTTTGCCCATGCCTTTAAGCCTTTGGATGCAAGTTTTTGCCATTTTAATCATCATAAGAAATGTTCTTTGTGTACTTCACCACACAGCCTGGGAGCCAGCTACTGTTTCTAAAAATCATAGACACATATTGGAAAGTATGAAACTGACCAAAATGGTCTGTGACAGTGCCCAAAGGAATAGAGGTATGGTCACTTTTTTATTTTTACACTTCCTTCCTGACACGCTCGCTAACATTCAGAAATGGATGGTTTTCACTTCCAGGAAATCAGCTTTGCGTTCCTCACATGGCCAGTTTGGCAGAGCCCCACGCTCTAGCACGTTTTTCTTGGTTTTTGGAGACAACAGCAGAATGGAGCGGGGACATTTAAGCTGTCACATGCATGAGCTTGAGTGCAATGGCTGCATTTTGCAGCTGACCCTAACTTCGCAATGCGTGCAGGAGGAGATGAGCTGACTTCACTGCTCGCACTTTAGAGTGGCACCCTGACAGTAATTCAGTTTAATGAACAGACACAAATGGATGACTCCATCCCTTCTACACCTTTAATGTTCCTGTCTCACCATCTCTAAATTCCTAATATTTCAGCTGCAGCAAATTCCTGCTTCAAAGAAAGTCTCAGGCATTCAACATCTGAGACCAAATGTAACCGATTCTTGGTTGCAATTTGACGTTGGCACAGTTTGGAGTATATCCAAAGGATTTGCACAGGAATGCTCTATAGTTATTTTCCATATGATACACGGACGGCATGGCTTAGTAAAGCTATAAAATTTAGTTACTGAGTCGGGGGGAGTTCGTTACTAACTGTTTAACGTTTCCAGTGGTGTACAGTTCCTACCGTGTACAATTAAAGGTGGCCTGATGTTATTTTTTTATATATATTTTTCTCCTTCTTTTGCTGGAAGTGTAGTTCTGTCGAAGTGCTGGTAGAGTATCAGCAGAAATAGCCAGGCTCCAAGCGCCTTCACACATGTGATAGCACAGCAGAGGCTTTCGTTAGGAAACGTGTCAACAAACAAATGGATTGATTTCTAACTCCTGCTCACAGGGACCACGGCAGATTCGATGTGCGCTTGCTTTGAAGTGGGGGAGATCGCAGAATAGATTTGTGCTACACTGTGGACTAGCCCGCAGCTCGATAGCTCCACAGAGTGGAGCCAGATTCTAACAACAATCCATCATTTTGACTGCTGAATGACTGTACTCCTAGCAGTACACATTAATCATTCACTTCACTCATCCCCTGGTTGTACGGCATTAGGGAGATTTTCATTCAGGTTATTTAACCTGTTCCTATCCCAAAAGGGTTACTCTTCAATGGCAGTACTGCCCCATGAAAAAAATGCATTTCGTGTAATGGAAGTAAATTAAGTTCAAACCCTTAGGCAAAATACAGGGGGGAAAATGTTATCGTGCCAGTTTTATCATACCTTTCCGCTAAAATGTTTGATATAATAAAAATTATCTGAGTAATGCTTTGAGGCAAGACATTTTTGCCATTAAACCTTATATCAAATTATACAGCCAGACTGAACTGGTCCTGGCAGTATGTAAATGACATAAGGTGAAGAGTGCTGCTTTATCATTTTATCTCCTGGGGCTCCTAAAAGTACTACTCCGTGGTGGCTTGTATCCCAGCATGCTCATGGAGCGCCAGCCCTATCAGCTACCTTTGCCTGTGTCTCTGCAGCACCTTGTCCTGAAATTCATTGCCACTATTCCACAATCAACCAAACCTAGTCTGCGATTGGACAGACTAGCTGCATTTCACAGGGTTTCTCCAATGTTCTTTCAGTGCTTAGAAGTTGAGGAGGAGACTAGTCACACAGTGTTAATAATAGCAACACTGAAGTGCTCTTTACGTAATACTCTGCTTATTTACAGCATCCGCTTCTCTTATTTGTTTTTGATGCTTATTTGTTCTGTAAGCCTTGTGTTGCAAGAGCAGACAATGATCGCGGCATAATTTCTATGTATGGTGCCGTGTAATAATAAGGGTAGCAGCCATAAAAAATTCTTCAGGCTAAACCCAAAGATACAGCAGAATATTGTTATTTGTTGCTGTTCTTAGATTTTTTTTTTTTTTTCCTCAGTGGTTTGTGACTTGTAGATATCACAGGGGAAAATGCTTCTATAGTAGAATTAAATCAGAATCAGGATGAATGACATTCTTCTTGTCACCCAGAAATTGTTTTATTACGACAGGATTGTTAGAAGACATGTACAATAAACATGTGTTCCTCTAAAAGCCTTTACATTAATGCAGATCTTATTAATGAATATAGGCGATATGTATGTTTCCTGCTGTTCTAATTCAGGATGACGGCTATACAGCATGTGGCTCTGACGTCACTTTGTGTTTGTTTCCAGTTCGTCGTCCTTTCCCGGTGGTCAGCTAGTGCTCTTCAAGGTCAGTGTTTGATGTAAAAGCCGATGCCTGTTGTGGTGACCCACCCCGCAGAAATGGAGAGCATGTGCTGCTGTTGTCCCTCCCAGACTTACCCCACAGAAATAGATCCACTTCTGGGATCCATACATCCACGTAATAGTCGCCTTCTGTGGCTCTTTTGCTTCTTTGAGCTAGTAGAATTTCCCTTTTACTCTGGTATTTCTGAAAGACCCTTTGGTATATAGAATTACATTTATTTTAGTGGGGACTCAAAGTGCAGAGTGGAAAAGCCTATTTAAAACAGCAGCATGAAGACATGTTGAATACTCAGTGCTTTTTAATTTTATAACTGATGAAGGCTGAACAGATTGACTGGGCATTTTATCATTTGTACATTGAGTATATGACTCTGTCTACCATAAAGAGCTTGAAACTTCGTTATAACTCGCTTTTGGTCTTGCCCTTGCTCTGTGATGTACTTTAATGCTAGGGGTGGTGGCGTATCTTCTCATTATACTAACAAAATCATCCATTTTCTGTAATTGCTTCTCCTCTTCCGGGTCACGGGGCGTCTGGAGCCTACTGGCACAAGGTGAGGAACAACTTAGGATGGGATGTCAACCTATTGCAGGGCTCATTCCCTGGAAATCTGCTAACTCCAGTTCATATGGAAAGCCCATGTTGACATGGGGTGAGCATGCAAACTCCGTACACCTAAGGGACTGAAGCCCTGGTCCCACAGGTGTGAGAGAACATTGCTAAACACTGAATCAGAATCAGAATGGAGTTTATTGCCAAGTACGTTGTACACATACGAGGAATTCGCTTTGGTGGTTGGTGCTGCACCCCCATGTCGCCCCAAAACACAACCAGTCTGAATAATTGTCTTAGAAATTGCAAGAACCCGCCATTTGACTACGTTTGCTATCTCGAGGGCAGCAATATTTTAAACAGGCTTCAGGGAGGTTTTAATATTTAATCAGCATCATTATTTAATTCCATTTCTTGCAATTTATGGTGGTAGCATGAGATGATATATAGCTTTCACGATATTACTAGTCTCAATATTAATTTTTTTGTCATGTGATTGTTTTGATAGACAGTCAGCTTTTGCTTGCCGTGTAATGAGGATTCAATAGAGAATAGGCTTTGCAATATATTTAATATAATTTAGAGTCTGAAGGAACGGAAGAATGTAGTAATTTATATCAATTAACCTGACAAGCCAAGGATACTTGTATCAGCTATGCAATGGAAACTGAACTAATTTCCTCCTCCCCTATGTAACATTAGGCTGAGTTATAGAATCTAGATTAATTTTGCTTTTTGGTGTAAGAAACCTGCAAGAAGGCAAGCACACCTTGTATGTATTAGATTACAGTAAGTTTGAAAGAGGGTCGTTAACATTTTCTGCTATTATAATCTTTCACAACATACTTCACAAAAATCATCCCAGACTCCACCCACCCAAAGACACCAGTTATGGCCTTTAGTCGGCCCAATCAACCAAAATAGGCAGAAATGCTTCATTTGTCCTGTATTATATTATGACCCGCATTTCTTTGCTAAAAACAATGCTCCATAAATCTGCTGCATGCCGGTTGGGGTCCTGTCAGAATCATCAGCTACATGGTTTATCCCATTGTTATACAAGGGGTCTGTTCGTGAGAGGTGTTTACAATGCACATTCAGTACTCCAGTGACTAATTACACTCTCTATTGAGCCCCACACAAAGTTATTACGTGACGTTTTTTTAAAAGAGGAAATCTCAGTGTCCATCCATCTTCCCATTGCTTGTCCTGGTCAGGGTCCTGGGGGACCTGAAGCCTAGCCAAGCCAGAAAAGCACCCGGTTGGCAGGTATGTTGGTCATTTCATCTGGCTAAATGTGTGGCACTCTGCACAATGCATGCGTCGCGTTTTTCCCGTATGCTTGCTTTCGGTGTCTCGTGCCGGCTGTTTACTTCATCGCGGGAAGAGAGAAACCCTTCCGTCTGGTACTGTGTCAATGTGCTCGAAAGCTGTAATTGGGTCACTGGGAGCCCATTTTTTTCTCTTTGTCAGACGCCTCTTAGCAGAGTTTTAATCACCGTCACTTAAGCTACTGTTTCTGCGTGATTAGCACACTAACAGGATATTAAGGATGTGTAACATCAATACTGTCAAAGCAGGGAGTAGAGGTCTGGAATTTTGCCACTGCAAATAAGGGCCCTTATTTACAAGTCTAGACAGAGATTATAAACAGTCTTGAACTTTTCCATTTTTTTATTATTTGTGTTCTCTTTTTTCAGTGAAAGAAAAATGCTAGATATATTAAGGTTTCCTCTGGGGAAGCTCAGCTGAGTGTCTTAACACTTACGCTGCTTATCTGTACCGGTGAAACGGTGTAAGGTAACTGTGCTTCGGGGTCATAGCAAGGTCACTTCTTTGTACGCCAACTAAGGGTCATTTCGGAATGGTAGGAAACCTAGGGCTAGCCTGGAGTCCAGATAAAAGGTGTGACCTTTTAAACAGGCCTAATTGATATAGCATGAAATACCATCTGTCCCTGGATAAGGGTGTACGGAAGGTCGCTATTCTGGCTGTTTTCTATTAATCCAGCTAGGATAACTGGCATTACAGATGTCAGCTTAGGGGCAATACAGGGAAGTTATGTTTTTTTTTTTTACTTAGTAGCCTGAGAGGAGGCAAAGGCCATCAGAGTGGCTATTGTTCTTCCCACACATGGCATTTAAAGATGACATCTCTGACGAGATAAACTGAAGTAAACCACTAGACTCTCAATGAAACAGAAACAGCAAAAGCCGACAAAGTCTGCAGGCCTTGTGTGGTGTCTCTCTGTCCCCTCTGAAATGGTTTTTGTCCCTGGTTGCAGGTCTGAGAGGGTGACCTTCATTCTCCACACAAGGCATTATGGTTATCAAAGCTTACTGCTCTGTTATGTAAGCTTTCATTCTTAGAGAGCTATTGAGGGTTTTTGAGTTATTGACAGTGCTAAAATTGCTTTGGAAGGTTCCATTTTGAGGGTATTTTGATAGAATACTACAGCTGCAAAGATAAATGCATGTCCATGGTAGAGTGGTCCCTTCCATTATAAATGTCTATATAGGTGTACGTGTTGTCACTGCACATTGCACATCACTGCCAGACCATCCCAATATATTCATATACAGTTGAGTCCATAAGTTTATATATAACTTTCAGACTCAAATTGTAATTTCACAAGCTGACTTATTGCGAAGGTGACATCCCATGACAGTACCAAATTTTAATTCACTGAACTCTTCAGAACGACCCATTCAGTCGCAAATGTTTGTAAACCTGACTGCATGCCTAGGTGCTTCACTTTATCCACCTGTGGCTATGGGTCTGAATGAAACACCTGAATTCAATGGTTAAGAGGTGCGTCCCAGTACTGCTGTCCATATGGTATAGGTGTGCACCTAGGGCACCATTTGATTATGGGGCACAAAATAGCGAATGAAAAAAGACTGAAGAAATACCTCTTGGTTTCATTCTGTGACATTACAGTTATTTACACTAGCTTTAATATTTCATGGGGCTGGGGCTAAGCAGAATCTCGCCTTGGGCACCAGAACACTCAGGGGCAGTCCTGCTCTTTCCTATTATTTTGAATTAAACTGACGGAAATAAAGTCAATACTCTAATTGATTTACAAGAATTGTTTTGTAACATGATATGTGTGAAATTGTGTGGATTTGAGTCTGAAAGTTGTTAGCTGTCACACTTGCAGCTGTGGGGTTCAGCCCTTCGAAAGGGCCTTTATTTGGGGTAAGCAGGGTGAAGACAAGGCACAAACGGGAGGTAGCGAGCACCAACATGCATCGACAAAACCCGACGAGGAAGACAGCACTAGGGCAGACTAAATACACGGAACACTGATTGCTGACACAAAACAGCTGGGAACAAGAGGATTAGCACGAGGGGAACGAGGGGGCGTGGCACACAGGAGGATCCGACGGGCAGGGCATGACAGTTAGCCAAGGTGTATGCAAACTTAAGGTCTCAACTGTGTTAAATCCACCACACATAATTTAGCAAAAACTGGCTATTATGCAAATGGGTTTTCCCACAGTATTTATGAAATTTACCCACTTTTCTCTATTGCCCAACAGAAATGATATGTTCGAGTGGAAATCATATAGCACTTCAATTTGAGTCTGTCAGATCAAGTACTAAACAGGTATTTCCATAAACACAGCTTGGTGCAATATTCAAGCACACATCTCTCAACATCTGTCCATAACAAGGCACCAGTGCAGATGTGATCTAACAGGCAGGACAGGACACATTTGCTGTTGTGATAGTTTTCCTTTTCGCATGTAACTCTAATAACAGTAACTAATATGTGAGTTTTTTTTCCCCCAAAACCTATCCTGTCACATAACTGCACAAATTAGTTTAAGGCTATCTATATCTTGTCTGTTCTCTCAGTATTTGCATGGCAGTGATGATTAGAGGTCTCCTATGAGGTGACCTTTTCGTGACCTGAGCCAGGTGTTTGTGGGCGGGGCACGCATTCATTCTGGTGACGTAACCATGGCATTCATCAGCTTTCCTGTCAACCTCTGCTGTGCCCAGCAGGCTCAGCTGAATAACTGTCCTCAGGCCATCATTAATTCTTTATTTAAAAAAGGCCAGATTGGCATACTACATGTGCTTGAGGTGGAAGATGAGAGATTTACTGCTCATTGGGGTCATTTGAGCCACTTAAAACAGGAGGGCGCTGAAGATATGCCCATTTCCTCAAGCACGTGTTGACCAATCCCGGTACTCATCCATAACCACGCACTCATATCTCTTATCTATGATTGAAGGAGCTGGATGTGTCCGTGGGGGGGTGAGATGGGGCTTTACTCACCATGGAACATCCTAAGTCTGACGGAAATAAATGCATTTCTCCTCTAACACCATTTCTCCAGATGCTCCACTGGCATGCAGTTAAGCAAACGGGCATCTCTCACTCGCCTGTAGTGTCTAAGTGTGCATGTCCCCTTGTGAAGAACTGGGATTCCGTCCAAGTTGCTCCTCAGCCCTGTGCCTTATTCTGTCTGGGACAGGCTCCAGGGCCCTACATGACGTCATATTGGATATAAAGCCGAATTGTAGATGGATGGGTATTTCAATGAAGAGGTTCTGGTTCAATACCTCATTCAAAGGTAGCGCAGAAGTGCCCCCTCTACGAACAGCAGTGATCAGGTTAGAAATTATTTTCTTTGTCCACTAAGCTACCTGTTGCTCTATCCATGAACCCACAAGCCTGCCATTCGTCCGGTTAGCACATAAGCACCGCTAAGTACCGCCACCCTTTCACTGACGTCTTATGCATGGTGCCTATTAAATTACATTCAACTCTGATGATCTGGAAAGCACCCTATTCGACTGGGTTAGCAGAAAATTAGCTCTGCAGCATCAATTTTACATGCTCAATTAATATCAATTAACATTAAAAAAGTCATTAGTTATCCTAATGGAATACCCTTGGTATGGAAATGTTTTTCATTTACATCTCAGTGGACTGAAGTATAATCATGTGATCTGAGTGTCAAAGCATAGCGTATTGTTCATGTAACTGTGTTGCAAAAAAGGATTCCTTGCCTATATCTAGGCAGTTATATGTGTATATAGTACAAGTTAAATCATGTAGTATTTGTGTTTTCTGTTACTCTGTCTTGGTGCTTGCAGGAGAAGACACCGCACAGCCAGTTTAGATTGTTTTTACGGGAGGATCATTGCATTCACAAGCAGCCATGATGCTATCAAAAGTGTTGAGTCTAGAACAGAAAATCACATACTGAAAGGTGCCTTGCAGATGGTAGCAGTCAGTTTTTCATTTTCAATAGTTTTCAGCGCATGTTTTAAGTGCAGTTCCAGTTGGCCCACATACCTGAAAGTCAATCTAGGTAATGCAGTTCTCGAAAACATTCACTCTGTGCATATTGTTTCTCACTTTGTGTTTGTTGTTTTTTCAAAGACCTAAATGCTGTCAGAGAAAATTTAGGGAACCTAGGGAATCTACCAAATTCTCACAGTGACTAAAATATATCATAGATTCTAATTTAACTAGAACAACTAGATACAGCTGGTCTCATGCGCATTACTGCACTTTATATACTTTGTGCAGTACAAACTGCACAGATAATATATGCGGACATTGTTTTAATTATCTCCACTCTGGACTAAGGTTACCGGAGATATATGCAGTTCACAACAGGTAACAACTGAAATCCTACCACATGTTATAACTTTGTAACAAATGACAGACCACTGCTACAAAGAACCAGATCTAGGATGAGAGCTGTGGTAACTGGACACCATAGTATTCTTATGAAAACTGAAAAAAGCTATTTAGCTGAATTTTCTGTAATGGCTCAGTCAATGTGGCCTGATCTCTGGTAAGGTCTGTCTCGGATTGCGTGATATTCCAGAACACATGTGCAAAGTAATTCAGTGAAGATACAATGAGAATCTTCAGAAATGCTGGTTATTAGAGTCCTGGACTGGACGCTTCCCCACTGGCATTCTCCCAGTCTTATACTTTGGATGCACATGATGTTTAGTCCACAGAGGATACTTGCAAACTGGTTTCACGGGTTGATTTTAATACTCCATATTCTGATGGCTAAACTAACCTAGACTGAACTAAACTAGACTGGTTTGAAATCTCCCTCACAGTAGGCCAAATTAAAGTTAGCAAGCTTTTTTCCAAGGGTTTTGTGGTGTCTTAGTTTCATTTTGCAAGAACTGTGTGTGTGTGTGTTGCCATTACTGCCATTACTATTATAATCACTGTTGGCAAAATAACACACTTTTGTTTGGGTAAGTTTGCTTGGCTCTGTCGGAAGAATATGCCCTTTTTCATTGTCCCTGAAAATTCGTATTTGTTCAGCTACTCCTCTGTTTCTTTGTATCAAATGCACTCCATTGCAAGACCAGTGTTCATGGTGCAACTCTGCATGACACTTCGCCGTATCGCTTGTGGATGTTTAATTATACCCAGGTAGCCGCCACTTTACTAAACACAATGCTGGAATGTAACACCATAGGGTCATTAACATGGGGTGTGCCACTGAGTCAGGATCGGCTATTATGGTGTCAGATCGCAGCATGCTGCATTTTCTCAGGTTTTTGTTGTATGAGTTTGACTTTGAGACATGGGTTTTGCTTCTACATTAGTTGGACCCCAGATCACCCTGAATCCCCTGTCTCCCTAAACACACACGGTACTCCCACAGTATTGGTAGGGACATGTCCATACCATCTATGACCAGATTTATGGCCTTGCCTGATTGGCGTATTATTTGTTCAAATTTATATCATGAATTTTTAATGAATTAACTGTTATTGCTAAAAATTGCATTCTTACTGAAGCTGGACATTCCTATGTCTCCTGTAAAGTCACAATGCATGCATTTTTTGTAATAAGTGTATGTACAGTCAAACCTCCCTTATCCGAACCTACAATATACGGGCACCTCCCTCTACCGGGCAGCTCTAGGCACGCGCATGCGCAAATTAATTTCATACAACCAGCAGTTATTACAAGCCCCAGTCTAGGGTTGGGGTGTAACAGAGTGAAAGGGAAAGGGGACGTGGATTAATGGAAGGATAGAGTGTGATGGACAAGGGAACACACGTGGACAAAGGGGTATTTTTTGTAGTTTTTATTGATATGACATGGACACAGAACAAATAAACCCGGTGCAAAAGGACTCAGGAGTGACTATAACGAAACAATAAACAAAACTCAGCTTCCGAACGCAACCCAAAGCTAGCACCTGACACACACAGAGCATACACCAAGCGTCAAAACCCAAGGGGCGCGCGAAGACGTTAACAAAAAACCGGGCGAGAGTTTGAAACCAAGTAGCAAGTAAACCAAAGCGAAAGTACAGACAAGGGCAAAGCGAAAGTACAGACAAGGGCAAAGCGAAAGTACAGACAAGGGCAAAGCGAAAATCTGCAAAAAGCTGCTGGTTAAAGACTGGATGACCACTGCAAGAATAAAACGGGGTGATTCGCGAGCTCAGACTGAAATAGCTTCCGATTATAACCCTTGCACCTCATAGATATCATGTAGTTTGTATGTGTACACATGTACGTTGTACTGTACTGTCCATCTTCTAAGTTATGGGCATTTCTTACTTACGGGCACCCCTTGGTCCCATTCTGCCCGGATAAGGGAGGTTTGACTGTATGTCAATATTACTCAATTCATCACATCACATAATCTTTTATCTTCATTGACTGATGGTTGATTAAACCTGTCACACAATGGAGTACTGCAATCCCAGAGACAAAGCCCACGGTATAATTAGTTAATATTCATCTCCCGTTATATTCAATATGAATAATTTTAAAAAGGCCTTTGTACATATCGTGATATATATAGACTTTTATCACATTATTTATTCTTGCAGACTCTTCTCAATGACGCAATATAATGAGACTACCGTCTATAACTTGGGGGACAGGGATGCTTGTGGCTAGTTTGGTCCCTACCAATGTTGAAATCAAACCTACACCCTTGATTTTAGGTCATTTAAACATGGTTGTGATTATCATTATGTGGTGACCTCAATGCTCTGGACATCAAGTGGCCCAAAAGCACATGAAGTGGCCCAAAGCCTGCTTCATTGGCATTTCAGATTTTCTCCTTGTCATATTCATTTATAACTGTTTCATCTGCTTTTGTGATAGGCCCTAATAGCATAAAATACTTTCGAAACCACGGCACTGCCTTCAAGCCCACCTATCTTTTGAATTCTAATAGGCCCCTAGGCTGAAAGCATGAGCGACTGCTTGATTGGTGCATACTATTATAAGCTGAGTGTAGGCTGCTGCATTGGTATTTACAAAGCTGGAACATTTCTCCATTATTTAATGCACAACAACATTGGCAAGTGACCTTTGCCCTCCATTTAGACAGATTAAAATGGAAATCAGTACTCCATCATTGAAGTCACTGAACTTTCCCTGCATCACAATGTGAAAGGGTTTCCTGTCAATAGCCATGTTTATAAGAATGTGCCCTGAGGTTTCATACTAAATTCATTCATTTAATTAATCTTTATTTTATGAATAGAAAATGACTATGTATTTTGATGCATTTGTTTATTATTTGCTTGTTACGTAACTTTGCTGATTGCTTTCTAACAAATTATGCAAATATGAATAGCACAGTTGATTTTTTTTCTTATTTAAAGAAAAGTGATATTGTTCATTATTGTCCTTTGTAGAGTTTGAATAATGTCTGCTTTACTATACATTTGAAAAGTTTCACGACCCATATTCGCTTAAAACGAGTCAAATGATTTGGCAGGATAACATGGTCAATATTATTGACCCCAATAAATCTGTTTACCTTCTACCCATGAAAAAGATCCCGAAAAATCCATTCATTTCTGCTCAGTATCTCCGCAACTGCTTCAGGCAAAAGAGTGGAATTTGCCATAATAGAAGAACTTCTGGATTCTCTTTATTCCCCAGCGGGACGCTCCTCTCCCACGCACCCCCCGTTGAGAGCTTGCCCTTCTGCAGGCTCATTACTGTACACAGAATCCAACTGTTCCCAGCCCAGTTGTAAGGGCCATCTTGAGTCTCTGTACTGCTGGATCCCTCATACAGAAGAGCTTTATTGCTCCGCAACCACCCACAAAGAATCCACATCTGCCTCTGCCGTGTGAAGGAATTGGCTGGAGTACACCCCTGCCCTCAATCCCGCACCTGCCCAGACCCCTTAGATCCGGGTTTCTGTTCATTATCAGTCAAGTTTTACATGCACAGAAATGTTCTGAGGGCAGAATAAAAAATTTTTGGTAACCAATCAGATCTTGTGTCAAATGTCAGACTAATCAATCAGATTTCCTCTTGTCCCTTGGACCCGCTTATACAATCTGATTGGCTATTTCTCGGAACCAATCATTTATTTTCATTCCGCCCTCAGAATATTTTTTTTACCCAATACACATGGAAAATATGAACATTTGAACTGCGCTGATTACGTGCCAAATGTACTGTAGACAAAATACATTAAAATACATTTAGCGTGATTAAATAAGTAGAAAATAAATGCTCAATATTGTGACAATGAGAACAGTTTGACCTCCTTTCGAGTTTCTGAGGCTAGTTCTTTGTATCGGGGGATGGATAGCTATGCTTATCACCATGAAGGTGTGTCATATTATTGGCCGTTTTAAGTGAGGAGTTCTTTGCTTGTCTTTGATTTCGAGCCTCGGGAAAGCTGTGGAAGGCAATCTGCTGCCCTTCCGCGAGTTAGACCTGCCGCCCAACAATAATTTGTTTAGATCAATTCTTTCCTGTTAATTTCTAATTAGCAAATTAGATTTCTGAGAGGTTGATTTTGGACTTTACATGTTGGTTGTTTAAAAGTGATGGACATATTTTGTTATCGGTTGTTCATAATTATTTATGTAAATTGCCCTGTCATTTGAAGGGGTTCCTGTATCTTCACCATCATCATCTCCTAACTAATCATATAGGATCAGACTGAAATTATTGAATTTCCAAGAGATGTTTCAGGTTCTTTTGCTTTGATGCACAGTTAAGGTGATTCCTCTTTTTTTGTACAGCTTAGCAATTCGCCCAGGGGCTCTACACACCGCCGATATGAAGCACATCTTGTCTTAGAAGTACATCTCATGCGAGGGTCTGGAAGGTTCCCAACCAGAGAGGACTGCTGCAGCCTTTGTGGTCAAAAGCTGGTGTTCAGGGCTTCCTGAGAAGTGGGCTACCCCTGCTTCCTCGGGGTGCTGCAGTTCACAGACAGCTCTCTGTTCACAGGCAGTGGCGGGTGCCAGGGACGTATTTGATGCCGCTACTCTGTAGTCTGCTGAGATGCCTTATTCCTGGCAGGGCGGTAGAGATTGAGGTTGATAGAGCGAGGGCTCGCTAGCGGCATGGGCAAATCAGACATGCTCAAAGACTCCCCTGAGCTACCTGGCGAATGGCACTGCCATTTGGTACTCAAAAGTAGTGCCCATGATGCAGTGGACCCACAAAGGAGATTATACATGTTAAACAGCATGATGAAGGGGCAGTTATTGGGGAAGTGAACTTGTAATTGAAGGGTTGCTAGTTCAAGTCCCTGACCAGCAAGTACCGCTGCGGTGCCCTGAGCAAGTTACCAACTCCAAGCACTGCTCCCCGGGCACTGAATTAGCTGCCCTCTGCTGTGTCACATACGGGCATTTCTTTGTCATGCACTATGTGCTGTGGTGTGTCAACAATGACAATTAATCACCTTCACTTGATGAGAGGCTTCTCACTGGATGTATAGTCGCGTATTAAAACTGTGGGTTTCAATCCCCCTGGACAGCAAATTGTACCACTGAGAAACCCAGTCAGTAAAACCTACCTAGGAGGAGCTATCAGGACAGCCCATGAAATGCATGTCTGGCTACGGGCTTGCTTCTCACATAATTACGTCCTAAATACTGTAAAATTACCTTCTTATGATCTTCCTACCCACGCTCTGCTATCGTCACACTCTTTCAATTATTAATGTAAATGCTTATCTAATCAGAATAGTAATTACAATAAAGGCGTTTAGTTGTAAAATTCTTGATTCTTGAAAATCACTGCTTTGAAGAGCGCCTTAAGCTCACCATTATATTGTTCAAGACTGGAAACTGGAGATATAAAACACATTAATGTCCTCTTACTCATTTGTAGGTTTTTATGTTGACTCTCATAATATTATTTTGCAAGCTGAAATGTGTGAAGGTCTCACTGCCATTTCAGAATGAGGTCATATAGTCGGCTGGATCTTTTTGAAGTAATACTTGCTTTTGAAGCAATCCAATATATTAAAGAATTCATGCTGTTACCGAGGGGATAATATCCTTAACATCATGAAAAAAGTATTTAATGAAGAGAGAATATAGAATTTGTTTGCTTTTGAGGATGTACAGTATTCTTCAAAAAGTTGTTTTGTATAAATATTACCGTGTTATCTTTGAAATCATCTATTTTTTGTGTTTTTATGTTGCCCGTATCTTATTATCTTTAAACATTTTAATATAAAGAATAATCAGTTACAATAATTAATGCCCTTCCTGTAGACAACATCGTTAATTATTGCTTAGATCCAGTATCATTTACCTTTTCTAATTAGCTATTTATAAGCCTTTTAAGATTAGCAACATGGGTTGACTGATTTTTATATAAATGAAGATGCCTGGCCCGATAGCTCGCAGTTTATCTTCATGGCCCATGGCAAATATTTTTTTTTCTTTTTAAATGAATGGGAAAGTCGTGATGTGAATATATCTTTATATCTTTCCTATTAGCTTTGTTCTTATTTATTTTAATGTTTTCAAAGCTACTGTTTTAAATCAAGAAAAATAATGTATGTACCATGATAAATGGGTGTAGAGGAATATTTTAGTCACATTATGCATGGTGCAAACCTTGCAATTTTTACAGCAAGCTGATTGGTGAAGGTGGGCAGTTTTTCATTTCTGGGCTCATTTTAATATGCATTATATGTTAAACATGTTCCACATTTACATAATGTTTTGGTGCATGTGATGCATCACTCTGTTGTTCTCTGGCTTGTCATTTTTCATTTGCCCTCCACTAAATTTACCCTTCATATCTAAGATGATGGGCTGCAAATGCTGATGGTAAGTGTGTTTGAGGCCTTCTGATATACCAAAAGGAAATTCAAATGTGGGTGCTTGGGAGGAGCTGCAAGTTTTATCCTCTGACTTATGAATTTGTTCACTTAGGGAGAATCCAATTAAAATATGCCTGTGGAGCCCCCCCCCCCGCCCCCCCCCCCCCCCCCCCCCCCCCCCCCCCCCCCCCCCCCACCC
>JAODKM010000002.1:22006633-22017773 GCA_026780845.1 Petrocephalus sullivani | reverse complement strand
ACTTTCGTCCGGATAACATAAAATAAACACATATTTTTTCACAGTATAAAAATAAGGCAAAGAATACTTCTTTTTGCCGTGACACCCCCCCCCCCCCCCCGAGCTTGCGCCCACATGTATGGAGAACAAGATGGAGCAAAGCAAAATAAAGAGAATTTCCCCACAAGAATTATCAAAGTATCACTATTCTGTTAGTGTAATTGTTAGTGTAATCGGGAGGAAATTTTGTTGAAATTGGGGAAGCTCAGATCTTTCTGCAGTGGTGGCAGCACTTGTTAGTTTAGCTATCATGTGCTATCATATGCTGAGGATAACCCGCTTTGCCTAAATTGATCTGCGACGCTCCTTTCCATAAACTTACTTGCTATCTTACTATCACGTTTACTCACAGACTGGCTGTACAGTCTGTCTTAACACAGTTCAGTGACCATAAAGACAAGAGGGGCTAACTGGTTTTTTAGGGATACATTTATAGTATTTAATGAAATGTTTTTATTTTTATTAAGGCAATAAAATGAAAAGTAACAAATGATCCACACGTCATTCAAGCACTTTCTGAGGTTTCATCATGGATATAGCAGTAAAAGCACCTACCTGAAGATCCTGAAAGAATCTGCAGCATTTTTGATCTGCGAGATAATTAAAATTGTTGCCAATTTTGGTGGAATGCAAAGGTCAAATTCTTAAGCGAGTCGATATGAGCCAAGAATTTTTTTTAAGCAAAATGTCATATCGCCAAAGTGTCTGCTAGAACGTTTTAATAAAGGGATCATTAATGGGTAGAATGTTGTGTTCACCAAGTTATCTAAGCTACATATTTTTCTGCATTTGGTGTCTATTCCGCAAGTTCTTCATAGAGGTGGACTGCTGTATCTGTTAGTCTTTATAATATGGGAATAAGGAGCCGCCATTGTAGCACTGATGAAAAATACTGTATGGCAGCATTCCGATGTTAAGACAAATAGTCGTTCGGACGTGATCCTTGGGTTTGAAATGCCAGAAAGGGCGGCTTTTATTAGTCACTGGGATGGTTTTACTGAATCTAGGAGTTCTGTTGAAAGACATACTTTTATATTATAGAAAAGAACCTCAATCTATTAAATATGATTTTTAATGGAAAGTGAGTACTAAATGAAAGCGAGTGAGTGCCTCTAAATAACTGACTAGCGAAATGCAGGATGAATCCTTCAGCGGTTTCAGAAAAGCATCTTATGTGAACTAGTGGAAGGGCTGCTTCTGTGGAAGCAGAATTATGGAATTCCAAGCTCCAAAGGTCATACATCTAGCACTGGTTTTATAGTGCTCCTTCTCCCATTGCCAAGCTATTTGCCCCAGCGTGAAACAAAGATGGTCTATGTTGTTGGTTTGACAGGGGAGAGTGGAGGGATTTACCCGATATGACCAGCTTGTGTGCAGCCTCTATTGAAGGCAAGGCTATTCATGTTTAAATATTCATGCAAATTCATATTTATCGGCACCGATCCATACCCATTAGACGGATCGGGTCTAATAGTGTACTGGATTGGTACTCTGTCTCGGCCGATACCCAAAGCCCAGGTATTAGTATCGGGACAGAAAAAGTAAGATCCGTGCATCCCTATTCATATCTGCGGGTTACGGTCTTACTCACCATCACTGTCGTTTGTGCCGCTTTAGGGCACACGGCTCTTATATACTACTACTCGATATCAGCATTGTCATCAGGAACACGTGCGTCCTGCCTGTTCCATGTAAGCACGATGATTAACTGTTTATTATTCCGCAAGGGCGACGAGCAGCTCATTACAGGCAGCCACGCTTGTCCGCACCTCATAAAAGCACAATCTGCAGTAAGGCGCCATGCAAAACGGGCCTGGTGGTGTTTACTAGGTCAGCATGTGCTGTGCCTGCCAAGTGTGGTCCTCCAAAGCCCACGCAGGAAAGCCTCTGCTCTCTGCTGACATGCATGGTGTCTATAAGATCCGAAACGCTAGCATCTTCCAGCTAAGTAACACCGATAGTCACCAACCAGTACTTAAGCCTAGCCATCGACAGTTAAATTGAGGTTCCTGCTGCCATCCGGTTGCTAAAGCATATATAAAGGAAAACAACGTGCAGTGGATTGTTAGGTCTGGTCTTATTACAGGATAGATCAGTAATAACTTTTGATAAAATTTCCTTTTTGAGTAATTTTCAGCAGATAATTTCTTGCAGCTGAGAATAAGGTAAGGCCTACAGAACTGGTATTACCTACCCGCTCGATTTGAATCTCTGCTGCTAATGAGCTTGCTTGAGCTGAATCGCCATAAATGGCGGATCAAGTAATGGAGCGATTCAAGATAATTTTTCTTTCCACTGGGCTTTTTCAGAAGTGGAGCGGGAGATGCGTGAAGAGCCGGAGATCTCCATATGTGTTTTGATGACGGTATGAGGATGCGTTTCGAGAGCGCAAGATGGATATATTTAAAATCAGTTGTTTCCTGTGTGTATGAGACGGCTTCAAAAGCCACAGGTGGAGTCCCTCTTTCGTAATAAAGTGGGACTGTTTCATGATTTCATTTTTTTGTTGTAATGAACCGTGTGCTGCTGGGCTGTGACTTGTTTTGCCGTTCACCAGACCACTTTAGGGCTTTAAAATTGCAACACTCCTGCTTGGGCTATTGAAGAAAACTGACATTGTTTTCTAATGATCCTCCCAAATAAGGTCCCACCAGACGTCGGGAGTTTATGAAATTACCAGTGCATGTGGCTTTACATTTTTATGCAGCAATTATGAGCTGCCGTGGGTCCAAATGAAGTCACTGCAGCAGTTTGGCCCATAAAGTTAAAGTGGTAGGGCCTAAATGTGATTGTATGCCGTTTATTGACTACAGATGCTATAGAGCCGAGAAACAGTTTGGTTCTCGGCCAGATTCCTCAAAATAATTCTTACTCTCTTAATTTTCTCTTTGAGAAGCAGTTTCACCAGCAAATATCTTTAAAAAAAAAAAAATGAAACTCTTTTAAATCCAGCAGTGAGATTTGGATATCTGCAGATTGAGCTATTTTTACTGGCTCCGCCCCCCGGATTTTGATGAAATGATCACGTTTAGCCAATGTCAAAAGTTCACATGTCAGGCGATATGGAGGAAATTGAGGAACCAGCACTAATGTTAAGACCTGTATCAGCTTACATCCTTTCATGTGACCTGTTTCCCATTAGTTATCTCAATGTGGCATGGCTGATGGCGGAGGAATCTGGCTACCCAGCATGTATCAGTTTATTACTAGTCACTGTCCAGAACAGGAGGCTGCTCCTCTACGTTTCCATTTCACTGAGGTGTGTAATTTTCAGCATTGCTGCAAGATTCGCGTTGGCTTAACGGCGTTAACACGTCTGGGGGGTGGGCAAAATGGAAGAGGGTTAAAAATAGATACCACTCAATTTATGCCCGTTTGCGTACCTGAAATTGCGTTGTCACTCTATTTGCAATCCGCTTATAGTGTCTTACGGAATTTTTACGGCGGTGGATTTATGGACATGCATTTTCTTGCCCTCCCTAAGAACATCAACATGACACTGGCACTGTTTTAATGAACATTAAACTGTTTTAATGGCAGTTTGGTCTACATCAGCAGATCACATCTTAATCAGTTGCACAATTTGATGCAAGTACTCAGATGTTTAGGAAATTTTAGCTCAGTAGTCTGTATTTAATGCATGTGTCAAAGAACAATTTATTCTTCTGTTGTAATGTTATGTAGGAGCCAGTTTTGTAGGAGAAGAGAATTGGGTGAGACTTTTCTTAAACCGGCGCAAATAATGTAATAATACGCTGTTTCTTAATGCATTAACCAGAAAATAAGTGTTAGTTATGTACTGATCCCTTGATTTATTTCTCAGTAGTCGTCAACCCTAACGGCTCAAGTGTTTCATGCAGAAACTACGTTAGTTCATGATTTGTTCTTGAGTAGTAACTGAGTAAGTTATTTGTGCCCCCTCAAGTAAAGTCTTACAGAAAATTTGTAATATCTAAATATATTGTTTAGTCTCATTTTGTTTTTGTTTTTCTCTGGTTTATTTTGCCGTATCCTAATGTTCACTGAGGAGGGTTTCCACAAGAATGGAGTTCCATCCAGCAGTGAACTTTTGAATTGCATCTGATGTTTGAGGACATTGCAGTTCTTCTGTGGGAAGTAAGAGCCGCCATGAATCTGTTTCTGTAGCCCTCTACAACACAGGAACAAAGGTGGCCACTGCAGCGCGTCCCTTTCTGCAGTGACGCAGTGGACGTCGCAGCATTTTAACACGGTATTAAAAAGATAAATCAGCCTTGAAGTGCCCCGAAGCCAAGAGCAAGTGGTGTACTAGCAGCAGAAATGCTACATCAGGGTGATGCCTTTCCTCGTTGGGCTGGGTTAGCGCAGACTCTGGCTGTCCACCACGACATGCCAGTACTCCCTGTGAGGGGCTGTTGGGTGACGCCGCATCTCCCCCCCAGACACCCAAGCTGCGGCCTGCAGAGCTCTAGATGTCTCGGCAAAGGCGAGTAAATTGCTCTCAAACAAGCCAGACAATTGGGCAGCCGTCCCACAGAGAGCCGCTGGCTTCTGTAATCTCTTCCCTTTGTATGGCTAAGCCATTTTTTCTGTCTTTCAGCCGCATGCTTTTTTTTACTAGTTATGCAGTGGACAGTTTGCTGAACTGCAGTGTTTATATTCTTTTTGTATTTATAAAGTTCTATATCTGCCTTGTTTGAGACAGGGAAAAAAGGGAAAGTCCCAAAGGAGTTCCTTTTTATTCATATTTCTACCACCATCTTTGTAGCCACTATGCATTTTCATTGCTTTCTGGTTAATATATGAACACCGCCCTGAACTGAGCATGCCTCCCTAAACGATTACCATTGAAAGGAAATGGCCTAGATTAGCAGTCTTACTTAAAGCCATTTGTTGTATTTGCTAAGCAGGTGATGCAGTGAGCTATACCCGTCCTGATAACAGACAGTTTACTCTGGATCAGTTTGACAGCATTGAACTTTTAGTTGACCTATTCATTGTCTCCGTGTTAGCTAGAGTCCCCTACTCTGTGTGCCTTTTTGCCCATATTGGCAATGGTTCCCTCACTATACTCCGGTTTCCTACCACAGTCCCAAAAACATGTTGGTTGCCTTGGCATCTCATGTCAGCAAGTGCGAAAGTGAGTGTCCTGCAGAGGGCTGGCATCCCATCCAGGGGGTCCCCTGTCCTGTGCCTCATATGTCCTGTGACCATGTGGGGTATAAAATGGGGAGGAAAAATTGGTCCGTGCCTGACTGTTGGTGTTTCGGGGCCGTTTTGTTATTCTACGCATGCAGGTATGGGTTCCTTAATGGCATGTTTGTAGCTTCATAACAATCAGTCAGCCAAGCTTTGTGTCCGTGCCCCTTTGTCCTGGCTAGTCTATTTAGAGTTTTCATCATTCAAAGGGTTTTAAATGTCGCAGAGCCACTGTCCTCTGTTCTCGTCGTGCGTCACAGAAGGTGACAAAGGGATCAAATCATTTTATGCACACAAATTTTTCTAAGTGAGGATTTACAAAGATCTCTCGTGTCGTTGGTTCCACATCCAGTTGTGCTTTTTTTTTTGTTTTTTTTTGGAAGTAGTCCTTTGAATGACCTTGTATCCAACCAATTGTTGAACATCTCAAATGAATGAAGAGTGAAACCCAGCAAGACTTACTTTGTGACTATCATAATGAATGATGGCGAAGGACTGAGAAAATGGAGCAGTGTATTGTGGGTATGTATCATGTTTGTTCTCTTGAGTCAGATGCCGCGAATGCCCCATTCATGGCGTAGAGGTAAACCACTTAAATAAATGGTTACGGCTTCAAAACACAGCACTGGAATAGTAATATTTAGCCCTTGTTGGTTCAGTAGGTAGCATTTCTGCCTCACCTTCAGGGCTGGGTATTCAGATCCCGCCTTCTGTCTGTGAGTGGAGTTTGCCTGCTCTCCATGTGGCATTGCTTTCCTCTAGGCGTCCAAAAGCATGCAGTTATGTGAATTGGCATCTCTAATGTGTGACTGAGTGCCCTGCAGTGCACCTTTATTCCATCCAAGCTGTACCCCTGCCTTGTGTCTTGTGCCTGTCGGGGATGGAACCAGGCCACCTCAGGAAGGTGAAAAAGGATGTATGATTTAGGAGCCTCCAATGTGAGGGTAAATGTAAGACTGTAATAGGGTGCAAGTCTCATAATAATGGGTAGTTTTACCCTCATGTTTCCATTATATGTCTGTGATATTTGCTATCCTGATCACATCAGGTTGTAGTCCTCAGAATTCCAGGATTCTTTTGAGAGGGGAATACACTCTTGTTTCTATACTGTACCATTTCTATAATCAACCTGAAGATGGCAATTGCTTATGATGGCCTCATCAATAATGTAATTTGGTATGATTTCAAAAAGGTGTGTGGAAGCAGCAAGTTTGAAAATGTGTATTTAAGTGCTTAATAAAAGGCATTTTTTATGTTGTGGTTTTGGCCTCCTAAAAATAAAAGTATATGAGGAACGGCTGTCCATTTGAAGTCTGTATGATTGTCTGATAGTTTGGAGCAATAATAGGCATAGTTGACCTTAAAGGTCATCGACCAGAAATATACAAAACTGACAGCAATGAGGCTGGGGGGGAGGGGGGGGGTGAGAGGCCGGCTTCCCAGCCATCACTAATTACTGCTGGGGTTTTTAAAATTAATAATGAACTAACTGTGTTTGCTCCCTTATGGCACTGAATAATGATGAAACTGTGATGTTAAATAAGCTACATGTCTCAAAAGGAGAATCGCGGTTCCATGCTGTGATTGAAGGTCAAGGCACAAAAACAGTTGTTGCAAGCTTGTCGAGAAGGAGCTCTGTAAGCTTAATAAGCGCAAAGTGAGCGGCCTCTCAGTGTTTTCCTGTCCATAAATATGCACACACACACAGATAGATGCTGATACTTGCAGAGGAGGAACAAGTGCTGGAGAGCATGCTGTTGTTGCTGAGATGACCTCAGGGCTGGTAATTAAAGATGCATCAGGTCCAAAATTGTCTGCTATGTTCTTCATTAGGCAGCTGGAGAGGAAGTCTGGTCCTACACACTGCATCAGTATGCTTCTCTATGGGCCTCACCTCACCTCTCAGACCAAGGCACTGGAGTGAACCACCCTCGCCTGTCTTGGCAGCTTCCCGCAGTAGGGAGGAATTTGTTTCGCAGTCAATGTTCGGATCATTTTGTCATTAAAAACGTTGCCCGCATCATCACCATCACGCATCATCAACAGCCATAATTCTTCCATGCGGAGCCGTGCAGTTTATTCGGCCAGGCAGTTTGAGCGATTTACACCGACGCCAACGGTTGGCGCACAAAGAGGCAGTGTTCAACCTATACAAACTAGGTACATACCCCTCGGTGAGGAACAGCTGAGTCGTCTGTGGAAAGTGAGGTCATACAATGAGGGGTATCGTGCTCCAGATTTCCGAATACTAGGTGAGGGCGTCTGCGCTGTCTGACAAGTCAAGGCCGGCTAGATGAGGCAAACTGATCCCAGAGTTATGGGGCCCTTCATCAGCCCTGGGAGTGCCCGCAAACAGTGCAGCTTTCATTGCTCTTTAATCACCTGCCTGCTGATGGAACCGTGGCCCCCCGACAGGGTGTTGCTCCCAAACAAACATGCGTTTTTTTTTTTTTTTTTTTTTACTTTGTATCATTCCTTTTTAAGTTTTGTTTTTGGGTTTGGAATTTGAAACTGTATTTATTTATGTATGTTTGTATTTATGTATGTAACTGTAATTGTAAAAACTTTTGAGGACCAGTCAAAAGTTTGGACACCTACCCATAGGTTTATTTGTACTATTTTCTACATTTTATAATAATTATAAAGACTTCAAAACTATATTAAACAAAAGAAAAATATTTGTTGTTGTTGGGCTGGGACTCGGAAGGTTGCCAGTTCAAATCCCATGATCGGCAGAGTGATCTCAGTATTGGGCCCTTGAACAAGGCCCTTAACCCCAATTTGTCCAGGGATTGGCTGACCCTACTGTCTCCCCTAAGCCAGTTCCATGAGGTGGCCTCCTGGGATGCTGTTCCAGCTGTCCTGAAGGAGGTCCCACATATATGCTGAGCTCTCATTGGCTGCTTTTCCTTCACACTCTGGTCAAACTCCTCCAAAACCATTTTTACTGTATTTAGGTCAGGTAGGCTGGTCATGTGATGTGATACTTGGCATGTCCAAACTTTTGTGGGGTGCTGTAAGCAATCCTGAACAGATCTCTAAAATGTTTTAATGCAGGACTCTGTACTCCTTCGTGCGTGCAGGCAAGATGTTACTTGCATGTTGTGACTCAGGAATGAGATTGCCGGTGCCCAGATATTTTGTTCTTTCTCAAGCTGTGGGCTGACGGCGGAGGTGCTGTAATTTCATGTGTCACCATCATGTGAGGGAATGTGCAGGAATTCCCCCCGATGCCTCCAGTGCACAGCAGAGACCTCGCCATTTTAAAGAGCCGTACCTGTCAAGCTGAAGGCAGGCCAGCAGGGGGAAGGTCGGAGCTCCGTGTGTGAGCCCCTTGGGTCAGTGTAGGCGAATGACTCAGGCCCCTTGTTCAATCGCATTCAAGCTGGTGATGGCAGACATGATGAGACAGAGTGTTTCCCGGGTGCTTTTCCAGTACTTTGTTCACGCTGTGCGAGGGGCTGGGATTACTCCATTTTCCAGCATGGCAGGATGCTGGTAACTGGAGGCAACCAAGAAAGTCATTGAGGTGAGATGGGATCTCTGCAGGGGTGCCACTAGAGATTTTGAGCCCCAATGAAAGCATACCATATTGGGCCCCCAACCCAGACCAATTCAATTATGCCCCAAATTTTTTGGGGCCCCTGGAAACATCCTAACTTTCCCTCCCTTATGGCTCTCAGTTGACCTCTGTTCCTTTGATCAGCTTCTTGTTTTGCCATCTGCTGCATGGGCAGGATCGGAAAACGATGAAGAACAAATTAGCATCACAGAAGCTAAGTATACGTAGCTAGGAAATACCTCAAGGAAGTGAACTTTTAAGTGTCGCTCACATAGACTATGAAATAGATTTTTCTACAACTGGGTTTGTTAAGCAATCAGCCCGGGAGCAAAGTGGACCCTATAGACATTAAGGAGTTGTGAGTGTCGGCCTTTTGGTTGTTTTCCTTGGCTGAAAAAGTCAACATACTCCATGGAAAGTTATGACAAGAAAGCCCAGTCAGTGGAAAAATTTGGGGCCTACAGCTTAAATATGTGGTTTGTATATAAAAAAATGTGTCTCATCTTCTACAAACTTCCCAGTGATGGCAGAACGCAGGATTCCTTACTGGACTTCTCTCCTTTCTGTTTGACTTTCATTTGGTCAGTGTTGCCTTGAGGGAGAAAATGAATTTTTCAATGCTGGATGTCTTCTTCCTCTCCTGTCTGTCTGAGAACCATTTTTTTTTTCAGTTCTGTGCTGGTAATTTAGTCCAGAAACCTTTCAGAGGTTCATTTTAAATCAACTGTGCAGCTGGAATTTGTTCTAGACTCTGATTCCAGAATGTAGCTAATAAGTAATGAAACCAAAGCTGTCCCTCAGTGTGTACTGGATGGGCAGCCTGTCTACACACATTAAACAAGCTGATCCATCCTAGTAGACAGGAAAGGGACGAGACGAGCGCCTTATTCCCCCAGTGGCACATCGAGCCCTTCATGTCACACCCATTCCGTACTCGACGCTGGGGGATGTTCAACAATGACACACTATTGACTAGATTGACATTGAAAGTGATCCTATGATTGGCAGCTGCTTTCAAGAATTTTCCTCCTGGTGTCCTGGCACTGACACTTGTGAATTTCTCAGATTTGACGATGACCTTTTAGCTACTGTTTGGTCTCTATGTGATTCAGTGCTGTGATTTAGACCAGCATCTGTGGTGTACATGGGGAGATGTCATTTTTGCTGCTTTGCATGTAAAAATCTATTTAGGAAGCCTGCTGGCTCTTTGATTTGTACCTTTTCAGTATAGTACATATTTCCATGCCAAGGTCTTTGGGAGAGGCCCTGTTTAATGTCTTATTTTTGGGTGTTTCTTGTAGTGGCAGTTGCTTTTACTAACCATTAGGGGGATATTTCTGGTTCTCCATGCTGTAGGTACATATATAGGGTTGGGGGTATTTTCCAGTCCCAGTGCTTACTGTTTGAAGGAAAGGAAACCATCGCCCGCGGTTGCTGGCCAACCCACAGCAAACGGTAGGCTCTGCTTCCTCATTGCTGGCAATCTTGGCGTCATCGTTTCCCAGAAGCGCTAACCTTTTGTGTTTCTGCACAATTCTCTGAAAATGCAACGTAGCGAGCCGGGAAAGATTTGCAGTCTTGATGGGTGACTCCATCTTTCCTTAATTAAGTTGTTAGTTCACCAGCGGTTGTGTCAATATCTTAAATAATAACGGAAGCTATTTTTTTAGTCCATTTTGCAAATTATTCATTAAAAACATTGTGCCTGAGGTATTATTTCCGTCGCTCGTATTGAAGTCGCTTTCTCGTCGTCCTGTCAGGAGAATTGGCCTTATTTCTTGTAAGAGCTGTCTCTGCAGAGCAACACAAAGACACATTCAACGAAATGTCAGCCGTTTCAGGCCTGAACAAAAGCCGCATTATGTTCTGCTGTAATTATTGTTTGTAGCTTTGTGCTGATGAGTGTTCCATGATGTAGTCAAAACGCACTCGCCTGCAGAAGCCTCCATGAGCTCTGCCTAGTGTGTGTGTTCCTGTGCGCGTTGGGGCGATGTATGTATGTGCATGTGTGTGTGTGTGTGTGTTTGTTTCCCAAAACAAGTATAGAAGTCAGAAATTATATACAAAGAAGTCTGTATAATTAATGTGTCTTAAAAAGGAATAATTATGAATGAAATGGGGTTGTTTTTATATCTCCCATCCTCTTAGAAACCCACAGAACTGACTGCGAGATCTCTTTATTCTTTTATTTGTGCATTTATTTTTAGTGTCCGATTTTAGAATAAATCATGAAAGGAGGAAGATGCAGGTTACCGGGGAAGGGGGGGGGGGGGGGGGGCGGGGGAGTTTCCCACACCCTCTCCATGGAATGGGAGCTTTATAACGGGGTGAGCCTAAAGCCTTGCTATCTCCATCTTCTGG
>JAODKM010000002.1:21990431-22006183 GCA_026780845.1 Petrocephalus sullivani | reverse complement strand
TTTTTTTTTTTGGGTTTTTTTGTTTTGGGGTGGAAAAAAAAAAAAAGAGGGGGGGGGGGGGGGGGGGGGGGGGGGGGGGGGGGGGGGGGGGGGGGGGCAGTGGAGATTTTCAGACCGTCTGCATGTAATTGGATCTTATTAACTGGGTCAGCCTAAATGCTTGCTTCATCTATCTTCTGGTGTTCTTCTTGCTTTTAGACATGGGGAAACAAGCCGTTGAGGAAAAACTGAGTCGGCTCTCCACTTCACCGCCCTCTGCCCTCATTGGCTGCCGGGATGCAGTTTGAGGAAGGGGTGGGCGGAGCTGGGGTCCCGCTCTGCTGCTTGTGTACGCCTCAGACATGGCAGTGAGCCTTTACCATGTCCAATGAGCAGCGTCCCGCCCTGCCACGCTGACTGTAGGTGCCCATTTTCAAAATGCTCTGGGCATTTTCCCTGTTCCCTCCCGCCCAAAAGGGTAAATGAGGATGCCAAGGCTCGGCAGTTGTGGCAGATGAGTCTCCGTCTCTGTTGACGGGCCCAACGTGCTTATAGCACCTCGTTATGTAACTGAAAGGTCAGCTATTGTGTGCTGTAATGAAGACCTGGGGGGGGAGGGGGGGTCATTGCCTTCAGAAGCATGCTTGTGGGGTAGCAGCTCCTTGGCTGAACAGCACAATGCTTCATGTGAAGGACTTTTAATCATGGGATCTGCATAATAGACCTGTCCATCAGAAAATTATGGCGCGTGTGTGTGTATGCAAGTGCCTGCATTACACTGTGAGTTAATAGGGTTGACTATAAACCCGACTTGAAGTAATATAAAACCGAAAAAGGTAATTGCCAAGTGAAATCACAGGCAGCACTGTGTATTAATCCCCCTGGAATAATACCGGTTATTTAAATTTCAAAGCAGCACTGCAAGAATTTCATATTAAGTGTATCACATTTAGAAGGCCGCCTTTTTATTTCGTGTTTTCTCAGTTGTGTGTGACAAACCCGAGGATAAGGCCCTCTCTTTGGGGGAGGAGGTGGGGGCCCCTCACATAAAAAGCATTCCATTTTTCCGTTCTGCTTTGAGATCTGAAATTTCCCCATGACAGACTAGCTATTTGTTGGGAAGGACAGCGGAAGACTAACCGATTTTACACGACGCTAAACCGCTTCGGCGAGCGTGCAGGTTGGCAGCGGAGGGGAATGTGCTCCCTCAGAAGATTAGCTATCTGAGCAAGCGCAGTTTCTCACAAACTGAAATTAGACTTGGCCGATATTATGGTAATATGGTATACTATGGTAATTCTGGGTATTTTCGTTCGGCAGTATTTATCGTGGGAGGAATGCCACCCAAACTAGGAGAATTATCGGCAAGATTTCAAAATACCGGAATAGCGCTGCATTTGAAAAGATTTATACCGCGGAATAATGTCTGGACAGTCGCTGCTGGATTAGGCTGCTGGATTCCGCTAACTCTGTAACCTTGTGTTGACTCGGCAGCTGAAATTCCCTAGTGAATGTGCATGTTGCCTCATAATGAGGGTCTAAACATTGTGGGTGAATTATGGGTCAGAGTCTGTCACATTCATTTCAGATATTTATGTATAATCCTATAATATAAAACCCATGGTGCACATATGTATGTAAATGGAAACGTTTAAATGATTAAACATTTAAAATGTTACAGCTCAGCTGGCAAATGGATATAGTGGACATGTAATGTATGGTTTTGGGGGACTTGTTTAGTAAGCTGAAGTTATTTGTGACAAAACAGAAGTATTTGGCTTGCTGTGATCCTGTATTACTTTCAAGGAAGGATCTGTTCAGTTTATGTTCATTTTAAGAGAACCAAAATATACAGAACTTAAAAATGTAATCGAGCTGCTCCTTATGGCTTACCAATAAATATTATATTAACAGAATGTGGGTGTGTTTAACTATTTTCATAGACTTCTTATGCAGTGTATAATACACCACATGACACCCAACCGGGGGGGTATTATATAGGTATTACATTATTATGTGGTGTATTATACCCTGTAAATTGTTACAATCCACAATCCAGACAGTCTTCTATCAACAGAAAAAGGATTCACCCACATTTTTCAGAGTTTTTAAAAAGAACTTTGAAATCAAAGCTGTTAATACGTATTGCCTTGATCCTTGAGCTAATTTAGGTCGTGGAGCAAAAATGTAGTGGTTGCAGAAAATAACACAAGGATTTTTTTCCCTGTGAAATAATTAGCATTTTTGGCCATATTACATGTTCTGCTGCTCTGGTTTTATGTAGCTCCAAATTTTACCACAAACTGAAACAAAACATGGGCACTATGTACAGCTTTGTCTCCGGAGGTGGTAGCGCATCAGTTCTTCAGGATAAGTCCCGTGTCTTTTGAAGAAAATGGCCAGCCGCTATATTGAGGAGGCTAAGGACCTTTTGCTGCAGGTTTCTGTCAGTGATTAATATTTTATTCATCACAGTTTTTTTCCACTGCCATCCCATTTATCCAGCTCCCCCTGCGGACGATCAAGCGTAATTATCCGGCGTTGTGGAGAAGGGTTCTGCTTGGTCATTAATGTCAAGAGTGGGAGATGTTTGAGGCGAAAGTGGCGTCAGCTGGGACTTGTTCTGAGTGGGTGCTCAGATTAGCAGTCCAAAATGGGCCTTGTTAGAACCCATGGTGTTTTCACAAATATTGCTACCAGGGAAAATCAAGTGATTATTTTTATTTATTTTTTTGTAGCGGGTGCATTCTTACATACATTTGTGAAATGAAATGGAGTAAATGCATTCACTGGAGTGGAAACATAGTTAGCATTTCTGCAGCCTTCTCTCGAAGGCCACCTGGGAACGACGGTTTCTCCCTGCAAGTCTCCCTGCTGTTCAGACGCCACAGGTCACACCTTGCCAGCCTGTCGTATAAATTAGAGTCCAGGTGTTCATTTGCGGGCACTGACCCTGTGTCTCAGAGACCTGTGTTTGTGTAATGGTGCTGGGTCGTGTTGGTACATTAGCATGTAACTGAACTTCTTGGTCCAAAGCTGCACTGTACACAGAAGCATAAAATAGTGTTTGGAATATTTTTTTTTTTCCTCTTGCCTCCGAAAATATTCCATTTTGAATATCTTCCAGTTACTCATTCAAAAAAAAAAACAGATGCTACTATAATAGCAACTAAACCATATATAAACACATAAGGTTCCCCATACCATGAAGGGGGACCAGTTATGGTGCGGTTCTACCTTGCTTCAGTTTTCCACTGCAGAAGGGTTCTCTCGGTAAGGGCGTTGTGGGGTTTGGAGAGCGACAGTGATGTGAAACCGAAGAGATACTTATTTACTGTTAACGCAGTGTGCACCATGATTTTCTATGTGCTAATTTCTGCTAGCAAGTCTGTGAGAACTGCAGTCTTGTGTTAGCATCAGATGCTAGTGGAATTAGCATTCGCTTGTGTAAATTTGTATTATGGATCCATTCTATTAGGCTGTTCCATAAGACATAGTACATGCATACTGACGCAGATGACCGGTATCTCTGTGCATCAAAAAGCAATTAGATGGTGGTGACGTAACCAGCTGGGTTTCTGGCCCTGCTTCCCAGTCAGCGCGAGCGCAGCTCGGGTACGGCACGGATCATTTACAGTGGAAAACTGTCAGTTCGCAGTATGGCTCAGTTCTTGGTGGCGGTGGAAAAACATCAATAGTCCCATGACAAAAGTTGACCAAACTCCCAAGATTTTTGGTGGCACTGCATCCCGCGTATGCCTAGCGGGACAAACGAGGCATGGAATGAACGCAGGATACGCATGGCGGCCGTGATGCAGAAGCGAATGCATTGTGAGCGATGAGTACAAACACGCCCCTGGTCAGACTGCGGCCTCTTTCATAAAATGATGCAGTGAAAGGTCGGAAGAAGAGTAAATCTGTCTGTCACAGTTTATATTGATCGCAGCAGAAAGAGATGTTGAATTTCACAACCTGATCTCAATGAATAGATAAAAAAAAACATTGTTAATTTGACAATAAAGAATAATAATTGGATAGTATAATTTTTTAAATGGCAAATTGTGAAAATCATCATGAAACACAACAAAGGTTGGGGGGGGTACTCACACCAGGCAAATTATCTGTCTTCTGCAAGCTGTGTCTATACTGTATGACTCCAGTGAACAGGCGGAATCTCATGTGCGATGAACCCCAAACAGTGGAGCAGGTGAGAGGAGGTTGAGCTGATTGGGGGGCGGGGGCTTTGCCTCATTACATAGCTAACGCAACGCACAGCACTGCTGTGTCAGTTATACTGGTAGCACATGAATAAAAATGGCATGGGAGCAAAGCAAAATGGGCTAGTCATCCAGAACAGTTATTCTGCACTGTTAAGGGGGAGGGGATGTATTTTTTTATGTGGCGCCTCATAAATAAATGTTTCTCCCCCCCCAAGCAATGAGAGTGTGTGAGCTTTTCAAGAACTGCCACTGTACAAAAGAAAAACGCAGAGAACATTTACACTGTGATTTTGGATAGTTGACAATCTTCCACACAAGGTGTGCTGATCTCTAGGCAGGCGTGCGGAGCCATCATTAGCAAGCCCCCGCTGGGACTCCGGAACATAACGTTACGATACTGCAGTTTAGACCAAGATTATTTGCTGCTGAAAGGTGATCCGCTTTGTTCCCTGAGAAGTGGAACTTGCTGGTAATACCAGAAGTCTTAAGATTAAGATTTATTCAAGGCCTTTCAGACACAAATTTTTAATCATCGGGATGAGAGTCAACTGGGCAGCATACTAAAAACCTAACTGATGGAGAACCAAAAACCACAGAACTGTGAATGTAATAGAGCTGGTCCTCATGTTAGTTTCCCATTAACCTGCTAATCTGATTAGTTTTTATTTTTTTGCTCTTCTGTTTTGACATTTTATTATACACTATAAACAAATAATTGTATTATGTTATTTAAATGAACAGTAATATCTGTTGCAGACTATAATGCAATAAACTATTTTCATAATTTATTTAGATATGATCTAAATAGAGAATCCGTGTACAGGTAGAAGCCATAGATATGTGCATAGCAATAAATATCCATCCATCCATCCATCTTCTAACTGTGTAATCTGGTCTGGGTCTACTAACCCAGGATGCACAGGGTACACACTGGATGGGATGCCAGTTATCAGTGAACAAATCGAAATAAAACTTCTGATAAATACTGTTTGTCTTGAGTGTAACTGCAGGTATCCTATCCTGTGTAACTGCAGGTATCCTACAGCTCACAGGCGAAATACAGAAGGGCCCATCTTTTCGCTTTCTGTTATGCTGTGTTCTGTTTTCCTGGGAAGTCAGAGCTGGGAATAATGTCACGCCCAATCTAACCACATTCCAGTACAACTAGCCAGGTTTGCCCTTAGCAATACCAGTTCTAGCCAGGTTCATTGTTGGCAATAACCCTTCCAGCCAGGTTCATTGTTAGCAACAGTGGTTGATAACACTTAATGCTGTATTTTGCTTAAACACCATAGCAAAATGTGCACAGATAGAGGTTGGACAGTACTGTGTGTACGACTGATTTAGTGAGACACAAGTATGACAATGCAGTGTGAACAGTTAATTACTGCAGCTTTTTACTGTTGATGCACTGAGCAGCCATTTTGAATTCTGAGTGCAGTTACCACCTAATCCATGCCAGGAAGGACACTTGTATCTAGGGCAAGATTTCAGTCAAGAGTTCTTGCTGTGTGCTGATTGGTCAGTCTCCTATAAAAATGCATGTGTCACTGATGTTAATGTGAAGCAGTTGGATGAGTCCTTCAGTCAAGGAAAAGACCAGTCAGAATGCAAGAAGAATTAAAAGATTCTGCCAAGCTCAGGAGCCGAAGTGGCTCAATGTGTCCCTCCTGATGGATTTGGTGGTAACCCTAATTATGAAGACTGGGGGTGGTCCAGTTGCTCAGCTGGTAACGCACAAAGTCCTCAATTCCAAGGTTGCGGGTTCAAGCCCCATATTGGACGACTGCTCATATATGTCACTTTGGATAAAAGCATCTACTAAGTAAATAAATAAAGTCCGCAGAATCGGGACGGTTATGAGGGAGCTTTAATGTAGCCATGAGTGTAACTCTCTCTCATTCTGAGGAGGCTCTACGTACCGGTGCGGTGCTAATGGGATGGAATACTGGAGAAGTAATCTAAAGAGCTGCTAAGCATGCAGCAAGGCTCGGTCTTCAGAAGGGAGAAGAGCTGGAAGGGTGTTCAACCCCGGCACACCCAGGAAGTAAGCTGATTGCAATCAGCACCGCAACAGAAATTTGAGATGCCGGTCATCTCTAGTAGCAGTAACAGCCTAGTAGCCCCCCGGCCAGGGGCGTCGTGTCTGGCGGTAGACTGAGGTGTACCCTGCGTCCATTTGAAATGGTACAGATGGCTGGCAAAAGGTGGGGAGCAGGATATAGTAAATTAGCATGAGACAAAGGGAGGTAACCATCCCAATCAGTTCATGGTTAGTTACAGCCCCCCAGCCACTGCCATGCCTGATGGAGAGACATATCGTCTGGTCCTGGGATGCCGCCGACCCCATCGCCCAAGCAACCTGTCGATCCACATGAGCGGAGGTCAGCCTTTGTCTCCGTCTCTGTGCTGACCATGGGGGGCCTGACAGATGGAAATGGAACTGTGATTAAATCTAAGGTACTGCATTTTACAGACTCACTGCTCTGCAGCTGCTGTCCTTAGCTGACTTTTATAAGCACTGAAATTGAGTTCGGTCCCAAAGTAGCCTTCATTTACCAGGCTTACAAATACCTCGCTCACCGCTATAATCTTAACGCTGCTTTAATGTGAAGCTTCCCCAATAACTATCAAAAGTGATAGAGCGGTGGAATTTCAGTAATTCATTGATGTTGCAATTTTAATTTGTAGTGTTAAAACTAAAAAAACCTTGAGCTAATATCAGTCCTCATCCTGAATGAAAGCAGGACAGAATTCTCCTTATATGTGGTGTAACTGTTATAACTAATTCTCCTCTTTCTGCCAATACTGGGTGTTTGTAGCATCGTTTGCAATGTGCAGAGATATGGGCATGTGTTGGTAGGGATGCTGTCCCTGTGATCGGAAAGTCATGGGTTTGATTCCTATACTCGGCTGGGCCCTTGAGCAAGGCCCTTAACCCCAATTGTTCCAGGGGCCTGGCTGACCCTCCTTTCTGAAAAGCAATTCACTCTGAACAAGTGCTAACTAAAGAAATGCAAACACAGGTAACGTGGGGGGGTCCGTGTGACATACTGGGTTCTTTCCTCTGTCACACAAACACACGACCCCGGCCAGCCCAACCCCCCTCCCCCCCAATACACATAGGCCCAAAACACATGAGCTCTAGGGCAGTGGAGAGCTTATAATGTTATGGTGCCCTATGGCAGAGCACGGAACACAGCTGTAGGGGACATCTGTGTCCCTCGCTCTTGCAAGGCAGAGGGTGTTATCAGATTTGTGTAATAAAGACTAGGACAGACAGCCTGCAGAGACAATACAAGGCTGTCCTTTTTATGGTTGGCTGAGTCCTCAGTCGGCATGTAATATTACACAAAAGCGCAGTTCTCTCTCATCATTGCGTTCCTGACAGACCGTAATTAAATTAATTCTGTCCTGCACCAACTTGTAAGAAGCATGTTTAGCAGGCTTGTTATCAGCCGAAATATTTGCTTCAGTGGCCTCTGCCGATTTTCTCTTCTCTGCTACTTCATACATTTCATGTAGCCTTAGAGTTAACTAATACTTAATGAGTAATTACATTAATATATAGTAGAGGCTTGCATAAAATTATAAACTGGCAACCCTTTTTTAAAATTTTATTATTTTATTAAGATGTTCAGTTCCTGACCTGGTATATGCAAAAATAAGTTGTTTTGCGGGCCAGCTTTTGGCCCCTGTGAGAAAATAAATAAATAAAATGTACTGGGAAAGAGGCAGCGCACTGAATGGGAAAATGTGTTTCGGGGCCGAGATAAGCGGGTTTAGAGCGAGTGCTGAATGTTATCGAAGGGAAGCTTTCCCGGGGAAAGTGTAACACTGGTCAGTGTAGTGTAGAGTGCAGCCCAGCGTGGGTCAGTGCGGATCAGCTCCATTATGTCACGCAGGAATGGCTGGAGTAGTGTAACTTACCTTAAAGCTTTTTAATAGAGTTCATTTCAGTGACTCCATGTCCCATTAAAGTCTCCCATTTTGACTTTGTAGAAAATTTTTGATGTGGCTGCAAAATCTACCACTGTCTGTACCTACATTGAAATTTATGACACCAAGAGAATGGTTAATATCTTACTTAAGAATTTTTGGCAGGTTGCAGCAGTCAGTGCATGCCTGAGTTGCATTCCTGCATTACTAGCAGTCTTGAATGCAGTGCTCAGTGTATTTCAGAATTAGGAAAGGTATTTTGTGGCAAAAAATATACTTACAGAAATACATGATTTAGTAATGCTCATCTATGTGAGTGCTATAAATAAGGGGGCACATTTAAGTTGGTGAATTTCTCAGTCTGGTTGCTTCATCGGCACATATACTGCGTTTTTCCAAGGTGGAAAGAATCTAGCAACAATAGTACTTTTACTTCAAAACTTCTAGGCTCTACTGCAGTGATATTAAATCAGTAAAGGAAATGTAATAAAGGAAGGCAACTGTAATTTGACTTGAATACACTTGAAAATATTGTTCCTGTCGTCTAAGCAACAATGGATTTGTGCATGTTAGATTTAAAAGTTTGTTCTGTCCGTACAAGTCAAGAATTAAAAAAGAGACTATTTTAAGCCCTTTATGGTATACACTTGAATTCCAGCCTTGATTGGCAACCGGCCTTAACGGCAATCTGGCATGCAAGGGCAGCTCAGTCACCAGCAAACCTGACTTGACATTATAAGTGAATACATTTTCTGGCTATAAATAAAATGAAAATACACTAAACTTTAGTTTTTTATTTAAACGTAAGCTTTGTTTTTAATATAAAGGTAATTACTCCCTGGAGAAACGGAATTAAACAGGTGCAAATAAGAGGATAAACACAATTATGTAACCCATGTGGAGGTCACCATGAAGCATTGTGACATCAGGAATGACATCATGGTGATGTCACAGAAGTCATTTGCCGTTATCGCCTCCTTATGGTGTGAACAAAGACTTTGAGTAAGTTGTTCTGGGCATATGAAAGATCTAGCAGGTATATATGCCTACTGTGTAGTACATTATAGATGGCGTGTAAAACATCCTGCTCACGCTGACTGACAGAGATGAAAGCTGGCCTAGGCCCACATCATCAAAGATGGCTGTTGTAGCACAGCACACTCATAGGTTTTGTAGGGGCCCTGTACAGGTGAATAACGCCCTGACTTTTCAAGGGGAAGTTTGGAGGTAAAAAGCTATGCTGCTTTGATGAAAGCTCCACTTAAACGTTAAAAAAAAGGAAGTTGGAATGCCATGAGTGTGCTTCTGAGCTTCCTGTTTGATCATCTCCTTTTTGTCTTTATGGAGACCAGAGGAATAAACATGAGTGAATGGGAGTGAAATGATTACCCAGCATTCCCTGCGGGACGACTGGGGGCCATTCATTTTTATTCACAACAACATGTGGTGTCAGAAATTCGAACATTTCTGTGTTACAGGGCTTGGGAATATGTAAAAATGGGCCTGTTGGGCTAGACCAGCAGCCAGGAGTTAAAAATCACTGCGTGTTGCCACTGGGCTCCTGGGACTGGGCACACATTACGGCAGGATCGATAGCCTGCAGGGATCTGCCAGTCTTGCTTTGTGAAGAACAAGCCTTCAGGAACAGAATTTGAATCAGTAAGAGCTACCAGGCCTAGCAATACAAACTCAAGCTGTTAAACAAGAAATTACGCATTTAGCGTTTAACTAAATACATACAATGCCTGTCAAAAGTCTGGACACACCTGCTTTTAATGTAATTGTCTCTTTTTTAAGCTGTGTTTGCCACCTTATAGTAAAAGGCCTTGAGGGAATGAAGTAATACATGTCAAGTATTCCAGCGACTGAGAGAAGATGGCTAGTTGGCTATTGGCTACCTTACTCTTGCTATTTGGTCCAAAACCGGCCTTGTAGTGTTTAGGTCCGGGGATTGTGGGGGTCAGGTCATCTGTCACAGCACCTCGTCTCTTTCCTTCTTCAAAAAAAATTACCTATTTTGGATAAGGAATGAGAAATTGAAGCAATAAAATAAATCATAACAGGCTGTCATTTTCATCATTGCTTTAAAAAGAATTGTAGTGTGTAATAGTAGGGCTATTGGCAGTTGCTGAAATTGCCACTTGTCTGTCTCCGGCCTTTGATGTGATCCTCATTACATTGCTGATGCTCTCCATGGTTAGCCATTCACAAGTGCTCTACAGAGGTCTTCCTGCAGCTATGGACGCCTATGTGCCATGTTCAGGCCTAGATTTAATCAGGAAAAACCATGACCGCAAGCAACATGCTGTGGATATGTGCAATGTCGACGTCTAGGAACAGTGGCTGAAATAAAATGTTCTGGCACCTTTTTATTTTATCCTCCATAACGGAGAGAGAAATTCACATGCGAGTTATTTAATAGTGCTAACTCGAATGGCCCATTATATAATTAAGTAAATATTTCCAGCTGTTTTTCATCCTGCAGTTCTGCATGTTTTGCATTATGCATCATTACATAAGTTTCACATGACCAAACTCTTAGACAGAAACTTACCATAAGACGTAGCAACAGGCCATGAGGTATAGGACCATAATCTGCTGCTTGTCCTATTCAGGGTCGTGGGGGGTCTAGAGCCTATCCTGGAGGCTAGGGGGGAAGGCAGGGAACAGCCCAGGATGGGGCACCAACCCATCGCAGGGGACCGACACACACCATTGGATTAGGAACATTTGGTTTTCATTTTTGACTGTGCCATAATTATTGAATCACTGGTATGCAGGACCAGATGTAAATTTTATTGGCGAAAGGAAGTTAACCTCAGGGTTTGCCACTTTGTAGTCCAGCAGATTGGACTTGGCACCCCCGCCCCCCCCCCCCCCCCCCCCCCGGGTTCATAAAGAGGTTCTGCCCCTGCTGTGGAAGCCTGCCTCTGATAAACCACCTTTTGCAGTGTTTAGTTGAGCTAATGAAGTGAGGGAAAGATGTTTTAGAGTAAATATTTTAAGGTTTAACTTAATTCTTGCCAATATAAAATGATGAAATGGACATTGTTACCCTCACACATGTTTAGAACCAACAGACAGGAGTTGGAGAAGGTATTAAAGAAAAGATTAATATTTGAAAGTCGTTATTTTAGTTTATCTCTGTAGGGAAAATGTTGTTGCCATAATAAGTAGCTGTTTGTTGTGTTGTTTCTATAATAACAAAACCTTCATTCCATAAACTGAGCTTAACCCCTTAAATCCCAAATGTGTCCCTGCAAAATAAGTGCATGCATCCCCAGACCTCCGTAAGACACACTGTGTATGCATTTTTTTATTTCATGTTGGCTATGTTTGCAACAATTGTTGCAGGTGGTATTAAATGGGGTAACCCAAGCTAGATGCATATCCAAGCAGCTAGGCTGGCGAATGGTATTTATGAAGGAGCTGTAAGTGCTTTTCTACCTGTACTGAGTGAAGGGACCCAAGCCACTGGCATACCTTAGAATGGCATTGCACTTGTAACTTGATAAGGCAGCCTGGCGCTTTGGGCTGCCCTCTTTCTATCGTGACACTGCAATATTGACAACAGTAGTCAGTATTTCAGTATTTTCCCTTCTCCTGCCCCCCCCCCCCTCCCATTTGCTCTCCGGGCTGGGGGGGACTCTAAGTGCCTTTATTTTCCCCGTCTTTCTCTCCGGACATTGTTGAAACCCCCCCCCCCAAATAGCAGGGGACACTATGCAAACCTCTAAGTGCATTTTTGGCTCGGAGCGACTGGGTAACTTAACATGTCCGAATGTTTCCAAACAAAAAAGGTGGGAGTGCTGGGCTCCTTTGAAGGGACAAGAAAGCACGCTCACCTCCAGGAGAAGACCCTCGGACTGATATCCTGGCCTGTGCACTGGCGCCATCTGTCTGGGAGATAAATGCCAGCTAAGAAGATTATGAAAATGATAGACATGCATTCTTGTATTGATTAACACTCTAAAACTCTTGACTTTTTTAAAGCAACGTATACTATTTTGAACTTCGAGTTTAGGGTGACGTAAAACACAAAATATGTATGTCCATTCTACAAACTCCAGATCTAAACATCTTGCGCTGTAAATCCACAAATGACTCCATGATGCGCACAATCTGAGCCAGTCCAAGGGGGACACTTAAAAATAGCATTTGGGCCTCTTCGGCCGTAGTGACCACTCTTTCTTTTTATTTACTGCAGTGCATCTCCACAAAGTGTTTGTCAAAGAGTACTTTATAGCAGAAATAAAAATAAGTGAAGGAAAAATCAATTTGCCAATAGGAGAAGGATTGAAAATGATTGCCTGACCCCCCACACACACACTATGGACTCCTGCGGGGTGTTGAGAATGCCGCTTATGCAGCCGGCTGGTTGACAATCGTCCCACCGGAGCCTGATCTAAAGCATTTAAGGAAACCCCAGCTGGTCCCAGTGTGTGACACAAATGCGTGTCGTCTCCCAGCTCTTTGCATACGTGACTCCTGTGCTCTTCCTGCATTCTCATCATGTTTATTAGGAGGAGACCAGTGTCACAGCAATGCTTTCTGGGAAACTTCTTTGGGAATGCTCACCAAAATACGACATATACTCAAAGACATATGTTTTCTAATACGGTGACCTAGCAAACATGCATCTGGTTGTTAGATGCATTTTCCTTTAAAAACGGTCTAGGATCCCTTCCAGTTTCCACAGCGGCTTATTCAGCGTGGCAGTGCAGTGTGCCTGGAACAGCAGAGAGCAGAAAGCAGGAGCAGGGGGCGCCGGGGAACCGCAAGCATGTCTGGGGGGGCCTTGACCCCCAGCTCTCTGGCTGCCCTTCACTGCCAAGCTTCCTCTCACCTGTGTTATGGAGAGCATGATAGGTGCAAAGAAAGTAACACACACAACTGGTCACTTGCAGTTTAGAGGCACCAATTCTCCAATTAGCATATCCTTTGACTCAGGATCAACCAATCAGAGCATAAAGAGTAACAGTCACAGAGTGCTCAACTAGTTGGTTGAAACGAATTCCTGGTCTGGACCTGAAATTGACACCTCTGAAGGGAGGTGCCCATATATTGGAGGTCCGAATAAGAGAGGTTTGACTGTATTTTCATTCTTTAAAAATGTATTTTAAACATCAAAATATTTTAACAGCATACAAATGTACATTAGCACCTTTTACACTAATATCAAAACCTCTCAGAAGAATCCTCATGTCAAACCCTCCAACACAACAATGAGGCAAACTCATTTATATCAATTATTTTGTTCACGTTTATTTTATGTTTGGCAACTTGTCCTGAAGCCTTTAACGTGGTGTTTCAGAATCCTCGGGGACCCACAGACAGGCCATGTTTTTGCTCCCTCCCAGCTCCCTGCCAAACAGTCCTACCGGGAGCTCGGCGGGCGCAAAAACGGAACGGCTGGGGGTGCCCATGGACCGGATTGGGAGACGCTGCCTTAGCCAAATGCCAATTTTTAATTCAATTTAAGGGACGTGTCAATTATGTTAAAAGCTTTCTTCCAGAATAGTTAGATTTATTTGTAGACGCAAACAGAAAGGGTTTGCAACTGAACGTGACTTATTTGGCCGTGATAAGAGGTTCCTGATAATGTTGATTGTTCTACATATATGCTGAATTATTACTGTGGTGTTCCATAACAGTAAAGTCATAGCGAAGTAACATTTGTGATGAACATTATGGCTCTTATGTTCTGTATGTAAGGTCTAACAGCAAAGCCCTTTCCAGCAGCTGAACCTGTAGCCTTTAGGCTATATGTTTGTCGAAATACCTTTAACCACTTCTCCTCCTACTGTCCTGTGATTTGAAAGGTGAAGGGTGACTTCCTGGCAGATCATCTGAAATGTGGTGTTGAGAGTTGGTGGAAAATGACTCCAAGCCCCAAAGTAGAAAATGGCTGGGGGAGGAGACCTTAGAAGGATCATCATCCCACCCCCGGTAAACACTACCAGTCTCCCCAAGACAATTGTGCCGGTCGTGTCAGACTCCCTGAGCTGAGCCAGAGGTGACAGCCTGCTGACAGTCATCGATTTCCTGTCAGAGTCCTCACTGCATCCTCACCAGAGTTCAGGGAGGGGGTGCAGGAGGCCCTCCAGCCAAGGTGGGGTATTTATATGAGCTCAACTGTTCTCAATTGATCTATATTGAGCTTGCGGTTGGTTGTTCAGGGCTAGTGGGCGTCCCACAGCATTATGTATCACTTTCCTGCCAGAAAGCGTTGCGTGCGGGGCGCCCCCACCTGGCCGTCGGCTTATTCTTTCTTTAGAGCGCCAACGCAATAAAAAACACAACTTCACTATCACACCCCCATACTGTAGCGACATTTCTGAAAGCCCCCTAATGGCAATATTCCAGCAGTCATTCTGATCCTGAAAGACATGAAAGTTTAATGAGACTAATTATGATACCTACGGACAGGCCTTCTAAATTGAATCTATATTTACGGTCTTTCAGGAATTGCCACCCGGCAGGACCAGCCAGACTCCAGATGTGTCAATTTCAGGTCCAAAAAGTACAAGTCCAGACCAAGATTTTGTTTCAACCAACTAGTTGAGCTAGGTGGCAATTCCTGAAAGACAGTAAATATAGATTCAGTTTAGAAGGCCTGTCTGTAGGTATCATAATTAGTCTCATCTGGAGTCCATGCATTTACACCGTGACTAACACCACCTCAGGCCTCAGATCTCCAGGCTTCATCAGTGAGGTTTGACTCCTGTCACCAGAAGGCTTTAACGTTGGCCGGACCAGACTGTGAGAACACTGAGCATTGATTGGTGAGGCCTACTCAGGATTAGACACCCCTCCCCCACAAGCTTTTAATTGGCATGTTAAAAATTCCACTACAACACAGAACAAAATTTGATTGAATGGTTTTTATTAAGACTTTTTGAGTCTGTCAACCAACGAATGAGTATTGGTGATGGCACATAAGAGTTTACCCCTAGTTTGCGAATGATAGTTACGTGTGGTATGTTCATAGACCTGTGCATTTCCATATGTATGCGTGGATCTGTGTAACTTCTAGGGCACGTCACAAGGGCAGAGCCATTGGCCCTCACTACTCATGTCATTGTTACTATCGCGTCCTGCCTTTCAGCCCTCCTGTCTTTGATAAATCACAATTGCTGTTGGAAATGAGCGACCATGGGGGGGTGCAGTTGAGCAGGCTGTGTGTAGTGTTGGGGGGGGGGGGACTGCATATAAAGCCTTCTTGTCCCTGATCTCTCAAAGCAGGAGAGCTGGAACATGACAGCAAGAAAAAACATCCTCAGCTCCCCCCCTCACTCCCCCCCATGATTTTGACCTTGTGGGGACCATTTTTTCAGTCCCTAGGGAGGGAAACTAAATTTTATAAAAAATCTGTGACTGCAATCAAAAAATTAAAAATGCCTAAAGTCTCATATTTGGGTTGGTTACTTATGGTTAAAGTTAGGGCTGGGTTGGGGTTAAGGGTGTTGTGATTGGGATTAGGGTTTTTCCCATAGAAATTAATTGAAGGTCCCCATTTAGATAGGTACGGCGTGTGTGTGTGTGTGGATGTGTGTGTGTGAGTGTGGGGGGGGGGGGGGGGGGGCCCCTCTGCGCTGCTCCGAGAAGAGGGCC
>JAODKM010000002.1:21969654-21981343 GCA_026780845.1 Petrocephalus sullivani | reverse complement strand
GAGAGAAGATCACATTTGGCATCACTATAAAGTTGTGCCACGGCCACCTTTATGTGATCAAATATACATGAAAATGTCCGGCACTCTAATTACAGCAGATACTAGTACCTTGTGGCCACGAAATAAAGGTCCACATGGTCCCCGGGTAATTACTTTTAGGAGGGGGACTCTTAATAATGATTGTTTCACCCTTAGAAATTCCGATTAGCAAAATGCGATTAAATGTAATTGAAGAAATCGTTAGTTGCACTGTTGGGTTTAACTAATTACCTAATTATAACTGGCATGCAGTAATTGATAGCAAAATGACGTAATGAACTTACACAGGTATTTATGCTCCCACAAGAAAGTTACTGTGTATGGTTCCAGTTGGTTGTACGACTTTCTTGTAAACAGAAGTAAATAAAGTTGGTGACTTCTGCATTTTAATTAAATCTTTATATGTTAGCATGAATTATTTATATCCCACAGTCTTTGAAGCAAAAAGTAGTGTTCATATATAATTTTTTAGTTTCTTGTGTTTTGTTGAATGCAAACACTCCTAATTAATCAAGAGACTTTTTTAAAGATATAGCTAGGACTACTTAATGGACATTTGCCCATGTAAATGCACATTATATCTTGGTCTTAAATTAATAGTGAAATGTTTGCTGTCATAGCTCATGTTGACAGATTTTTGCTCTAAAGGTAATGTGTGTTCTTTTCCAGGAAACTGATTTGCAACATAATGTTTCAAATTAGATTCTCTGCCGCTGTACAGTTGGAAGGTTATATTCTGAGGAACCATTTTTCCTTTTACATAAATTTGGAAAAATGTAGTTATAAGCTTTGTTTGTTTGGCATTGATGCCGCCTCTTTTGTCGGGAATTTGCTGAGGTCAGTTTAAAAGAGAAGAGTTGCCCCACCTGCTAAAAGCCATGTGCCTCGGTTAGCTGTACCCTCTCCAGGAAATGTTAAACGTCAGAAAGGAATTTAAACAGAATTAATCAGTCATTGGGGGGTTTAATATGTCTATTATGGATAAAGATCTTGTGTTTTCTTGCAACAACAGCAACATTTACACTCCACTAGCCTACCTAATGTCTGTGTTCTCCTCACCAATCAGATAAGCTACATGATAAACAGATGGGCTGTTCACAGTTACTTTGCTGTCATATTCTTTTGCAGACCTTGAACGTAATGATCAAATGTAAAGGACACACAGATGACTAGCACTGACTGCACTGCATTACCAGTTGTTACTTGACGGCCCTCCTGCTCATCCACAATGAGCAGGTAATGTTTGCAGAATAAAGCAATTTTTAAGTGATTACAGGTTGTTACTGAGAACATCATAAGCATTCACAGCCTGTGGTCATTGGCAGGGTGGAGGGGTGTGTGGACATAGTTCAGGATCAACTGTTGTGACTCAGGAGTTTCTACATTTTAGGTTTGTTTCACCCTTATTTGTGCTCTGTGTTTCTACCATTATATAACTGTTTCCTCTGAGTCTATAAAATATAAATTTACAATGCTCAAGGCTCCATACTCAAGTCAGTATGCTTTTAGTTATTCTAATTAATGTGCCTCTGTTATTACTGGCCCTCTAGACAAAGTCTCGGCCTGGGAAAATGCCGCTGTCTGGTTTTTGGCGTTTGCGTGACCTCGCTCCGTTGTTTTTCAGTAGAGAAGGTTACTTGCACAGCAGTGTACATGGCAGTGCTGAGTGTGCGTGTGTGTGTGTGTTTTGGCATAATTTGTTTAACGTTCCCATAACACTGCATTCGGCTGTGTCTGATAACATTTTGTCAGGTGGCTTAAAAAGTATTTCTGGCATGCTCCAAGTGTGTCCCACTTGCTTGCATAGTCATTGTTAATATTTATAGTTATAACAATGTACAAACGTTTTAATACCTTTAATTCTGTTTTAACTAAAATTTGGATGTTCACAGTGGTCTGGAGGTTTTTTTAAAAAAATTTTTCTTTTACTCATTTAACTTATATATAAGTCTTTTAAGAGGTGAACGGGCAGCCTTCTCTTATTTAGACATAAACGGTACAGTCGTCTCAAGTGAGCCTTTCTCCGCAATATTGATGTTGTTCCCTCTGGACCAAGCTTGTGTTTGCATAGTCTGTATTCACAGTAATAAGTCTGTGTCATGCATTATGAATCAGTTTCCTTCTCTGAGATGTTAATTAATTTCAGTGGTGCTCAGAAGCAGCCGCACACCCTTCTGTTGCCCTGTGTGTTCTTTGGTTACTCTCAGTCAGCTTCTGTGATTCCTTGCATTGCTGCGGTCAGGTCTTACAGTTGCGGGTACTTGAGCATGCTGGATGTGGCCCACTTTCAGCTGTCACTTTCAGATCTTCGGCGGTGGATAATGAAACCAGATCAGGGAGTGAAACCATGAATGGGTGAGGCATGCCAGCAGCTCTGACGGCCATACGGTGTGATCCTACGCGTCAGCTGCAAGAATGTTGTTTTTAGAGATTCTGCCGCCAAGCTATGATGTGGTCTGGGGACATTTGTTCCACGTTGGAGGTTAGGAAGAGCGTGTAGTGTGCCTGTGCTCACACGTGATGTAGCAAGTGAGTGCCCCACCCCTTATCTCCAGGTAAAGCCTTGAATCCAGCATCCTCATGTTATGACACAGCTTCATTTGACTCGATCTCAGCAGGAGACCTTGTGATGAGGCTCAGGCTGTGGAGGTGGAGGACACACCTCCTTCTCCTTTCTTGTGCATGAACCTTGTAGTTGTGTTTGTGCCACACTCTGGTTTGCTACGCTTGGTGTGAGTCCATAGCATGTGTTTCTCTCAAAGGCTCCGCGTTGCACTTTAGGGGGGTTTCGGCAACATTGGCCAAGCCTCAAGATCATCACTAGATGGGGTGGGGGGAGTGATATTGTGGCTTGGAGGTTCAAATGCTGAGAGAGGAACTAAGGTGCACTTGAGAGAGACACTTAATCCAAATTGTTTCGATCAGTCTTCTGATGTAAAATGGAAAAGTTTCATGAACTGTAAGGACCTCTGGATTTAAGGGTCCTGCTAAGCAAATAGTAGAGTACAGGCACGCTGTACGGTCACTGCTAAGTAGTTTGACTGCAATATTGTGTCTTTATAATAAGCATGTTGTCTTCAAGCGTGTGGATTGCTATATGTTTATATGTTACGGCTTGCAGTATACTATGGTTTTTACTAAATGATACCCGATACTTTGTGAGAATTTTCCCTCATTCGGTCTCTAAGTTTGATTGTCCTGTTGGTTCTGTTTACATAAGGTGGCTCCCATTGTGTTGGGACAGAGCCAGCAGCTGTGGGCTTGCTACCATATGTTTCTCCCAATCCATAGGCGTTATGTCCACAAATGCTCTTTTTTCCTAGCATCAGTGGGGATTCGTGGTGTTCCTTGCAGTCATGTCGTTGTGCATTCTTGCATACTTTCACACAACCAAACACAATCTCTGGTTCTGTTATTATGTTGTAGCTATTATTGCTTTTGTTACTAAGCGGATCTGTAAATCTATAAAACGTTAAAATCTGTATGCTTCCTGGAACCGTACTACCAGTTCTGTTGTGGTTTTTTGAAGCTGTTGTAGAACAATGATGTTTTTTGAAAAGCTGCTGTGCTTCGTGCTCCAATTATTACAGATCCTCATCCTGATGTCATGGGTCCATCTACCCGTTCCATTTGCATATCTCAGATCAAACACTGAAGAGATGTCAGAAGTGTCACTGTTGACTGTCATGTCAGAGGGATATAATGAAAGACTATCAAGCTGACACAGGTGGCACTCAGTCAGGTGCTTCAAGGGTTCTATTGATCAAAACCTGTATTAAAACCAGCTGTCATAATTTGCAGTACTTGTATCAGGCTGGTATGTTTTTGCTGAGAGAGCGGAGAGTTCTTTCATGATGGGAAGATAAGGGAACAGGCTGACACAGATAGAAAATGCCTTCCTTGAGTTGTGCCGTTGTCAGAGAGAGGGACTCCGGCAGTTACCATGCTTCAGCATGTTGACTCATCGTTACAGGATTTGTATGTGTTTTTATGGCCAAGGACTCCATGTTGGAAGCTGTATGTGTCTTCCAAACTGTGTTTCTGCAAAAGTGTATCCCTTTTTTAGGCAATGTTTTGGATGATGGCCCTTACCAGTTCAGAATGGAATGACTTCTGTTCATATCATCATTTACTGTCTGTTTTGTCTTCCCCACGTTCAGTCGGCCATACCTGGAAATGTTATCTCCCTCGTATAATTTCATGATCTGTACTTTCGGGACATTGCAGTTTCACTTGTTCCTGCTTGTTGGCTTGTTCCTGTTCATCCTGTTTTTAGCATGTTGGAATGGTTCGGCTAATGTTTTCTGCTTCATAATTAGATTTATTTGTGAATCGACATTTATTTTTACTCACAGTAGTGTGAAAATGCTTATCTGAATGATAATCTAATGTCTGGAATGTCCTGATAGTCAACTTACTCTGCAAATGAGTTCACACTACTCGGTCCACATTTGTTTAAATGGTCTGGATCAATTTTAACTGACTTTCATTCTGTCTATATCACGCACTTGTTTAATGCGTGTCAAACTCTGAAATATGTAACATACCACTTGGAGAGTCATATGGCACTTTTCCACTGCTACCAAGGGCTGAGCCATACAAGAGCCATACCATAAACTAACGGTTTTCCATTGTAAATTATCCAAGCCGTACCCACGCTGACAGGGCCGAAAGCATGACCAAACTTAGTTGATTGCATCACCACCATCTGATTAGTCTAAATGCGCGGAGACACTGGTGATCTGCGTCGACATAGTAAATCGTGATGTACAGCGTGTAAACCACAAATAAGCGTCTTTTCAATTCTATGTCACTGTCACTCTCCAAACCCAGCAACACCTTTATTTACTGAGCTAACCCTTTCCCAGGTGAGAACCCAAAGTGAGCCGGAACTGCACTGTAACTAGTCTCACGGTATGCCTCGGGTACCGCCTGGTTCCGGTATGTCAGTGCAAAAGTGCTAATAGTCTTTCAATTGCTTTTCTATTTTTTCTTAACTTATTGCTGTCATGGCCCAGGCTCACTGTGCTGGCCTGTGTGGTCGGCTGTTTTGGTGATTAAGGAGCAGGTTGGGATTGGTGGTCACTTTGCACTTCTACAGTTACCCTCCTGTTCTTCGGCAGTGTCAGAAACCCCCCGGCCCCTGCCGGCTATCAGATCCTGCACCCCCCACCTCCTCAGCAAAGCCTTGATGCATGAACCATCAAAGAGTTTTCTGACACAAGCAGCACAAAGGCCCAATCCAATCAGTGAGCAATTCACACGGATGTTTTCAAAGTGAATACACTTCATCTTTTCTGTTCAAACCTGGTCAAAGTTCTCTTTGAAAAGACTCTCGGCTTAGCAACTTGAGAATCGAGCTGGAAATTATTTGTATAGTAGTTGACATTGGGAATATGTAACTGATATTGGATTGGAAAGACAATGCATTGTTTTGCATGTGATTGCTCTATTAGTGTTTATTTTTTTTACTAAGACCAATAATGAAATGGCCCCTTTGGTTAATATAATTTACATATGCATTGAACAGTGTAATTCCATTTTGGTTCAGGTAACACACTATATCTTGGTTTTTATCAAAGAAAACGACTTCACTGAGTTAATGTGAAATGCACTTTAAATGTCAAATTATGTCACATCACCATGAAATGAAACTATTTTTCAGAAGTACACATACATCGGAATGCTTTTTTTTCATATCCAGTCTTGCTCTCTTGTAAGACATGCACGCACATATACACAGGAGAGGGTGAAGCTTGGTTTTCAAACACAGGGTCTGGCCATTTATCCAACGCCCCTGAAGCGTTTTCTGGTGTTAAGGGCTTTGCTCAAGAGTCCAATGGATATTTTGCCACCTATAACTTATGACCTTCTGCTGACAAACGCGAAGGCCTAACCTGCTGAGCCCCACACCACCAGTGTAATACAGCTGCAGTAAAGCACAATAGGTTTTTGATTAATCCAGTCAGCAACTCAACATGAACCCTTTTCAGGAGATCCAGTATGCACCCTGTTCTGCCAGCACTTGGGCTGTGAAACGGTTCCTGGTATGTGACCCAAAAAATGTCGCGGAAATACTGAACTAATTTCCAACTCAAACTATGTATACTATTTATTCTGTCTGCAGCCCTCACCTTTTTTCCAGTTTTAATTGGTTTTTTAAGTATCTGGAGGGAGAAAGTGAATGCCTTTGACTCAGAGTTAATTCTGCTACTTTGCAGTACTTCGAGTTGAAAGGGGTTATTTGTTGCTTTGTGAATGCGTTGTTTAGCTGTCTCATGCTTGGTAAGACTCCTGAAAATACATTTTATTTTTATATTTCAGTTTTGTGATAGGTCTTTCTGTGATTTTTGTTTGGAATTTTGCCTTGTGCTAGCTTCAGGATGTTAAAATTCAGAGGGTGCAATGTTAAGGAGACACATGTAAGGGCATGTCAGATTAATTGCAGCTTATATTCAAATTTCGCTCGGCAGCCGTGAATATGCCGAAATATATTTGCGTAGTTCCTAAGGAAACTGGTCGTATATTTTTGGTGAAAATAGTTTCTGATTAGTATAATTCTTAATGTTTTAAAATATGGCCAGGCCATATTTTCAGCAGTCTGGTAAAATATCAGATGTTGGATTTTTATTGTAGCTGCCCCGATATCTCCATATGCTACATTTAATTAGGCAGCCTTTTTATCTCCAGTCAGAGTAAAAGATGTCTTCATAGCGCGAGTGAAGTAAAAATCTGTCGTCCCTGCCCTACATTTTAAGCTGACTGGCATCATATCCCAAACGCTTGCGGCGGAGGTATCAGGAATTGTTCTTAAAGCATCGCAGGATTTGCCTTCGACTCTAACCTCCCGTCAAGACTTGACTTTGATGCAGATGCTTGTCAAGACCAATGCGGGTTGCCTTTGCACAATCCGTCATCATGATAAATTAATAGAAGTCAGCCCTGAAAAGTCTGACATTTCAAGGGACTGGATCCTTCTAGGAAAGCCCTACATCCCCCTAAGGAAAACAATGGCTTGCTCCTGATAGGAAATGCCTTGCGTTTTATTCGTATGCCATTGAAGAGCTCTATTTATGTCCAGGGTCTGTCGACGCACTTCAAGAGGTAGCCTGATTGCCCTCTTCAGTCCACCCTTTCCTCTCACGCTCGCGACATGTCTCGCACTTGTCCTACTATAACACCGCACATGAAGGCTATTAACATATTAATGGAGGGTTCCCGTTTTGCCACCACTGGCTAGCTGGAGACTGGTTGTGTCCCCTCTTTGCATTTGATTCTTTGAGTACCAATGAACTGTCCAAAGAGGCCCTGGGCCAGGTTCATCCACAGGTAAGTGTTATCGATTTGGGTCTCTGAAAGTCAACGCAATGACATCCTTGTGGTGTGGAACTGTTTAGGGAATTCATTTTTGTAGTGTAAAGCAGGGGTGGGCCATCTTATCCAGAAAGGGCTGTTGTGTATGCAGTTTTTGCTGTAACTCCCTAATTAGATTACTAATTAGAGGACTGATTGGCATGAGTTTTCACAGTTTTCACGGTTTGAACAGCTGGCCTAAGGGGTTTTCCAATATCGTGCATGCACACTGACCCTTTGCAGATAAGATTGGCCACCCCTGGTGTAAAGCTTTGTAAATCTTTCTTGTTTTGTTTTTTTTTTTCTTGGCCAGTTTTAATTTATATTCACTTTATATGTTCAAGGACATATTGGACTTGTTTGGAGATTTGAGGCCTGACCTGCAGCAAGATGCAAGCCCTGTTCATCTTATCTGACCCTCGCTTATCCCCAAATCTGTACTCTGTGAGGTGGGCTTTGTCAGGATTTTATCCATTTCTTTGCCAGGTCTGGCTTGGTAAACTTGAGCCAACCTTCAGCAGGCCTTACAACATGATCCCTGACTCTGTGTGTGTGTGTGTGTGTGTGTGTGTGTGTGTGTGTGTTCAGTGGCTAAGTGACGAAGAGCATTTCTCTCTACCGGCTTGAAATGTTCCCTGAAGCTAGTAGCCCATTGTCCTGCTTATCAGCCATTATTCAAAGAGAAGGGAACAAGCAGAGAATTAGCTGTCCTTTTAAGAACTACAAAAGTGCACACTCTCGTCAGTAAGTGGAGAGGCTGGCAGCCGTCGAGACGGGTCAGCTCTGTGGGTTCACGTTATGGGTAAATAATGAGGCGAAAGTAAGCCAGGCTAGGAACTGTAGATGAGTCTCGGGCTCCATGCCAGTCAGTTCAGTCCTGTCCATAGAAACATCGTAGGTTGTCCCTCTTGAGTTAAGTATTTGATAAGGCTGCATTATTGGGTAATAATGTAAATGGCTTGCGTTTTATACTTACCGTTTGAAAGAGCCTTTGTTGAATCCTTATTGAGTATGGAATGTGCCTTCTTGGGGCCAGTGGGTTCTCCAATGTCCCTGCCACCCCGCCACTGACTTTTTAGGTCATGTCACTCGGCACCGGCCGGCAGTCTTCACGTACCGTTCTTCGGCACGCAGGAACTTAAGTGTCACCTGATCATACAACCACGAGGAATCCTATCAGGCCCCTCTTGCAGTGATATTTTGTAGGTTTTTTCTCCCCCCTCTTATGTCCCCAGGGTCTGAAAAAATTAGCATATTGATAGGAATACTATCGCGAAAGGTACGTTGAGAATATCTCATTAGTCCGGCAGTGCACTGAGTTAGGAGTTCTCACTCTTTTGTGACTTTAAATTGAAGTGCAAGATTAAAGTCGTGTCAGCTTACAACAGTGTTTATGGGGAACTGGAACAAAAGGACCCGCTGCTGCCCTGGCAGCTCATTGATAAGAGGTGTGGCATGTAAACAGAGGATTAATGGGTAGACGTAGAAATACAGAAGTAAATAGCACTCAGGACCTGGAGACACAAATTACGAGCCTTCGACGAGAAACCCTAGAACGCCATTGAAATCTTTGCGGTTAAGAATTGCCATTGTTCTGTTTAAAAAGGGGAAACTCTATACAAAAAGTACCTTCAACCCATATAAACAAAAAGGAAGCAAATACTTAATGGAAGTGTGAAATCAGTGTCGCGGAGACATAAACCATTATGTTGAAACCCATATTTCGTCAAGATATTTATCCTGCTGTGGTGGTTCCTGCCCTGTGGTGATGCTTGCCGCCATTTTGGACCTGGGGTTCCCACTCTTCTCTGTGAGACCTTAATGAGTTCCATTGGCTCATGCTGAGGCCAGCTATCCACATATGATGAACCCGATCGGGGATGGTTAATCTTGGCCACTCCCCTTTTTTTCTCTGTCACTTTCTTCTAAGGCCCAGTAAGTTTCTCCTGAGCTGCCAAAGCAGGTTGCATCCCAGTTTTGTTCTCACCAGAGTTAATGTGCATCAATAATGAAGGGCAGCTTTGTGGGTGGCAACCATGTCAGGGGTGTTCTGCGGGGTAATAAGGGAAACGTGCAGGTGTTCCTGGGTATTAACTTTGCTGGGATCAGGACACAGTGCTGGGTTCAGGCCACTGAGAAGTATGTCTAACTGAAATGGCAAATCGACGCCCATGGTGAAACGCATGCACAGATTCTGCCTCCCAAGCTATTCCCAGAAATGAATGTGTGTGTAACATATGAAATGGAGACTTTTAAAGCCGATCCAGCAGAGTCCCGCTTTTCTTCAGTTGCTTCTGTTGCTAAAAGTACCGTAGCTGCACTCAGTTTTAATAATTTAAATGTAATACCGTGACCTTATTGAGGGCCCTGCCAAAAGATGCACTTAAAAATGCATTATATTTGAGATTACACTCTGGCAGAGTTGGCTGCTTGTTTACGCGTGTTTGCTCGTGGAGACCTGTGCTTCTGTGAGGGGGTCTTTGTCTGGAGCTCCTGGGAGGCATCGCATGTCAGTTATCTGATGAACCCCAGGAGGCCCCGCATACGGGAAGCTAGCCTAGACGTGTAGCTGTGACTCTGTACGCGTCGAGCTCTGTGTGTGGTCTCTGTCCGTGCAAAGCAGAGAGTACCCCCTCGTTCGCGTGATCTGGATGGGAGATGGCAAGAGGTTAATCTTCGGTCTCGAGTCGCTGCCCTGCAGAGTTTGAGTCTGCAGAAGAAACACTTCTTATGTACTGTGAACAAAAATTGTACGTTTAAATTAATCATCTGTCTCTGTTAAATAAACCTCTTGAATCTTGTTAAAGAAGAAATATAGGAAAAAATATTCTGAAACTAAATTTATTTATATTTTTTTCTGAAAATGATATAGCTTGACGTTAAATGTAGGGGAAAGGGTAATTAGGGTCATCGGTTTGAAAACTTTGTTTAGTTATGTAGTTATGTTTTCCAAATGGAGAAAACTTCAGATAGCTGTTAATCTTCTTACGAGTGACATTCCTGCTAAAATCCCTTGAAGACCAATATGCAAAATGTAAGTCCTAAAAATCCGAGGAGCATCTCCATCTGCAGACCTCCTCCCAGTTTGGCTGATCTCTGAGTTTATGACTTCACCATCAAAAGCATGCTGGGAACGTGATCCACGGCTGAGCAGGATACAAGACCACCGCTTGATAGGAGACAAGTTTTCATGATCTACTTATTTCAACACTATTCCTAATTACTTCTTATAGTATGTCTGATTAAGACAAAGCCCAACATCCCATAGCTAGAGCATCATACCATCAGTCAAGCTTCTTGGCATTAGTGTCATAGTTCGGGTCTGTGTTGTTGTGTCCGAATTTGCATGATCTGCTGACACTGAAGGAAAGATGAATTCTGATCTGTAACAAAAAAAATATTTGGGCTAGTGGTGAGATTGCCGGTCCTTTAACTGAAGTTTAAAGCTCTTTAGTTGCCCTGCTGGAGGGCTGAAAATGCATATCTGCATCCGATTTGGTTTAGAAATAAGACTTTCATACTTTTGAACTTACATGGTCCATGTTGCATCTAAATCCCTTTCAGATGCTCTGGAAAGAACTGACCTGTCCTTGCTCATAAATCCACAAATATGACTGTGCTGATGCAGTGTTGCATGGAGCAGGTGGCCAGAGACCCTCAACAATACCGTAAAAGACTGATCAATAACTGCATGAACAGTACATCCTCTGGCAAATGGTGCCGTTGAGTCAAAGAGGGCGATTTACTTTTTTGTTTTTTATTATTACACAGGAGTGTTGGGTGTTGCATAACTTTCTTTACTAAATATATGCCACGAGTATCACATTTCTGGTCTTTGTTTGCTCAAGTTTCCGCCCAACAATCAGCTTTGGAAGAATGGATAGCATTCAGCATCAGAAAAATGCAAACATGCAGAAAATCTGGCAGGGGAAAAGAAAGTTATCATGGTATGATGTATGTGTATTTATCAGCACCCCTCTCCTAAGGCTGTTTGTGTATTGTCTTGTACTGCTTTGGACCCTTTTTATAGCCACTTGTAGGCTGGGTCCAGTCTGTACTGTCACTCAGAAACAGAGGTGGATAGTCCAAGTCCAGAAAGTAAAAATCCTGGCCAAACAGTTGCACACTCTGTGACTGTGACTCTTTATTTTCAACTGGTTGGTTGAAAGAAAATACGGGACTGGATTTTTATTTTCTGGGCCTGAACTATCCACCTCTGCTCACAAATGGTGTAAGCCAGCTCAGTCACACCCCCCCCCACCCCCCCCCCTCCCACACCCCCCCAAACACGCCCCGC
>JAODKM010000002.1:21933116-21954636 GCA_026780845.1 Petrocephalus sullivani | reverse complement strand
GCAGGCTTCTCCTGGAAGGCATTGGCTGTTTGCTCAGCACAGGTTTACCCCAATAGCAGGCTTCTCCTGGAAGGCATTGGCTGTTTGCTCAGCACAGGTTTACCCCAATAGCAGGCTTCTCCTGGAAGGCATCGACTGTTTGCTCAGCACAGGTTTACCCCAATAGCAGGCTTCTAGAGGCCACACTGGTTTGTCAGCTACCTTTTCTGACTTTTTCTTTTTGGTGATAAATGGTCTTAGTTTTTTGGGACTTTTTAATTAAAATTTTTTACATTTAACTCTTACTTACTGTAAATATGTCTCTTAGAAATCTGTGTGTGAGGCATCCACATCGTAAAAATCCCCCCCCCCTCCTCGCCGCTTTCAGGGCAATAAGCCCACAATCACTCTCATGCACATCCCCATTCTTTGGCCCATCAGCACAAATCTCATCCCAAAGTCTTAGTTTCAGATTACCATGCTAAGTAACGGGGATTCAGTGAGGGTGGGGTGGCGTTGGAGGGTTTAATTCCCCATCTCTCAACTGTGCCCCCCCCCCCCTCCCCCTTCCTTGGCAGCAAACTCTGGAGAACAACCTGACCAACCTGGTGAAGAGGAACAGTGAGCTGGAGAACCAGATGGCCAAGCTGATCCAGATCTGCCAACAGGTGGAGGTGAGCCTACTGTCCCCCCCCCCCGGGCAGGAGCCGCCTTCGCATTCCGCATGCACCTTTTTAGGAGGGCGCATTTCATCCCCTCGTTATCTCAGCCCTCTGGGGATGTGGATTTTAAAGATGTTGACACTTATTAGAAATGTAACTTCTACCCCAGAAATGACTTCTCAAAACAAGGGTAATAAGGAATATTGTCTGTTGCCATGACGAAGTTCTTATTCTGTCTATCTTTCCTAAGATACCTTTATTCTCACCCTGAGAATAATTCAGGCTGTACATGTTCGTCCTCAGTTGTGATTTATCTTATTGGGTGAAATAATAAGGAAGCTGTGGGTTTATAGACAAACGTCGTTCATTCCGGGTCAAACTGAAACTCCTCCAGCTCACAGAGCGGAGTCTGTCGCCCCGGGTGTGTACATGCATGTCCGCGTGCCCGTGCTGGACCCCGTTCCTGGCATCAGACCGTTCCTGGAGCACTGCCCTGGAGGTGTCATTAGCGGTGCGCTAACGCGCTGCGCGGTTCCGGTGCCGGCCTGGCCCGGCCCGCTCCCGCGCTCCCCACAACATGCCGAACCCCGGGCCCTGCTCCGCTAATCAGAACATGGCCGAATTGCAAATTGAGTTTGTCCGCCTCGTCCAGCTAATGAAAGATTCATTAGTGTTTGCATGCTCGCTATTGACTTCATCAGGGCTGGCCTCATTCACGGGCTGGCGGCACACGCATCGCTCTTCGGCGTTATCGGGACACTCGAAAGACTTCATTAAGAAAAGAAACGTGTGCCTTTTTGACCTCAGGCCGTTTCATGCTTTTTTACCATTACTGGAATAGCACTAATAGTTCTTATTGCTATTAGGAGTAATGGGTAGAGTGTATTGTTTGTTGACTTAGGAGATGTTTTAATCCAAAGTAGCATATCTTCTTTTTTTTTGAGAAATTGGGCTCAGACAGTCCCTGGAGCACTTAGGGGCTAAGGGCCTTGCTCAGGGGCCCAATGGTGAAATAACTTTGCCTGGATTTAAACCAGCAACTTGGTCTGTTTCCCAACCTGCTGGGCCACAAACTCTCCCTATAAACATTAAGAACAGTCTGGGTAGGATCTTCTCGGTTGAGCAGCAGTTTATTTTTTGTAGCCCTTGTGTTTTGGGTGTCCTCACACGCACATGGAATGCTGATGCACTCACGACTGTAGTCTAAACAGCTTCCCGCCTGGAGATAAAAAGTTTCCCGGTAACCAAGGACCGCGAGTCATGTCTTATCCGGGGAACCGAGCGGGGCTTGTGCAGACGTCTTCGTCCGAATGATGATTCACCGCTCGGATGAATGTTTGCACGATAGCTTCAGGCGAGGGTGGGGTATAGGGTGAGGGGGGGGGGGTGGTTTTACACTCATCCTCCTTGTTAGAGACAATTTGACTTTGAGCAGAAGTTGGGTGTCTCTCTGGGCGCATTCCTGCTCTGCTTCTTAATGAGCGCCGGCCGGTTAGAACAATGCTGCTCGGCTCTGGATGGCAGTGGACCGCTCCTGCCTCGACCCTTCTCCTTTGTTACTCATTGCATCACAGCGGCCCTGTGCAGATAGGGCTCTGGCTGGCCGTGCTGCTTTCTATTCAAATATCTGTGTTTATTATTATTCAGCGGAATGCTGGTTTTGCCTCTCTGACCCTTAAAATGCTGGAAATTAAAATTAACTTTTAAATCTTTCCCTCGCTGTCTTACGGAGCATTTTTTAAGTATCATAGATATTCATGCAAATAATGAAATCCATAATGATAAGTAATATTCCAAGTACAGATGGATGAAACCAATGAAAATGTCTTTTGTATTTCCCCGCATAGTAAGTCCTGATATTTTATTCATTGTATGAATTATTTATCCCAAACTGTTGAGCAAACCTGTTCCAGAAAATTAACAAAAGAAACATTTTTTCTGTACTTGCAGCTGTTCTCATCTGCCGTCTTTATTTCTTAGACGACGTAAAATATTAACATCTGTGAAATGAAGCAGAGGAACTGGAGTCATCTGATGGTGCTAGATAATGCGGGTCAGCAGCGCTGGGCTGGTGAAGGCTTGGTGTGTCGGGCAATAGGTCCATCTCCACCCAGGAAGGAGGCCGGCTCTTGGGCCCGTTGGCTCAAGTCCGGCCTGCTCTTCTATTTATTTGGGAATTAGTAGCAGCGATCCTGTATTCGACTGTGACGCCATTCTAATTTAGTGTCCTGCCTAAAGTATTACACCAGGGAACATCTGCTTGGCTTTTTAAAATGGTTAATATTAATGCTATACTTGATATCTCCCCACAGCTCTATAACTTTTCATACATTTTGCATTACGGCCTTATGTTTGTGGTATTACAGCCAGGTACTCTATATTATAACTATCAATAGGCAATGTGTGTGTGTCTGTGTATGTCTGGCTATGTGTGTGTTTGTACATGCGTGTGTGTGTGTTGGTGTGTGTTTGTGCGTGCATGCGTGTGTGTGGTCATGTGCAAGAATCCCCACAATATGATTAAAATCCTGTTATTTTGACTTTGTGGGACTGTTTTTTTTTTCTCAATCTCCACAAAGGCAAACTCAGTTTATAGAAACGTGGAAAAAAAAACTAAAATAGCCAGATGTCTTCTGTTTTTTTTGGTTACATATAGTTAAGGTTAGGGCTGGGCAGGAGTTAAGGTCATAGTTGGGATTAGTGTTATGCCTGTATAAATGAATGGAGGGTCCCCCCAAAGATATGGCTAGCTAGTGTGTGTGTGCATATGTGTGTGTGTGCTTGTGGTCTTCCCCACTATTTTGCAGAGAAACCCTCAGGTTCATTTAATAGAAACATCATAGAGAGTGTTTTGACATAAGGTACACCGCAGTTTCCCTGAAGCTATAGCACTTACAGTAGGATTTTGCGTTCGATAAATAATTTATGATTTTATTGAAATTGATATCATAACAGTTTTACCTTTCTGTTAGAACATAAGAATGCTGAGGTCAGTGGGAGTATTAAGTGTGTTCGTGGCTATTTTTGGCAGCATAATCCCCGACTCCTTCACTGGAACCGTCCCGAGTGGTTCGGCGTGTCCGATTTGGCCACGTGAGCTGATGGCACCTTATGGAGAGGTCTTCCCCCCCGCCACATGGCCAGGGCACGACGCCGGCTCACCGCGAGCACCGAGAGCGGGAGCCATGCCACCCGTGACAGCTAGCTAAGCGTCTCCCTCAAGCTGTCAAACTCTAGATGGGCCTCACTTTAATAACCCCTGTGGTAAATGAGGCATCACCATGGCGACGGAATCACACACCACAGTCGCACACCTGCCGACTCAGCACTACGCACTGTTTTACTTGTATATATAGCTACTGTTTGATGTTTTTCCAAAATGTCAGCCTGTTAAGTAAATGATTAATGGATTTATTTCTGGTACTTTTTATTTTGTAAGTCTTTTATACCAGCTTCTATACCGAGGGAATTCACGATTTAGAGAGATTTATCTCAGACAAAATAGAAATTCTCCTCTCAGCGAATTTCTGTGACATGTTTTTTTTTCTTTTTTTTGTGCAGTATTTTATTTACAAAGCTCATTAGTAAAACATGCCATACTCAAACACCTTTATAACGCTCATAATTCGGGAAGATTAGTCTGGAAGCAGTCTAGGCTAAAAGTGATATTGTCTCTTCAGAGATGGCAGCCCAAAAGTCAAGGAAATATACTGTTTGGCAGAGTTATGGGGCATAAGCTAGGTCATTCTAATTACACTGTGAATCTGTAACAGATGACCCAAGCCGGCTCGTTTTCCTGCATCAGCAAGGCTTCTGCTATTCTCTGCACATGGTTTAGAATATATCTTTTATGGTACGTATGTGATGCATGCTAATTGGTTCACTACTTCGTTGCTTTATGACATCATTGGATGATGTATTGCACGATGAATGATGAGATGCAACAGAGAAGCTTTTTTTGTTTTGTTTTTTTATATGTCCCTGAGTTGTATTAGGACTTTAACTCAGCTAGTAGGCCACTTGATCTTTTCCGTTTTCACCTGTGGTTTTCCATCTCCGAACCAGCTTTGGTTCACAGTCAGAGTGTAATAAGCAAACAGGCACGGGAGATCGCTCTGTCGTGGAGCAGTGAGGTGATCCATCTCTTGAAATCGTACAATAAAACATTAATACACCCAGCAATCCGCCTCCTCCAAGACAAACTGCCGAGTGACGGCGCCATATATTTTAGGCGTCACTATGAATCATGTCAACAGGGACAGGAGGCAGCATGGGACGGCTTATCTGGGGTGACGTGTGGTTCTGAGTGGAAAGAGGTATGGTGCTCTACAGCTGTGCGACCCTTTAAGGGAGTGTTCCCCAACCCAGTCCTCGGGGACTCCCAGAAGCTTCATGTTTGTGCACTCTCCCAGCTCCAGGTATTTGGACTGTCTGGCAGGGAACTGGGAGGGAGCAAAAACCTGGACCGTCTGGGGGTCCCTCAGGATCGGGTTGGGAAACACTGCTTTAAGGAGTTAAACAGATGTCCACTGTCATTAGCAGGAGGTCAGGTGATGGTAGTCTAGTGAGGATGGACAAAATCCATCAGGTGTTCTGTCAGAACCGCTTTGTCAGAAGGATCACATTTTACTGCATCTAACCCAAGTTCCACACCTTAGCAATTCCAATATGCTGGCCTGGGTTATTTATCTGTGCTGCTGCTTTTATGACTCCTGCATTAATAAAGTGGTGAAATCGAGAGCGAAATGAGTCTGCATGCATAATATTTAGCTTGCATTGGAAGTAGTCTGGATCTAAGGTTAAGAGCACTGATGTCAAACGAGCAAATGGGAAGTAATGTCCTGCAAAGCCTATTTTATTATTCTGCTGGATCAATCCTGATCAATCAGCATTTTGGATTTTCTTTTATTATTATTATTATTATTATTATTAATTTTTTTTGTGCATCTATCACAGCCAAGGATGGTGTCAGGTGACAAGAGACAGAGATGTGCGTTTTAGTTTTCTTGTGTTTTTGTGTGTGGAAAATCTCTTCCAGTAAACCCAAAAAAAGAGACATGGCGATATGTGACCTTATTGTGTAAAAGACAAATCGTTCTTTCCATCTTTTTTTTGATCCAGGGATTTTAATGTCTTTCATTTACAAAGCCGTACGCAAAACAAATCAGGAACAAATATTTTAAACGACCGACCAGGTGGAATGCGCCTTTTTTGTCTGTGTGCGTGATGCCCAGCAGGGAATGTGTGCAGAGAGACGGTAACGGGCCCGCTTGTCCGCAGGTGAACACGGCCATGCACGAAGCCAAGCTGGTGGAGGAGTGTGACGAGCTGGTGGAGATCATCCGGCAGAGGAAGCAGGTCATCGCCGTCAAGATCAAGGAGTCCAAGGTACCAGGGGGCGCTGCAGCGAACTTGCGGGAGCCGCGTGCCGCAGATACGCCAGGAAGTCACTGTTGTGGAGATAACAGGCTCCTTTGTCTGGGATGTCGCACGCTGAGGGGAGACACGTAGGGTAGCTGGTAATCCTGGACGCGTTCAGTACCTGCCACTCCGACAGCGACTACGGGATCAGGAAGGGGGGTGGTGACTGGCGTCGTCAGCGTCTCTCGCTGCGTTCTGTCAGCCAGCGATAGAAGCGGCTGATGTGTACCCGGGTGATAGAAGCGGCCGATGGGTACCCGGGCAATAGAAGCCCCCGATGGGTACCCGGGGGGATAGAAATGGCCGATGTGTACCCGGGCGATAGAAGCGGCCGATGTGTACCCGGGGGAGAGAAGCGGCCAGTGTGTACCCGGGGCGATAGCAGCAGCCGATGGGTACCCGGGCCATAGCAGCGGCTGATGTGTACCCGGGCCATAGCAGCGGCCGATGGGTACCCGGGCGATAGAAATGATCGATGTGTTCCCGGGGGAGAGAAGCGGCCTATGTGTACCCGGGCGATAGAAGCCGCCGATGGGTACCCGGGCGATAGAAGCCGCCGATGTGTACCCGGGGGAGAGAAGTGGCCGGTGTGTACCTGGGCGATAGCAGCGGCCGGTGTGTACCCGGGCGATAGCAGCGTCCGATGGGTACCCGGGCGATAGCAGCGGCCGATGTGTACCCGGGGGGATAGAAATGGCCGATGTGTACCCAGGTGATGGAAGCGGACGATGGGTACCCGGGCGATAGAAGCGGCCGATGTGTACCCGGGCGATATAAGCGGCCGGTGTGTACCCGGGGGAGAGAAGCGGCCGGTGTGTACCCGGGGGAGAGAAGCGGCCGGTGTGTACCCGGGGCGATAGCAGCGGCTGATGGGTACCCGGGCCATAGCAGCGGCTGATGTGTACCCGGGCGATAGAAATGACCGATGTGTTCCCGGGGGAGAGAAGCGGTCGATGGGTACCCGGGCGATAGAAGCCGCCGATGGGTACCCGGGCGATAGAAGTGGCCGACTGGTGCCCAGGCGATAGCAGCGCCCGTTGAGTACCCCGGTGCCGCAGGCATTGGTGTGGTGAGTTCACGCATCATGGTGGCGTGGGAAGATCCGCGGCTTGGGTGAGCTTGGCTGGGTCCACATGCTCGTCGGACCACAGGCCGCCTGGAGGAGATGCTACCCCCCCCTTCGCCCTCCTTTGCACTTGGAGCAGGAGCATAGGAATCAGGGGGGCTTCACTCTTCCCCCCTATAAATAGACCTTTGCCTTTATATTATTAAGTTGTGTCACGGCCAGTATCCAAAACTCTCTTCTACACCGTTGAGTTGGAGGGCGGCGGCGGTGAAGGCGGGCAGGAGGGGAGGGTGGCTGGGTGGGGGCGCGCTGCTGCAGAACCGATGTGATTATGCGTCCGAGGGCCCCGGGAAGCTCAGCTCCGACGTGCTGTGAAATCGGCCTCGTCCAGGCGGCCCAACTTCACAAGCTCCCCCTCCGCCAGGACCATCCCCGCCATTGGTAATCTCCTTCGGCATAAACTGGGTGGGGGTGGCTGCAGGAGCACTGATGCCCCCCCCAGAACTTGTGGCCCCACCTGAGAGGCGATGGAGCAGCTGGCTAATGAACCCCCCCTCCCAGCTTCTCCCACCTTCCCGCTTAATCCGGGGCGCAGAAGACACCGAGTTCTGTGTCGGCTTAAACTTCGCCAGATGATGAGCGAGGCGACAACTTCCAAACATTTTAAAGCAGCAAAACACTCCCATTAGAAATTCTCTAATCCATCAGTATTAATGCAGCTTATGTCATCTGAGCTCACCAAAAGAGCGAAGGAGAGAATCAGGGTGGCTCTCCGGGATTCGTTCTCACCAGATTGCCTATTTTTAGATATATTTGTGTCAGAAAAGCTGTTTGAAATGTGAAGAAACTTTCTGTAACGGCGGTTTAATTTCTTATGGGCTTCCCGCATTAGATAAACACAAGGGCTGCCCAAACACTGCAGTACTAAAAGACGAACCTGGGGCCAGGCAGCATCTTGCGTTTCGGTTGGTGGAATCAAAGTCTTACTGGGATAGTGGCACTGGTTATGTGCTGGGATCACTGCTTTAACTGGCTCTACCAAACCAGTCAAGGCTTCCAGACTGATCCTCAGTGAGCTCGGGCAATTTTGAAGTCGCATATGTGAAATGAATGACCCAAGAGAGAACTCGGGATCTGAGGTTCCTGTCTCTCAGAACCGCAGCGTGTATAGTGGTACCCACATCTACTCTCTGAATATCTGCTCCAGTTTATTTTCCTGGCATCTCTTAGCTCTAACTACATCTGGTAATTTGTTGATATATGTGGCTAGAAACACTAATAATGAACTAAATTGATGGAAATATTCATCTTTCCAAGGCTGACTGGTAAGTTTCCAGGGTCTGTTTAAGGGCAGCTGTTCTGTGTGGGAATATTTGACTGATCTGAACTATTAACCCAATGTATTTTCTTCAGTTCAGTTGTATTTATATGTTTCTTCATTCTTTGTTTATAATCAGCCGGACCAAATATATCTGCAAAATGAACTGAGTAGGGCGAGAGTTCTCTGGCAATTAGCTAGCAGCCCGTTAATTTAGTCCTGGGAGAAAATAGTCTTTACAAATCCCAGTGTCATCTTTGGTTTATGGATTGCAGCTGATTAATCAACAGGATCATAAATGCCTAAGAGAAGTCTGAAACTGCAACATAACATGGAAAATTGACTTAAGTGAATCTTCACTAATGCTTGAGTGAAACATCGAAGGCCGATAGTTGGACTGCTTGCTGTTTATTCTCTTGTGATTTGAACTGAGATTAATTCGTGTTGCTGCTTTACGTTGCCGTCTAACGATCAAAGTTGATAAGTTTGCATTTCCGTTATTGGTACGAAACCAACTTGCAAGGGTCGGCTGAAAAGTCGGATCACATTTCCCTCTGAAATGAGATGCGTTGTGCATATATTTCCAGAAAATGGCACTTTTTTTAGTTTGTTGCTCTTTGATTAAAATTTAAGAAGGCTGTCTTCGGAGCTGAACCCCAACACCACCACCACATGCATCTAGTGTCATGGTCTTTCTGCTGGTCTGCATCCTGGCTCCCTCTTCTGCCTGTGATCATCATTGCCAGCCTTCACCCCCCCCCCCACCATCCAGACCTTGGGCTCCTCCATCCCCCCTCTAGATCCCCTACCTCCCCTTGAATCCTGCTCCACTGTCTCCCGTCTGCTTCTAGGTGATGAAACTGCGTAAGCTGGCCCAGCAGATCGCCAACTGCCGGCAGTGCCTGGAGCGTTCCAGCGCCCTGATCACGCAGGCCGAGCACAGCCTGAAGGAGAACGACCACGCCCGCTTCCTGCAGACCGCCAGGAGTGTCGCCGAGAGGTCAGCGCACCTCACCCCCGCCGTCTGTGTTCCTGGTAGTCTCAATAGTCCTAGAGAAATGGAATCAATGTTCTGGCACAAACTTCCCTGAAGCTCAGAGTGGGCTGCTTAGATGTTAGAGAGCGTGAGCAACCAGATTTAGGCTTCCTTTGTCTACTGGGCTCTGCAGTCATCATTTTGTGGTCTCTTATAGGGTCGCGATGGCGACGGCATCTTCCCAGGTCTTGATCCCAGATGTCAACCTTAACGATGCCTTCGACACTTTTGCTCTGGATTTCTCCAGGGAGAAGAAGATTCTGGAGGGACTAGATTACTTAACAGGTGAGGGTGTCTGCACAGCTCCTTAAGATTTAAGATGCAATTTGCAATTTAATGGACAGAGGTATTGATTAGGCAGGGAGTATTTGTACTAATGTATTTTATTTTAAAGAGCATGCATGTATTACCTTGGGAAATTTGTTTAGATGCTGACAGAGGCATTTGCTTTACTGCAAAGAAATGCTAATTTATTCAAAGGAAGGTATCTCTCTCATGAATTCATTTGAAGCAAACTTCTGCCTAACTGTCCAGCTTTGACTAATTTTCTCTCTGCCCCCCGTCACGGAGCAGCTCCAAACCCCCCTGCCATACGGGACGAGCTCTGCACAGCCTCTCACGACACCATCACCGTCCACTGGACTTCCGAGGACGAGTTCAGCGTCATCTCCTACGAGCTGCAGTACACCATTTATACGGGCCAGGCCAACTTTATTAGTGAGTGACTCGCTGAGGATTCTGGGAGTGGGATGCTGTGCACACCGTAATGCAGGCAAACAGTTCAACAAAACAAGTAATGGAACAGGGAACAGTGTGTCTGCATGAAACCTCTATCTATGGTTGTTATGTAAACTGTTGATATCTTAAAAAGGATCCCTTTGGTTACTCATCCTCATACGAGGAAATCGTTTTCAGCTCCTTCTTGTGGACTTTTTTTGGAGAAGTACTTTCCGAGGCCACATTGATAGAGTGCACCTAGACCTTGTGGAAACATGAAGCCAGCACAACATCAGCATGTCATTGAAAGGAGAACCAGGCAAACCACTTGAACTCGATGCTCAACCGGATGGTGTCGGTTACGCCTGTTATTTAGCTACCTTTGCAGTTGGGGTCAGTGCGGCTTTATTTCCGTCAGACAATGGCCAGCTTTAAAAGAAGCACTGATGAACTTTGCAGTGCCATTGTGAGTCACTTTGAATGTGAAGCCATTGATAGCTGGCTTCTGTTTGTGAAAGGCTTGTTCATACCATTCAGTAATATCTAGAATACTAATACTGTTAGCATTCTGTTCCATTCTTTTGGGGGTGGGGGTGTCACAGTTGTGGCTGTCTTTATCCCAGTACAAGGTCACAAAAGACTACAATGGCATTTTAGACTTCCTTCTAAATCGCTCCAACTAACTAACACTGAAAGTTTAGAGTTTTAGCCTGTGATATTCGAGTGTGGCATGACCAGGCCCGATATCACGCTGGCAGAAGCACACAGCCGGGGGCCCAGAAGCGCAGTGGTAACGGCACGTCGGGCCCTCGAGTGAGGTGAAGCAGTGCAGGAGAGAGGCGCATCTCTCCCCACTGCTGAGTTTTTACTATTGCTCACTGGGCAGAAGCACTTAAGCATTTCTCACTAGTAAGTTATCTGCAGCATATCTTTCCGGTCCCGGGGGTCGGGGAGGCCGTGTGTACCAGTTTCTTTACATCCGCAAACCCGTGGAGTCGAGTTCTTCTTTCAGGGGGAAAGGCAGAAGTGAACTGAATGCGACTGATGCGAAAAATATCTGTCTGGAAGCAAAATGACATCATCAGAGCCTGGGCTGGATACATTTCCCTGCAAGGCCCACGAATGTGTTCGCGGACTTTGAAAGTTCCTGCTGTTTTCTGGAATTGATTGATCTTGGATATTGAAAGTCGTCGCTCTTAAAAGCGCCCTGCAAATGTGTAGTCAGTGACTCATTTCGCACAGTAAAATACTGATACAGGTTGTGCCCTGTGCGGGCTTTTGAATCAAATATGTCCAATTAAACAGTTGGCTTGCATAGACACTGCCATCTCATGGGGCTAATTAAAAGCACAGGAAGAGCCCCTTGGCTGATCCTGACACCTGGGGGCGCCAGAGAGCTCAGCCTCCCGCCGCATTTTCAGGACGATTTTCGGTACAGTCAAAGCAGCAGCCGCTGGGCGCACGTGGGGCCAGTGGCCTGAAAGGGGCCTTCGACCGAAGCATCTGTCCACATGGCAGGCGTTTCTTGCTTCTGTGCCCAGGAGAACACTTCGGTTGCTTCTATTCTCAGATTTTAGGAGTTGAATCTCGCCATACAAATGTGCCGTTTAATTCATCCAGCCCGTGGTCTTTGACATGACGTCTTTGTTCATCCCTGTAATCCAGCTTATGACGATTTTGCCATTCGGTTAATTTCTCTTAACTCCTCGTGTTTTATTTTACTTCCCGCATCTATTGTCCCTCTTTAAATATTCAAGCTCTCCTGTCACCGTTGATTGCATAGTTAAAAAAGGCTAAGCACTCTTAATCGTGATCAATATTACGTTCACTGATTTGACAATTGATGCCATTTACCCACAATGCCCATTATCGGAGCAATCGAGTGTGCCGTCGTGTCAGCGAGGTGGGGGCACGCAAGCTCCCGAGCGGCTATCACAGGCCTCTGTAGCTGACGGGCCTTTGCCACTCTCTGCTCCCCATCATCTCGCTCAGAAGGGGGTCCCAGTGTACAGCCCCAGTCTGATGCAGAACTCTCCAAGCTCTCCAATATCTGCTCAGGATTAAAACAGAGTCTGCAGTCCTCGTTTTATCCAGTGCAGAGCCATGCTAACCCAAAGCCTGTAAAAACATTCATGATCCGATGGGTTGCGGAATATCTTTATGTAAAAAAAATAGTTCCCCTTCATGGTTCTAGCTTGTGGTAGCTCTGTACAATTTGAATGTGCACCCCGAAAATTCCTCCAAACCACACAGCCACAGCTTATCTTTTCGAAATTAGTTTTAATATTTAAAATGCACTCAGGGTTCACTCTCTGCAAATGAAATCCACGCCATTAGATATATATATGTGCTCCCTGTGTTATTTATATTTACGAGCAGGCACTCAGATTTTTACTTATACATGTTGCTATCTTCCTTCTCACTAATTCAGTAACTGTTGATGCTGAAAGTCCTGGATACATTTCTTTTTTTTTTCGTTTTTTATTTTTTGCCAGCCACAGTAACAACATGGCCAAAATCGGTCATTGCCTGAATCATGTCTGAATACTACCATTATTGTTGTTTTATTAATGGATGAAGTGTCCTTGAGGTGTGGGATTGAGACCAGACTGGACTAAGTACTGCTGAAATATTTTATTTTAAACCTTAACCTGGTTTCCAGCCTCTCTGCTGCTAATATCTCTTTGAGCTCCCACGCTAAGGATGACCCTGTACGGAGGTAGTCCATCCCACAATTCTGTGCAAATCCTTCATGGTTCAGCCAGCAAGCATATTGGGGTTATGCTCCCCATGAGGAACGTTGCCATTGGAGACGCTGTGAGTTCCAGGTGCACAGAGTCTCATGTTTACATTGGTCTTCAGGCACTCGCAGGCAGGATGCAGCCTGTTCCGCACGACTCTGCTGATTACCACGTTATATAACATCAGATGCTGTAAGCTGTGCCTATCCCGTTATAGAACCCGCTCTTCCCACTGCAGCTGTACATGGAGCTGCACTCCCTTGAGTGCTGGAGATTCCAGCAGACGCCAGTTTTGAGATGTTTTATCTCAACGGGCTGTTCCAAGTTATCAGATGAACTTGCCCACGGCGGGAGCTGTGCTTCACGTCGGATGTCACTCCCTCTGGTTTTCACCTTCCTGCAAAAGAGGAAGATAAGAGAGGAAGGCTGAACAGCTCCTATCTCCCTCTGACCTCTCTCCATCCGTCCTCAGGTCTGTACAACTCAGTGGACAGCTGGATGATCGTGCCCAACATCAAACAGAACCACTACACAGTGCACGGGCTGCAGAGTGGAACCCGCTATGTCTTCTTTGTCAAGGCTATCAACCAGGCGGGCAGCCGCAACAGTGAGCCGGCACGGCTCAAGACCAACAGTGAGTGATCCCTCCGTCGAACCCGCCATCTGGACTCAAGTGTCGCTCATGTAGCTCAGCAGGTGGAGAATTGCACCAACACAAAGGATTGATGTTGTAACCCCTGTACTGTAGGTAGCTTTGGAAAAAATCATCAGATAATTCTAAGTCTGTTTCCCAGACTTGATAGGTCGGTGGTGTTTGGTGGCCACCCCCTGAATACCAGCATCAAGTCCTTTAAACTCGAGGTCTGTTGCCTGGTGCTTTTTTTTTTTTAGCAGGCAGTGAGAGGTAAAATGGATTCCTGGGTGTAGGGGTGAAGCCCAGCTAGCTGGAGCCAGTGGAGAGCAGCCACACTCTGGCGAATCTCCTTTATCAAACCGGCTGGGGGCTAAAGCCTCACTCCATTCCCCTGCTGCCCGGCGGCCCTTCCCCACTGTGGTGTGGCCCTCGCACCCGCCTCTCTTCCTCCACATGTCAGGGTGTCTGCATTCCTGCCTAAATGGGTTCGTTCTCCTTCGGAAGATTCAGAAGTCCTTGGCATGCCTGTTACAGATCCTGACACTGGGGCAGTTCGATAGGTTCTTATTTAGGAACAGCTCTTCCTACAGAATCTGTTTCTGTATTTAGAACAGAAAAGAAGGGTGTGTTAATGATTCTTTAATAGCAGAGATTGGTTTGTTTGTTTGTTTTTTTCAGATACTGTATGACAAAGATGAGTTTTTGATCCACTGACTAGGTTAGATTCTGACTTTCTGCAGGTACAATACTTCTTGCTTATGTTGAAATAACATCCTTTGCAGAAAACATATCCAGAACCATACATGTTGCTTGATGTTGATGCTCCATAGGTACTCAATGGAATTGACTTTGGGCGAAGATGCTGGCCGCTCCATCAGATGGCTATGTTTGAAGCCCAATTTCATTAAGTACTCTTCTGATTTCTTGGCAACCTGTGATGGAGCATTGTAATGCATACATATCATGTTTTATCTTAATGCCAAAGGGTTATTTGTCCATCATGGCACAAAGTTGCTTTTCAGAAATTCAGTATAAGCATTTGCAGTCAAATTCACCCCTTCCGGAATTTTCCAATGACCAGTCAGCTGAACACCAATTATTCCAGCCCTAAATGTCACACCACCACCTCCGTCTGAGAGGGTAAGGTGTGTCATTTCTGGTCCAACCCTTGGCTTTCCTTATGAATGGCCCTTTGGTCTTGCCCAAAAGTGTGATTAAATGTGTGTTGACTGTCATAATCAGTGTTTTGTCTACATGTTTTGAAAGCTAGCAGTATGTAGTATTTTTGATAAATTCAAACAATTGTATGAGGTGGTCAGTTGGGGACAGTTCTAATGCGGCGTTGCTACTCATGTTGCTACTCAGGCTGGACAAATATCTAGTTAACCTATAATAGACCTATAATATCCTAGAAGAACACTGTAATCAAATGCTTGTTATTGATTTTCAGTGAAGGATATGTCCACTAAAAGAAAATTACTAAATAATATCACAAAGAATTTGCTACATTGTAGCATGTTTATTTACATTATAAACAGTAGGCAATACAACTGTCCCATGCATGAGGACAAATCAAGCAAAAGTACACCTTGTCTTACACGTAGTGTAAGTCATATGAACAGTACACAGGGATTGTTCTCCCTGATTTTAATACTAGATAGATGGACGAAGCATTAAATAGAGAAATCTGATGTTTTATATATATGGTTCTTGTGTGTGAATACAGCAATGAATAAAATTGTCGCAGATGATGCCAATAACTGTCATCAACATCCTTGCAAAGTAAGACTTCATCATGAACATGCATCATGAACTCGGCAAACCCTTGTGCATAATCGTGTGGCAGATAAACCATTGTGTCAGTAATGTGGAAGCACGCATCCTTCAAAGAGGTCCTTCAGCATAAAGCAGTGTTGCCGCACTTGGCCCCCTGCTGCTTCGCATGGCACAAATAGAATCCAGTGTCACGCGGTCACTTTGGGCCATGGATGGGGCTGGAGCGTGGGCCTCTGCTTCAGTGCGTCGAGGAGGCAGGTGCAGATGTGACTTGGTCTTGGGGCCTGGGCTCTCGTGATCCCCGCTCTGACCCATGGGGCAGGAACGACAGATCATCCCCACTCACCCACCTGCAGCGACGTGCCATTTGTCCATTTGTCTGTCCCCAAGGTATAGGTGACTTCTGCTTCAACTCTCATCCGCAGAGCCCCAGAGCAGTGCAGCTGTCATTGTGTACTCTGTTTACTCTAGCGTAAAATCACGCATTTCTGTTTCAGAGAGGGAGAGAGAGAGACAGGAATTAATTTAATTTTTGATGGCCTATATGGTATATTTGCCGACTGCGCTGCAATTCTGTCAGTAAATTGACCGTGATACCTGGTCAGACCTGGGACATATGGCCTGCCCTTACAGAACAAGCCAGATGATGGATTTGGAGTGGTATGGTGAAGGGTTATGAGATTAAGATGCATTAATCATGATGGAGGAAGGCAATGCAGAGGTGGCTGGCCACGGAAGGGGATATTGAACCTCTTCACCCTCATCACATCCAGCATGACAGTACTCTTAATAGAAGTGGGGGGAAGGTGACCAATTGGTGGCTTAATTGTCTGTAATTTTAAAATGTCCCTCCTCTTGTGTGTTCCTCTGGGAATTCTCTGGTCCATAATGCACCAGCTGGAACGAGGCCATGTGACATACTCTGCTTTTGATGCATTTGTCTCTATTTAAGCTGTCATTTACCTTATAGCAAATCCTGCAACCATCTAGAGAAGTGTTCAGTTTTCTCAAATTTTAGACTCTTCAGAATAGCCCCGTTTGCTTTGATGGCAGTATTGCAGACTCTTAACATTATTTCTACCAGTTTCCAGATGTAGCCACCTGGAATGCTTCTCCAACAGTCCTGAAGGAGTTTCCACAAGTTCTGGGCACAAGCTGGCCACCTTGCTGTTACTCTTCAGTCCAACTCATCCCAAAGCAGCTCTATAGGGTTTAGGTCGGGGGGGGGGGATTGTGGGGACCAGGCCACCTGTCACAGCTCTCCATCTCTTTCCTTGTTCACAAGGTTATACTTACTACACAACCTCAGGGTGTGCTTAGGGTCATTATCTTCTTAAAAGACAAATGAAGTTCAGCAGGTGTGTGCAGACTTCTGACTGGTACTGTCTATGAACACTTGCTGAAGTGGTGCTGCAGCCGGCGAGACCGAGACACTGTAACCTTCTGGGGGGGGGGGAGGCTCATTCAAAAACATGTCAACGAGAGAGTGTTCCCTCTGTGGTCCTGTATGAGTCTAGCCCCCACCAGTTAATGAGGCAGAAGCAAGACGCGGAGCTCCTGCTGAGCAACTTAAGATGAACAGCCTCATGGGAGATTTTCTACAGCGTGTTACTTTCTGCTGTTAAGAGGGGAACCCCTTTTTGTGTAGGGTTAGCTGATAAGATAATTGGCAGGGTTAACTGGAAGATAAATTTAAGGGTATCCTTAGGCCTAGTGTATTTACACATTCGTTCATTCAGTGCTTTAGAATACTTATAGGTATCATTCATGGCCAACGCAAGTGGCGAGTGGCAACTTTGGCAGTTTTGGTGTGTGATTGGTCTGCTTGTGTAGGAATGAGGATGTGTTTGAATGCTATTGGTCGGAAGGTCAGTATGTTTGGGAGGACTGAGAGAGCCTGTGCATTCCAATACTCTTTTTCCATAAAGAAAGATAAAGATGGAAAGGCATTTTTGCCTTGTGGGTGCGAGCTGCTTGGCTGGTCCCTGCACTTTGCTCCTTGGACCCCATTGTTGCGTAGACATGCTTCTGCTCACAGATCTCCTTCTCGGCTACAATGGAGAGTGTGTTGTTACGTCAGAAACATGCGGGTGTTTAACCTGCTGACCTCAAAGCCAAGACAAGAGTGCTCAGTGATTTAAGTAGCATTGTCTGCCTTTTTGAGTTCTCCACAAAACCTCAGAACTGTGACAAAGCTCCCCCAGGCCTGTAGTCACATTAACAGTGGCGCTGAGCCATGACTTCCTGCCAACCCTGTCATTACTCATGTAGGTTTCATTTGGACTCGCAAACCCTGAGAATAACTGGGAATTATAGTATCCGTACTACAGTATAGTATAGTACCCGTACTACAGTATAGTATAGTATCCGTACTACAGTATAGTATAGTATCCGTACTACAGTATAGTATAGTACCCGTACTATAGTATAGTATCCGTAATCGTTTTATTCACAACACAAGGGAAAGAGGTACAAGGCACACTGTTTTGGAACAGTGCCATGCACACACTATTCGAGGCGTTACTGTGTAAGGGGGTAAGTTCCCACTCTGTAAATTTTGCATGATCATCAGTAAGGGGCGTTTAGAACCTCAAAAGGGGAGATACTTTCAATGGTTCAGGTAAAAGGGGGAGATGCCCAGCACCCCTGCCCTCCCACACTGTGTGTGCCTGTTTAGTAATGAAATTCAGAATTGAATCAACTTTCAGTATTAATGTTGAATTGTTTCGCTAGAAATATCTTTACTCCCCACATTTACTGGCAGTTTATAGTGGTCATCTTGGACCTGGCCAGGGTATTTTTTTTAATTAATATATTCCCCTTAATCATTTTCTGGGGGCACTGTAGCTCTTAGGTGCCCACATCCCGTTACCGTGTCAGGATGAGGGCAGCAGACGGAGTACGCTACCCTCCTGCCGCCCCTGTGGCCCTGCTAGCCGTATCCTCTCCACGGGGCCCCCGAAAGCCAGGAGCGCGCGGCGGATTCGGGAGAAGGCTGCGCTCGCAGCGATAAGCAGTTCAAAGCGCTGAGCGTATTATTGTAATTGACTTCCTGCAGCACGCTGCCAGAGCATCTCATATCCCCTCACAGTCACACGCTTCTCAGCAGAGATTATTTGATGGGGGGGGCTGGGGGGGCTGCTGTATTGTTGCTCGGTAAGCCCAGGATGGAGATTGGGAGAGGCTGACTTTAATGTCAGGTCTGTTGGGAGCGAGGGAAGGCCGCCACCTCCGAGCAGACAGTCCTTCATGGCGGTTTTTAGCTCATGCTCTCACTGTCCTCCTCGGCCGCTCTCTCGCCACCGGGGGGGACGGAGCTGGGGAGAGGAGAGGAGAGGACCATGTGGGAAGTAGGGGAGGTCGGTGTGAGGGATCATGCCGTACAAAAGCCCGGACGTCTGAAGCCCTGTCTGAGCTGTCCCATCACCAGATTCTGCCTTCTGAAGGCGTGCGTGTTTAACTTGGGGTCCCCAGGTCAGCCATTCAAGCTGGACCCAAAGACGGCCCACAAGAAGCTCCGCCTCTCCAACGACTGCCTGACCATGGAGAAGGACGAGAGCTCGCTGAAGAAGAGCCACACGCCCGAGCGCTTCAGCGGCACCGGCTCCTACGGCGCCGCCGGCAACGTCTTCATCGACAGCGGCTGCCACTACTGGGAGGTGCTGGTGGGGGCGTCCACCTGGTGAGTGCTTGGGGGGGGGGGGGTCTGCGGGCCCCAGTCTGCGGGCGCCAGTCTGCGGGCGCCGTGCAGCAGCACTGTCCAGCCTTATCCACACTGAGAGCTACTTTCACGAGGAACATCATTTGGGGAGCTGCACTGTCCCATCATAGTTTCCTCCTATGGGAGGCGGGTTTCCTGCTGGAGCATCCCGATTGCGATCAACCTATGAAGTTCGGAAATACCGACCTGTGGAACATTTGGTGACCGCCGTGGCACCGACCTGTCCTGTCCTGCTTCTGGGTCACGGCACTAATGCAGCTTTACTGTACTGGCAGCCCCTGCTTCCTCTTTCTCCGTTTGGGAAGATTAGTACAGGAAGCCATACCGTATGAGAGGAGGCACGTTGTGTAAGGTCTGTGCAGACTGCCACACCAAATGATTAACGCATGAATTACGAGACCCATCCGCTCTGCGGCATATTCCACTTCTGTATTTCTAATTCAGATTAGTGGTTGTCACAGGAATGAGCACAAACGGCAAATTTTAATTATTAAAATTAACAATTAAGTGGTATTATTGGTGAATCATGAGCTGTGTATATATACACACGCACGCCCATACACACGCTGCGACCAATGGGTGCTCGGCTCATTCTGTGAGAGAACGGAGGGCTGCGATTTTTAAAACTCATTTTTAAAAAAGTAATTTCAAAGTAATTTCCTGCATTCAGCACGGCTTTGTAAGGAATGTATGAAAGTGTTGCATCATCCCCACTGCCGGCTCTGCAGAGGAGGTGTGTAATGAGCTATTTCAAAGCCGACGGCTGCTTCAGGTGTGCGGAAACACAGACTGCATGTTCGGAAATTAAATTAACATTTTTCAGCCCCGCGGTCATATTTCTATATCACAGAAACATGAATCGCCTGTAAACGGGAGGGAAATTAAGAGGTGGGAGACACTCCTTGGACATCTGGAGTCGTGGGATTGTGTCACGTGGAAGAAGACACATGGAAACTAGCTGGGTGGGAAACAGCAGCTTATGTCCGACATGGCAGTGATTACAGGGCAACAATTACCGAGACACCTGCTTCAGGCTCTGGAGGCTTCAGGCTGGGTAGCAGAGCTGTCACCACCCTCATAAATTTGTACCTCATCTCTGGATCTGTCAGTTATAAGGCAATTTCTGTACCTGGGTCATACCAACAGGAAATCAGCCTCGTATTAGCCACACCCCCTCGTGTTCTGATTGAAGATGTTCTGGGTGGCCTGTCCTTACCCTTTGGGTTAAACAGGTTTCCAGTTCTGACCCACTTTGGAAAGCCTCTGTTCTTTGCCCTCCCCAGACAGATCGATCGGTGAGATTTCAACAAATGTGTGAGATGGGAAACCATGTAAGATCTGAGATAAAAGTGAGGTGAACAAAGAGTAAATGGAAAATAAAATCTCACATAAAGGGTGCTGAAGAGCATCCTTTGATGACACACCCCAGTGAAGGAGTTCTTCTCCTACCAGAGTAGCTGCTGCAATATTAACTACGCTAGAGTTTCCTGCTACTCCTTGGCCTCGGATGAAATGAGCAAATTCAAGCCAAGTGCAGAAAATTGACCGTTACGGGGCAGATCACGGCGCTGCTCGAAATGGCCACTTAAACATTTGGAAAGCTCTCTGAGGTGCTCCCAAGTGGTCTGTTTATTTATAGGTGGCATATTGCTCTGAAGATCGCACACAAATCCTGCTCACTTTGCTGCCCGTTGCCTGTTTGCTGTGCAGAGTGCAAAGCACAGCGAAGCGTTGCAGAGTTCCTGCTGCGGAGAAAAGTAGCGATTTCTCTCCGCTCCTGAGTTTGTATGCCATCTCCTGCCCTTGCTTCCGTCTGTTTGAAATCATCCCTGGCGATGTGGACTACTTCCGCAGCCTTTGGTGATGAAGACGCACTTACTCTGTCTCTTTTTTGCCACCGAACATCTCTGTCTCTCAGTATGTAGTTGAACTTCATCGCGGCCTGTTGGGAGCGTTTCACACTTGACCGTGGTTTTCCTCTGTAGGTATGCAGTGGGAGTGGCCTACAAGTCGGCCCCCAAAAACGAGTGGAGCGGGAAGAACTCCTCGTCGTGGGTTTTCTCCCGCTGCAATAACAACTTCATGGTGCGCCACAACAGCAAGGAGATGCTGGTGGAGGCCAGCCTGCAGCTCCGACGTCTGGGCGTGCTGCTGGACTACGACAACAACGCGCTGTCCTTCTACGACGCCATGAACTCGCAGCATCTGCACACCTTCGACGTCTCCTTCCTGCTCCCCGTGGTGGCAACCTTCATGATCTGGAACAAGTCCCTGATGATCCTGTCCGGGCTGCCAGTGCCGGACTTTGTGGACTGTCCCGAACAGCAGGAGGGTGTGTGTCGGCCTCAGGAGTCTCCCTATGTATCTGGCCTGAAGGGCTGTCCCTGAGACACCCCCCCCCCCCCCCCCCCCCCCCGCCCCCCCCCCCCCCCCCCCCCCCCCCTCCCCC
>JAODKM010000002.1:21916893-21933016 GCA_026780845.1 Petrocephalus sullivani | reverse complement strand
TGTGATTGGTTGATTAGATAATTGCATTAATGAGAAATTGAACAGGTGTTCCTAATAATCCTTTAGGTGAGTGTAGTTTGATTCCTGCTAATAATTTTAAATTGGTAGCGAAAGTATGCCTGTCATCTTTGGAAAAGAATATAAGAACAGCATAATTACAGAATAGAAGTTAAATTCCTGCAAAGATCTTTAATTTCAACAAACACTGGGTACTATAATTCAAATGTATAAATGAGAATAGCCCATGTTCATCTCCGCAGGCAAAGATATTCAAAATAGCCCAAATAAAACTGTAACACGTGTTCTGAGCAGGACCAAGCTGTCTGGGGCAATTATGTCATCAGGAATGGACTGGTATGGAAATAATAATAAGATTCCGGGTCTCATGCTATACTGGTGGCAAAGTCCATCCATCTTCCAACAATTTATCCCGGAGAGGGTAAGAAGGGCTGACAGCGAATGTCAGGTGGCAGAGGGAAGGAACACTTTCTCGGGCATTAACCCATTCTTACCTAAATGTATTTAAAATTACATAAAAATAAGTTATTTGTGTTTTCCTGTCAAGCAGATGCTAAATGAAGTTGAGGCTGCTAATTTGAATACAGCACATGCAATAGATATACATTTAGCTATGACCCAATTAGCGACATTAGGCGTGACCAGTGCTTCCAATATGATCCTTGGTCCATATGAAATACACATCAGCCAGCACTGGCAGGAGATACTGTATATACCCTGACTGTGCTGCATCCAGGTCAGAAGGGGTTTGAAGCCATTCGCGACAATCGTCTACATGGGGCTATGAGTCCCCTGCAGACAGGAAACTGCTGATTAGCTAGATTTAATGGTACATTTCAAACTTTCCAACAGCCTGCAGTGTCACCAAGTCCCCATATTAGGGTTAGCTAAATGAAGCTAGGGTTGGGAGTATAAGGACAATGGCTTTCTCAGCCCCCCCCCCCCCCCCCCCCCGACCTGATGGCTCCACGTTCACCTCATTTCATTCTCCTCCTCCACCTTTACGCTTTAGTTTTAAGGAAACCTGTCGCGTTTAAAAGCTCAGATTACCGATATTTTTCTTGCTTAATGTGACTACTAGTCTTGTAAAATAAGAAATTACTGATCATTTTAAAGACAAAAATAATATTTATGAATAATAAGTCTGTTTGATTTTGTCAATATTAATGTATTTATAATGCACTTTTCGGAAATCTTTCATTTCCTCAACGTGTAAAAAAAAAAAAGGCAAAAAAATGGGAAGAGGTTGAATTTATTTGTCATGTATAGCAGTATATAGATGATTTATCTTATATAGAGAAATCATGTTGTTACTGCTATTTTTTTAACCTGAGTCGAAAAAAGTCTCCAAAGTGGACAAAAGGAGTTTAATTTGGGGTTTAGACATCAGTGCATGTTTTTGTTTTTTCTGATTCCTCCCCTTAGTTTCTTATTTTAATGAAAATACGATGTGGCGCCATAAACACGAGCATGGCCTCTTACGGCTGCTGCCAGTCTATTGCAGTATTCTTCATAGTCCGCTTCATTGTCGATTTAAATTCCTGGTTTAGACATTGCCAAACACATGGCCTCCCACTCAGTGGATATCCCCACTACAGCGTAATTGCTGTTTGGCCTTCACCGAAACCTGTTAATTAGTTGGGCGGTTCTTCAGACCAGGCTCTCAGTTGCCATATCACAGCTCATCCTTCTTCACTCGATCCGAAACGGTCTTCCATACGAGCCATTCTGCGATCCCTCTCCTTCCTACTTTTCCACAATTGAGAGAGACACTGAGTGCATCTGTGACCTCCACAGCAATATTATGTCTCCGGTCCAGTCAGGATCATCTCCATCAGGCCATCTCAGTCTTTCCATTTATATGCCGGTGATATTTCCGTCTCAGCTTTTTGTGAGACGCTTTTATGAGACACGTTTACTAAACGATAATCAGACAATCAACTTCAGTATGAGAGTAGACACAAGGTGTATGTACAGAAAAATGAATCGCAATCGCAACTGTTCGGTTGCACGTTGTTCCTCGATACGTTTTAGCAGGGCTGGAATATATTGTCGCCGGTGAGTGTGGCAGGTTAGGCCCCGCACGCCGCTCAGGTTGGCGATATTTTCTCGTGTCGGCAGGTTTAGGATGCGTTTTGCCACTGTGTGCTCCGCCCCCTTCGAAGAGCAGGGAGGCTGGAGGTGCAGTTGGGTTATGGAGTCAGAATTGGGGCAGAGCATCAGAGTAGCAACGTGCTCGTGTACCGAGTGCTAGCTAGCACATAGCATGTCGGGCAGCGTCGCATGTCATGGATACATGCAGCAGACAGGAGGACCACGAAACAATGGCCAAGGAGAACAGGATTCCTTCCACATTATGTTTATGGTTTCTGGTGTTTCAGAAGATGATGCATATTTAGGAGAAAAAACTGCTAATTTCTGAACTTAACTGATTTGTCCCAGTACGCTGTACTGGCTTACTGCATGACAGTTTGATTCGAATCCAAGTGCATATTGTACATTTCATAACGTTTTATACTAACATTCAAAATTATTAAAACTTTTGAGTTCATGCATATCGGATTTCTACAGTTTGACGTGCTTTATTTTGTGTTACAGGGAAAGGAGCATACAGATGCCATTTAAAACCATAGTAAATTGTTAGTCATGGAAGTAATAGTAATTCTGCATTTGTTTGTGTTTCCTGCTCCTCCAGAAAAAAGGCTGTTGAGACCAGTGCGCTCCTCTCCTGATGCGTTTCAATCTCTATTATGACATATTCAAATTATCTGTGTGTAAATGACTCTCTGCTTTCATAGTTGTGTGAATTTTAGCCATAAAAAAGAATGTAAATCAAATGGGGAAATATATAAAATGGTATAATATATGAACTAATGTTATTTATGTGAACTTGAGTCAAATTAAAACTCTGATCCCAAATCAATGGAATTAGCATTTGCATTATTATGCTTGTCCTGGGGTTCCGGGAATTGAGCAAATTTGGAGGTGCTGGTGGTCACCGAAGCCCCAGCCAGACAGTGCGTCACGCTGCCATTGGCAGACCCACCCCCAATGCGGAGAAAGCAGGCCCAGTCTGCTGGCAGGCCACCCAGCGCCCTCAGTCAACACATCTGTCATTGTCGTCGTGTGCCAGAGTCGCAGCCCCGTAGCGACGCGTCGTGTCGCCGCGAGAAGCCACTGGCGCCAAGTAGCTGAATCACACCTTCTGGGCGCGTCAAGGGCGCGGGACTTTCGTCGTGCCTGCAGCGTGTGTCTAGTATGCAATTTATGCACATATATGAATGTCTACTGAGACGGCATGCTTTAATAAACATTAATTGGTGAATATTTAATACTTATAAATTATTTTATTATACTTTTAAAACATTCCAGGAATGGAATCCCCATATGAGATAATGACTGTCCAGGATTCTCTCGGGTTATTTCTAAAGACCCAAAATGAAAAACCTAGAATTCAGTCCTACTTGCAGAAATGTCAGGCAGTAGTCCTGTCTCCAAATACTACTATTCACTTAAAACTAGATGATGGATTACTAGTAATATTGTCAAGAAGAAAGTAGCCTGGGTTTGATAAAAGAAACATTTTCAAATGTTTCATGAGATTCATGTCTGCTAACCGTCGATCACAGTCGCTGAATATAAAGCCATTGGTCAATAGAGCCGTTTAAGTACCTACATTCTGATTTTCATCAGTCTTCATTCTTTGGACCTAAACATTTTACATTTTTTGTTAGAAATTTGCTGGAGACATTCCAGTTACAGCTTGGGAAATAATTATGTCCTCCAATAATGGGTCTTATCGCTCTATGCAAATGCAGTGAAATTGTCAAGAGCAGAACATAAGGCCAGTGTCATGTCTGCCAAGTCGTTTTTTTTCCAGTTTTGAATAGCTGCTGAAAATTAAGAGAAAAAGAATAAGTCTCATTGTTTATATAACTACTGCTATGTTCTTTTATTAAGAAACGATTTGTCTGAAGTCCAGTTGGGCAGCACTGTGGGTTTTCCTCAACTTCATGCAGGTTTCCTCCTGCAGTGCAAAAAGCATGCAGGTAAGGGATTTGCAAACTCTCAATAGCCCATAGTGCGTCTGTCTTTGTATGTGCCCTGCAATGGGCTGGCATCCCATAATTTTCAGGTTTGCAGTAACCATGTATGGGTAGGTGGTTGCGGAAAATGGCTTGATGGATGAAGTAATGGAGGATTAATGGAGGAGGTAAGTTTTTTTTTTTTTTTTTTTTTTTTTTTAATGAAGATTTCCTGTTCTACTCTTTTCTACAACGGCTTCATAATAAGAAGCCCTTTAGCTCGCAGATAATCACACTCCCTCTTGTTGTTATTTGTGGACAAGCTAAAACTAAAATTAAACACCATTGGACAAGTATTCGCTAAGTTTTTTGTTTGTTTTTTTTTTATAAGGGGGTTTACTAGGGATTTTTGGCCAAGTTAGAATAACTTAAATAACTTGCAATTTAATACCAATTTTACAAGCTTTGCAAAGGCAAAATCCTTGGTGCTCACTAAAGACTGAAAGAGAACTTTTTATATTTTTTTTTACTATAAATATAATTGTGTGGGAATTAATTCCTGAATTGCACTTGAAATATTTAAGTAATAATTAAAAAAAAAGTGAGAATTCAATCAAAAGTTCACCTGAAGTTCCTAGTGACTTTATTGTGAAATCCTGCTTGTATATCATTTGTGATTAGCATTGGCATTGAGTGATGATACTTGCCTGCTGTGCTGGTGGTGGCAGACACTTAAAATCTCTTAGCGCAGAAGAGGATTATAATATAAGGAAGGTGGTAACAAGTGGCCTTAAGTGACATTGCAGGTGTTAAGTATCAAGGTAAGAATGTTCTCTTAACCGCCCCCCCCACACCCCCCACACACACACACATTTTTTTACTTTAATCGCCCAGACAACCGCAGTAAGTGTGATTTGTCATCTTCATCAGCCTGTTACCTACCTTCCTCACAAATACGGTTATCACCTATCTTACTGCACTACATTGGAACAAGAGCTGTAGTCTCTTAATGTCCATCAGTCCCTGTCGCGATATGTTTGTAGAAAGCAGCTCTACAAACTTTATAGAACAATGTGTTCAATGAATGGCCCATTTTGGCCAGTTTTCTGATGTTTCATTGCTGTGGGCGCACTCGTGCCAGGTATGTCTGCAACATTAGTGGGTGGCTGTTCAAACAAAATTGCACTTCACTTTAGTCCCTGCTGTGTCTCAGTCCTTTAATAAGCACAATGATTTTTTATTATTATTATTATTATTTCTTGGCTCATTCACAATGCCTCCAAGTATGTCTCTACACCTGAGAAGAACACAGAATACAAAGAGGCCTGTTCACCATGGAAGTGTGACTCGCGGGAGGGGCAATTTCGGGGATCTTGTTTTTGTATCTTTAGATTCTCAGTTTCAGAGGAACAGGGCAAAGTAAAGTGATATTCTTGGTTTTTGGCACTAATTGAATATGCTTCAACATCATTTGCTAGCCATAACATTGAATAAGAAATTACTTCTGTTATAACAGTAAATATTTAACACTGAAGAGGTGTTTTTGTGTCAATAATGCTATATTGCCAGGCAGAGAATGCCTCTAAAATTTTTATACCTATGTATATATCGTCCATAATTGAAAGAGAAGAATTATCAGTTACGCTTGTAATTATCTGTATTTCCTTCTTGGTATGGCCAAATTTGAGGTTTTCCCTGCTTATGATAATGAGAAGTCCTTACATGGATGACATTGCCCACAAGCTAAATATGATGTTCATTACAGGCCTGTTATATCAATCAGCAAGAAGTCAGTGCACCCCATAATTACATTTCTAATTACAGCTGTAATTAGAGGTTCTACAGCCACTCATTATAGCATTTGTCACTCTAGCATCTAATATGATGTACAACAACAAATTAATTAGATCTGGAGAATTCTTCATGTACTGGTGTACTGGTAGGGTGGACTGCTGAAAATGCACATTGGCACACTGCAAAGTTTCTAATTAATATGGCTGTAAGCAACCAGAGTCCACTCAACTTTTGTACATTGTATGAATTGTGGAAAATGTTTACAATGATACTGCTTGATCTTCTTGTACAAACTGAAATTTCACAAACCCAAATGTTGTATTAGATGTTTCTTATAAGTGAGATTAAGTTGAGAAAATAAAATTTGGTTGCCGAATTACATGATCATGCACATCAGTGTTTCCCAATCAGGTCCTTAGGGTCCCCCAGATGGTCCACATTTTTGCTCCCTCCCAGCTCCCTGCTACACAGTCCACATTTTTGCTACCTCCCAGCTCCCTGCCACACAGTCCATAATTTTTACTCCCTCCCAGCTCCCTGCTACACAGTCCACATTTTTGCTAAACATGGACTGTCTGGGTGTCCCCTAGGATCAGGTTGGGGAATCACTGATATACACAATAACAAAAGCAGCCCCTTGGAGTATCACTGTAGCGGATCTTGTTTCTTTGTCACTTTTATCACTTTGAACAGAGATCCTCTACATCAGGGCTGGCCAACCCTGCTCCTGGAGAGCCACAACCCTGCAGAGCTTAGGCGCAGCCCTAATGTAACACACCTGATACTGATAGCCAGGCCCTTCAGTAGTGTCTCAATTAGAGTCAATTAGACTCTAATACTGAGATGCTTCTGAAGGGTCCGATTATCAGTATCAGGTGAGTTAAATTAGGGCCACACCTAAGCTCTGCAGGGTTGTGGCTCTCCAGGAGCAAGGTTGGCCAGCCCTGCTCTACATCGTGTAAAGGTTTTATTACAACTGTGACTAAAAAATACATTTTGTAAATAAAGCTCTTTAAACTTTGTGTTTTGGCCCAACTAATCCATTAGTTGATCGCCTGAATGCAGGATTAGTTGATTATCAAAAAAATATATTTTTTTGCAGCCCCAATGATCAAAAATACTAGCAAGAACAGTGTCTTGGAGCTGTTTTGTGATTCACAGCCAGTGTGAACAGGCCTCCACGTATTTGCCTACACAAAGGATACCTTATATGATCATATATACTCAATAATAAAAGACCAGCCCAATGCAATAGCTCTGTTTTGACGTCACAGGCAGTATGAACGGTGAATGCTTGTATATGTGAATAACTATGTGGAATATGTGAAAGTTTCTCAGGGACCTGCACAAGTGGCATTCATGAGCCAAGAGCTGGATCCTTTACAGCAAACACTGCAGCTGTCTATACATTAAGGGAATGATCATATTACTAATTTCATGCCCCCTATATTTTCACCACTGCGTTTTAAGAGAGAAGCTTTGTTCTGTGTTATATCACCATTTACTCAAGTTATTAAATCTCCTTTCAGGGTCACACAACGCACACCTGTCACAAGAAAATCATAGCAATCGGCAGATTACGACCACTAAATCTGTCACCCATGTGGATGTGGAGTTTTTTTTTATATATATATAAATGTGTAAACTAGAAACGGCTGGAATGGCTCATGGAAGTCTGCCTTATTTAAGCGAATCGAATCAATCTGAAGGCCTGGCATCTTTCCCGACTTGGGGAGGGGGGGCAGGAATCCTGGGAAATGAGAATCTGAACAGGCGGTAGATCATTTTCCCATCAGGTTCTATCTAGATTAATCTCAGTAGGGGGAATCAATGAAGCGGCCTACCAGTGTCCGTGGGAACCCCGGGTCTTTATGACTTCACTCGACAGAAAATTATGGGAATCCATTTTAAACGATCTCAGCAGATTCTCCCCTAGTCCTGACAAGTCGTTATAATCTGGAAGAAGTCCCTTCATGTAAAGCTGCTTTCTAACTGATCTCAATCTCCCTAATCTGGGTTTTGTTTCTGTTGGTCTTCACTCTTTTTATTGCAAACCCTGAAACTGATATGCATAGAAAGATGAGACCTCGTTCCTTGATTACCTAAGAATAAAATATATATTTATATACCTCAGAATCAAAATATATATCAGTCTTAACCACTAGTTTAATTATGTACCCTGCTGGATGTCCATAAACATTTGTCATTTATATGTCTTTCACCATGGGAGATGTACTGACTATTTAGGCTGGAGTTTCTCTCAGTATTAGCTTTGCATATTGTATTCATGAATGAGAGAGTCACATGTTTAAAAAGACCAATCATTAGGCATTGTTCCTGGGATAAAAATACTGATGCAGGGTGTTCTCTGATAAAAACCAAACACATGACAAAAGAATACTTATGTATATCTGGCCATGATTCCATTTCATGAGATAATGCCCAGACCACTTTTTGCACAATTAGTAACTCGTGGTAAACCTTTAGAATCAAAGCTCTCTGAAGCAGTTCTATGGCTCATCATACCCTGTAGACATTGCTCGCGTCTCTGCCATGCTAGCATAGGACCTGATGTTGACTGATGTTGAGTACTAGTCCAATTGTAAGGGCCAGCTGGCCACAATAAATGCCAAAAATGGAGAGTCGAGCTGTTGGCATGAGAAGACAAAGATAGGACTGGTAACAATGTTTTCTCAAGGTTTTAAGAGACCTGCTTGCAAATGTCACACCGAATGTCCAACTACGCCGACAGTCTCACTTAATGCTAACCAGAACAAATTACTTCAGGCACTTTGACGTGAAGCATTTTTAAGGCAACTTTTCACTTGAACTTTTTTCAGCAAAGCCTTCGGAAATAGCAAAAGACTAGTTGGCTGCATGCATTTATAAAGAATAATCAGGAGCTGCAGCTACACATATCTGTACTACTCTAGCTAAGGCTACTGTGCTTCAAACTCTGCATGCAGGTAGTTAGTAATCTCATTGGTTTATAGGTGCTATATTGTGATTGGAAAGTTATTTTAGGATGTTATTTTACCTCTTATAACTCTTATATAAGTCTGTCCTGACACATCAGACAGAAACGCAGACACATGGCATGCTTTTGCACAAGTTAAATTCACTAAATTTGGGGGAATCTGCCAGATCCAGAAATCTCTAAATCAGAAAGGTGCTGACAGATTTAATCCTGGAAATAGAAATGATAATATTAAACATGCAAGTGGAGATTCTCTAAGCTGCCCAAACCTTATCATTCGGACCAAGCATATACGGTCAGCAGATAAACGAGAGGGCGACGGATAGGAAAACTGACATCCGCAATCCACGCACTCCATGATTTTCCTCACGCTGAGAGAGCTTAACTAGTGAAAGGTTGAGTTTTACCCAGATGTTATGTAATTTTCCATCTCTGCTGTCTGGAAGTCTACAGCCACGCATGCCACTCTACTGGGTTCTAAACAACCTAACACAGTCTTTCTCAAATCAGTCCCTGGGGGGCCCCAGATAGTCAACATTTAGCACACCTGAACCAAACAATTAAGAATACTGAACACCTGGTATAGGTGTCTTGGCAGCTGGGAGGGAGCAAAAGTGTGGGCTATGTGAGGGTCCCAAGGACTGGGTTGAGAAACACTGATATAACCGATCTGGTAGAGGTATTCTTCGTCATATCTTTGGTAAGTAGCAATACACTAAAGCCCTTGAGTAATACAAAACATAAAAATCACCCAATGACAAGATCATTAAGCAGTTTTGCAACGTGTATAAATCCTAGAGTCCTGGGCTATATGTGCACCATCTACTACTTGATTGATTAAATGAAACACCTGGGCTATTTGATCCTAGAACGTAGCTCCACTCTGGACAGGAGGATGAAGCGTTTGATATTCATTTAATTTCCGAAACTACGGCAGGAAGCTTATTAGTTCCTGTTCCATCAACACAGTTCGGAATCCTTGGTTAATGTCACGGTAAGCACATAGTGGTGAAACAAAGAGCAGGGTATTCTTTACTGTAACAAGAGCAGTAAGGGTCCCCATTGGCTCCTCTCAGCTCCTCGTAGCAATATCTCTCTCCAGCCCCCGTGTAGTAGATTGTTTGTAACCATGAACTTTTTTTTTTTTTAACAGCCAGTAGTCAGTTGGGACAGGAATATCTTTTAATGTAATCTTGGTATCTTGAGGTAAGCAGGTATTATGAACTTAGTCTAATTGTTTTGCTCTCCAGTGAAATGGATTGTTTAGAAGCCAAGTCCATAACTCATTTTACACTGTGATTTATCTCTCATTTACACATGTTATGCGGCCACAGGAGGGACATCTTATTTTTAAATGTCTTTATGTGTGCTCTGAATGGGATTTTTAATTCACATAGCATCATCAGCACTCTATTATGTTGTCCATGAGTCTTTAGCGAATGCAGAACCTATTAAAGCACCACTTTGTTTTATTATCTCCTATTATGCATGTGCAAATCCTGCTTTTATAGCCTTGTATCCGAAACTGTTCGTCGTGCTTCCACGTGGAAGTTGGCTAAAAATCTGCAAAGCTACCAGGGCTTGATAATGGTTTTTCAGTTACCTTTACCAAACAGTCAGTCCTCATTTGGCCTGAGAAACAGTGAAAATGGTTGTATAACAATGAATCATATATAAGGGTGCCAGTGGGCATCAGAGAGAAGACTAGTGCACAGTAGGAAGTGCTCATTGTCTTCTGAGACACATATCCCAGTCTCTGGCTGAGAGTGGTGAAGAAGCATTGGGGTGACTGAGCGACTGTTTCTCGTTATCCTCAGGCCCCACCTCATCTCGCACTACCTTTGAAGATATGCATTCAGGAGGGAACTGTGCTGATATTACTACATCGTTTGGCTTGCATGATCTTCTATTGTTAGACTAAACCTGCAAGTCATTTTCCAGTTCATTTAATATAAATGTGCAGCTTTCGGGTCAGTTATATAGAGGACCATCACATCCTAAAAGTGGTCAACAAATTTCCCAAGATTATTTTATTTATTTTTATTGAATTGTTTTGCTTTGGTAGTTACAGCCAGAAATCAGTAGATTTTTTTTATTAATTTCTCCCTTACACTAAATTTTACCTTTGATTCATTCATTGATATTAAATTTTATTTTTATTTGGTACCGTTTATCAGGACCCCACTCTGCATTAATCCTATATATTCCATGATTCCAGTGCTTGAAAGACAAAATTAGCTGATTATTAATTAAATGTATATTGACATTGAAGTTTTGCCTTTAGCGAGGTCTGTGTATGCTTTATGTGTTCCTCCTACTGGGAATTAGATATAAAAAGCTACACCGCACTAAACATCAGATGATCCATGCACTGGAAGTGATCGTTATTTGCATGCCATTTTATAGCTAGTTCGGATTTACCTGTCGAGCCTGACACCTGTACCATCTTGAACACTATTTCTGGACCTCCCCGCCCCCCACTCCCACCACATCCTTTGACTAACAACAAAGTGAACATCGTTATCTGGCAACCACACACCCTTCAACTTTGTTGTGCCCCGTGCATCCTGCAGTTGGCTCCAGATTTACCAAGGAGCTTCCATTCATCGATTGTCTAATACCATTTGTCCAATGCATGCTAACCCTAATATGGGCACTTACGCTGACACAATGGGCTGTAGGAAAGTATGAAAAATGCAACTTAATTTACCTTAACTGTGGCTTCCCCTCCACAGTGGGCCCAGAACTGACAGAAAAATGACTTTTGATGCCTGAGAAAGCCTTAGTGTTTCAATCACTAACCCTAGCTAGCCCAAATATGGGGACTTATGCTGACACGATCGGGTGTAGGAAAGTATGAAATACGCAACTTAATGGTGCTAATCTGTGATTTCCTCTCCACTGGGGGCCCAGAACTGACAGAAAATTGACTTGATGCCTGAGAAAGCCTTAGTTTTTCAAACCCTAACCCTAGCTAACCCTAATATGGGGATTTAGGGTGACACTAGGGGCAGTAGAAAACTATGAAAAGTGCAACTTAATTGACCTTAACTGTGGCTTCCCCTCCACAGTGGGCCCAGAACTGACAGAAAAATTACTTTTGATGCCTGAGAAAGCCTTAGTGTTTCAAACCCTAACCCTAGCTAACCTAAATTTGGGGACTTAGCCTGACACTAGGGGCAGTTGGAAAGTATGAAATATTCAACCCTAGCCTTAACCCTAACCCTAAATCGGGAACTTAGCCTGACACTAGGGGCAGTTGGAAAGTATGAAATATTCAACTTAATTAACCTAAACTGTGGTATCCCCTGCTCTGGGGGGGCAGAACTGTCAGAAAAATTACTTTTGAAACCTCAGAAAGTCAGAATTTTCTAACCATGAAAATAGCTAACCCTAATATGGGGACTTCTATGGGAAATTCTGAAAAATACAACTTAATGATGCCATTCTGTGGTTTCCTCTCCACCGGGGGCTAAAAACTGTCAGAAAATACACTTTTGATGCATCAGAAAGCCACAGTTTTTATAACCCTAACCCATGCCTTAACCCTAACCCTAATTCGGGAACTTAACCTGACACTAGGGGCAGTTGGAAAGTATGAAATATTCAGCTTAATTGACCTAAACTGTGCTTTCCCCTGCTCTGGGGGGGGGGGGGGCAGAACTGTTCAAAATTACTTTTGAAGCCTGAGAAAGCCTTAGTTTTTCAAACCCTAACCCTAGGTAACCCTAATATGGGGACTTAGGCTGACATTATGGGGTGTAGGAGAGTATGAAATATGCAACTTAAAGAAAAATATCCATTTGTTTTTAAAATTCACCATTCATATCTTGATATTATTTATCTTTGCAGTATCCGTAAACTAACCTGGACTCTGCCAGTCGATTCCTTCAGCCATCCATTACATTTAATTATCATAATTACTTGTGTTGTACAAGGTTTTCGTATAAAAGGCCAATTTTACTTTATTCAAACTAAAATTGTCACAATGGCTTCTGTGTTTTACAATTGGTTTCTGTCGTTACTTAACAGACCTGCCAGTGAGTAGCCTGACCAGACGTTATATCCTTATAGCAACAATATTTTATGAGCAGATTGTAATAATAATGCAGCACCTGGCAAACCAAAGCATTCGAGACGAGGCAAGGTGCTTTTGCACAAACTTGCTCTTTCAATCACAGCCTTTAAAAATTCCACAAACATGCAACCACAACAATACGCCAAACTTGGCAGCTAAAGGCGGGGAGGTTATCCAGTATATGGGAAGGCTCACACAGGGTAGGTCATTATACAACAAGTAGAGTACGTCAGGATTTCACATACGGGTAAGGGTACGTGCGACAATGGGGAGCACAAGTATTCACACTAAAACACCAACAGATACTTATAACAAGATATACACAGGGTATATACAAGGGTCACAAACATGCTGGGAATCCACCGGCTCTACAATATTAAATGCTAATTGAAAAAAAAATTCTTCAGAAAAATAAAGTTATCAGTTGATTATATTATTATTTTCTATTCGTTAGCCATGATGTAAGCAGGACAAACCACTTCGAGGGGTGCAGTCCAGATTGGTTAGCGGCCCTTCGCTTCACACCGTCATCCGTTGTCAATCACTTGACGCCCCATATTTAAAAATGTACAATGCACTTGTACGCTTGTCGTGCATTAACTTTCACTTATCTCTTGTTCTTATCAACATTGGTGTTTCATGTATTGTCCATTATTTACACCACTTGCAGCAAAGTTTACTTTGTAGGCGATATTAATTTATCGTTTTATCAGTCTTACTTTAGAACATGTACTGCTGAAGAAATGCCTAAAAGTTGCATGCAGGGACTTGGTGCAAACCAAATTTGTGGGTGAGCACCATTTCAAAAGCACACACAAGGCATAAACCACTACTAACAGTGTTCCATTTAGCTAGATAATAGAAAATAGAAATAGTTTGTATGTGACATGGAGACTGAGTTGTACTGGTGTTTGGGGCTAACTAGCAATAACTGAAGGAGAGTGTCATTTTGACAGGTAAAACTACAAACTGAGCTGGTCTGCCATCTACCTTGCTTGCTAACGTTGGCTAGCTAGCATTGACATAAATTCATAATGCAGCTTCACAGTATGTCTGTGCTCGTGCATTGATTACATAGCTACCCAAGCAGACATATGCGTTATATATTTTGACAGTTTCAGGCTAATGCAGCATATGACTGTGAGACAACAACACAGAAACAATTCGGGTTGCCTTATACTTGCAGTTACACATTTACAGTACTTGGCTAGCAGTTGTAAGCAGCTAGTGACTAACTTACAAGGTGTAGTTATTGTTAGAAGGCGGGGATTGTGGGGGAAGCGGTTACAATTTTTTTCAATTGCTAAGATACATTCTGCGATATTGAAGTCACTTCTCAAAACGCTTCACACAGTTGCCATAACATCAGTTTATGTGGCTAAACTGTGAATCATTTCTGATTGCTTTCATACAAGACGCATTCAATGAATGCTTCAAAATTCAAGGATTCCCTTCTCACTCAAAATCTAGCCCCATCAAAACTTTGTTTTTAAAGGCTATTTTGCACTTACATACTGTTATGAAAGCTGTTAAAAATAGCATACATATATGTATATATCTATAATTTATATGTATTCTAATTGCCAATGAATATTTTGTAATTACAACACAGTAATAAATAACTGCCAATGAAATGTACTGCATAACTGTTTGTTCAATCCTGGACATTTTATGGAGTGAAGAAGTCTTCCGTTTCGTTATACAATGTTTGTGAAAAATGATTCAGATTTACTTTACAGACGATCCTTTACTGCTGATCCATATTATATTTTATGTAATGCTGTCTGTTGTTAGTGTTTTGTAGGCCATTCCTTTGTGTGTGATATAGTGTTCTTCCAGAAAGAAATTAAGTGCTAATGTTTTAGTGTCATGAGTCTATTTTGAGGCATGGATTAACTCTTTTGGTGGCTGCAGTGCATTTTGGAGCAGGGTTTAACTGTTTGAATAACCTGTTAGTATTGTAGACTGTGTGAAGAGTTTTGAGAAAGTGACTTCAGGTTTGCAGAATGTATCTTAGCAACTGAAAAAAAAACTGTATGAGATGTGACGGAGAAAGCTCCCTCATTGGCCAGATTACCCTGACTACAAATTTAACAACATTATTCACAGTCAGTGTAGGCACATTATTTGTTGCCTGAATAATTAATTGATATGTTACATTTATATGAAATATTGGGTAGGCACATACCTACCTAAACTGAATGGCACAACGCCACTGGTTGCATGCAGGATTGATACCTCTGACCATGGCATGTAGCAGGCTAAGCAATGTACCTTTTAGCTCTGCAAATCAGGTTGGTTATCAGATTTTAATACTCCAGATGTTAATGATTTTTTTCTATGGTTATTTGGCTAGAGATGTAAAAGCATATTAATAATTGCTAATTATCTCATTTAAAACGAATGCCATGTTACACAAGAAGCATGATGTGAGACTTGAAAGCGCATTTTTGGTTTTGTAGTTCTACATTAGTGTGCAGAAACCCAAAACAGCTGCAAGGCTTCTCATTTTAGCTTCTTATTGCCTACTTTCTTTCCTACTTTACAGAAAAATCCATAAAAATAATGGTGATCAGTAATTCAACTGAAAACTTATTCAAGCACTGACTTTTTGCAATGCTGTCTTTTCATGTTTTTGGGCTGCATACCAAATACTGTCAAAATCAGATAATGTGTGGGGAAATGCTTATCATTGGGCTTGTACTGTGTAACTGTGCCATCTTGCCAAAATAAATCTCAAAGGACTCTGAGATGTCTTAAGGACTCGCTCGGCTGACATTGTTTGCAATATGTCTGCGACTATCAAGAGATGGTCAAAATATGCAATTCCAAGAGAAGTGCAAATTGTAACCAAAATCAGGTCAATAACTACCATTATTTAGTAAGTATATCGCAGTATAAAAGAGATTGTTCCTCTAGTCACAAAATTTATAAGTAAACACATGGGTGCTGTACTCAATGAGTCCCCAATTGTGGATATAGTCACCCTGGGTCCCTGTCCTGCTCCTGTTTTTATCACTCACAAAATATTTTAAAATTAAGAGTAATAGTGCCTAAGGTTCAAATGGAGATGTTGGTTCATGCATTCATTTTGCACATTCAGGTCATTGTAATCCTCTGTTCATGTGCATAAATAAGACCTGGGGGGTATTCCCCGTACCTCGCTTAAATCATCCAAGATCAGAAGCCTCATTTTGGATCAGTTAATGGCGGTGAAAATCATCCGGTTAA
>JAODKM010000002.1:21860086-21916793 GCA_026780845.1 Petrocephalus sullivani | reverse complement strand
AGTTCAAGTTTATTTATATAGCACATTTACAGACAACCTCTTGCTGTCCCAAAGTGATTTACATATAGTGAAAAAATAAAAAAAATTCACCGCAACAAACATATGCGACAAATTAAAAATAAGAAGCAAAGAGTAAAAAGAAAATGTCATATTGCAATTAATCGGTATAACTAAACTATAAAATAAACAGTAATAAATGTCAAGCAGAACTGGAATTAAAAGAATCAATCTGTATCAAAAGGAAACGCAGCAAAAGCGACCAAAATCAGAAAAGACGGCTGGTAAAAGTGGCTGAAAAATTAAATGCATACCTAGTTTTTAATTTGTATACTTATTACTTGAATGCGGCGTTACATTTCAGAATCCTACTTCGCGGAAATTTACTTTTCGCGGTAGAGTCCGGAACTGATTAAACGCGATAAACGAGGGACGACAGACACACACAGGATGTATTTCAGGGCCAGACAGACTTTTTTTTATTGTTGACGGTTAATATTCCACCTTAGTTGAAGCGAAAAGAATATTATGCGGAAAGAATAAAGGATCTTGCCGATCGCGCAAAACCCTCTCGATCTGAAATTCTCTTCTTATTATTTTAATATTTCTTATATTTGCACACCGATTGCAATCGGTCGCTCCTCCATAAACAGCGAGGCCACCGCTGATTGGCTGTACACGCACGGAGACGCTGATTGGCTGTACACGCACGGACACTATAATTAAGTGTGCCGGCTAATCCTTGTTTACACAGAACAAACCTGCTCCGAGCAGGTTTGACTATTAGGATGTGTTGGTATAACAACACATCCAGCGAGAGTTTTGAAGAACCGATAGATCCAGGATCATGCCAAATCGTCAACAATTTCATCCGGCTAAACGAATAATCCACGTACGGAAAATACCCCCCTGGCTGCTTGCTTCGGTTTATTTGCAACCTTGCTACTAGACTCTTAACCTAGTCTAGTAAGTGGTCTCATATTACCCCGATTTTATTTTGTCTTCATTGGCTCCTGGTAGAATTTAGAGCCCACTTCAAAGTTTTGGTCCTCAATTATAGGATGAAACCCCTCAGTATATTTCTGATCTACACCAACATCGCTCTCTTAGGTCATTTCACTACTTATTTTTCCTCGTACAAGACTAAAGACACTTGGGGATCGTGCCTTCCAGTCTGTTGTGCCGAAATGCTGGAATATCCTTACTTATGTTTTCTGGGCTACTTATATTATTGACACTTTAAAAAAACAGCATTTGTATTTGTTTAGTCTGGCCTGTGGATGGCCATGTGCGCCTTTTGTTGTTGTTTCTGGTGTTTACTGCCCATTGGAGTTTTCTGTTTGCTGTGATTTAATGTTTTCTTATTATGTACCATGCTTGTGACTCTGTCTGAGAAAGTCACTTCATAAATACATTTTTACCTTAGTTACTTTACATATTGTGCACCATTGATCAGCAGTTGATCACCATTGATCTTCTAACCACTTGTCCTGGTCAGGGTCACAGAGGGTGTGGTAGGGGTGGGAAATACGTCAAAAATATCTGGCAGCATCACAGTCCACGATCTTATCATGATTCTTTTTCATGTTGGTTTTCAGTACTATTTTAAGTAATAAGTAATATTTTATTAAACAGTGCAACCAAAATGTATTCCCTTCCTTTAAATATATATAGCCCTATAAGGTAACAAAACTTAAAAAAGAGGGTAGTCTTTTGGGTTTTTCCTGTTGAAATGGTTAAAAAGGTTTGTAGTATTGCCACCTGACATGCAAGCGCCTTATATTAACAAATTTTGCAAATAACTGTTGGTTTTCAAAAATATGTCAAGTTTTTCTTCAGTGACCAGCTCCTCCATGTCGTCCGTGTGACTACCTTGCCAATCAGGAAATGTGTTTCATGTTGTGCATTGCATAGTACAGGAGAACACTGGAGAACAGGAGTACACTGGCACAGCATAGGGAGAAAATGCAAACTCGGAAGCGGAGGTGGTCTAACCACTTCATTGGATCATCTGTTTATCTTGTGACATTGAATATGTAAACGTTGAATACTCCCAGCCAAATCATGTCCTGTTCTCTCCGGTTCACTCATTGAGTAGGAAAATCCAAAGAGACTGTATGCATTTATGCCAGGATGTTCAGTGACCTGGCGATGATTTGCATATGAAGTCACACTGAGTGCCCACATCTACCCTGGTGTGTCCACTTCTTGCATATGTCTTCTCTGTGTGTGCTTTTTGCAAGAAGATTGTTTTGAATATAGTGTTTCTCCAGAATATTATGGTATACCTTGTCAGCAGAGGCATCTGTTAAATTGCCTAAATAATATATTTAGCAAGAAGCTGTATGCTTGTTATGCATCATCTGCCTTGGACAAATGGGTTTGCCAAATAAATACATGTAAATGTACATTGAAAGCCCACTACACTATACCTCTTTGAAATTGTGTAAAGCAGAGGAAATCAACAAATGAGATTAAAACCAGGCATAATTCAATCCATGATGGTCAGCCCTAATGAGCGTTTCATGCAATGGGACACTCTGGTTGATCACCAATCCTCTACATGGCTGAGAAAGGGTGAACTAAACCATTATACAAATTAGCTTTCGTACTAGAGGTTTGGAGCAATGTTGTATTGCAACCAGCCTTATTATTTTCTGCCATAGGTATCAAGAGATTTATTGGTCTTGGTCTTGTTGAATGTGCTACTGTTGAATGTGTTGCAAAGGAAGGCAGAGATCGTGTGTTTGATTTAGCAGGTACTTCCGTGGAGCTGTTCTCACTGGAGGGCTTGAGTGCTGTGCTGCTTTTATGTATGCCTTATGCACATATACTTTGCTCCATTTGTTTCAGCTAAGTCCATCGACAGTAGGCAGCACGTCTTGTGTAGGATTTATAGACCCTTGGGCAATGCAAAGGCTGGTGGCTGACTATTTTTAACAGCTAAATCATCTGGAGAATCTGCTTTTGCACATATTGCTTGTTCCTTGCAAGGACAAAACAGCTATATTCTCATTTTTTCCTGTTACTCTCCCGCAATCAAGTATTTTGAATGCAGCTGCTGATAAGACACCTAAGCGGCGATATTCAGCAAATTCTAACTGACTTATTTGTAGTGTCTTTTCTTTTTCCTGTTTCAAGGCTGCAGATGAAATATCTAACTGTGGTTGTTATGGATAATTAATGTGTAGGAGAATGTTATCATTGGGTGTTGTACTGTTTAGCTGAGCTAGTTTGCCAGCATAAGAATTTTAAAGGGCCAAAGGACAAAATGCACTCAGTGACAAAAAAGTTAAGCACCCAGAAGTAATGCTCTGATTTGTATGTAATTTGGTACACGTGCAGACCTGCGATGGGTATGTAAATGATTCAGTTTGCAAGGAGCTGGCACGTCTAGTCATCAAACACAGAGGATGCCTCGTAGACACATTGCACAGCATTACCAGCACTTGATGGAGTTTGATAGGGGTCGCACTGTGGGTTTGCATGAGGCTGGGTGGTGATATTATGCAATTTCCCGGCATGTGAGTTATAGTTATTTTTCACAGGAAGACCTCAAAGGATGTCCTTGAAACCTGACTGAAATTTAGCTTATTGTAGTTAACATAAAAGTAATTTTGTTTTTTTAAGTGTTTTTACCCTATGGGTAACACTGTACTTAAAGCAGTCATTGTACTGCATTGCACATACCTTCATAATTCATTATAATGTATTAATAAAGTATTATAAACATGGCTATTTATAAAGCTATTTATAAAAAGGCATAACACATTATAGTCATGTGTATTATGCATTATAAATGTTCTATGAAGGTCTCATCTATAATGCACTACAAACACCTTCATAATTCAGCACAAAACATCCTTAATTCTTACTGACCATTATAATGCATTATGAAGCTATTTGTAGTGCTTTATAGATGAGACCTTCATAGAGCATTCATATTGCATGTGCAACATGGCTATGGTGTGTTATGTCTTTTTATAAATATAGCCATGTTTTTAATACTTTATGAATGTGTCACGATGAATTATGAGTTATGAAGCTTTATGAATATGGGCTTCATTGAAAGTGTTACCAAACTTTGATTTTTGAGGAAACCAAGCTGTCGGGAATTAGCTAATTAAAGTTACATTCCCTCCTAAGCAGATATCCGGTGTACGAAATGTACTTTGCATCTTTTCTTTTTTTTAATCAGTTTTGGGTTTTTGTTTTGGCTTATGTTTGTGTGTTATATTCTATGCTACAAATAATCAACCTGCTCTTTACATTACAGCATACTTTTATAGACAAATCAGTATTTTTTTGTATGTATTTGTTAATTACACGGGGAAAACTCCAGCTGCGATTAAATGTCTTTTTCTGGTGCCGACACCACAGCCATCAATAATCACAGGCATTTAAAACGGCTGGAATGCACCAGTTTCCAACGGATAATCAAAGGTGGAACTTGCAATCTGTTTTACTTATGGAGGGCAGGTATGGTGTGTGCTGATGGATGCACGTCATGCTGAGAAGACGGCATCCTAGCAGCGGAAGGTGTGATTCATCACGGCTCCTGCATCCCCGCAGCCTCCAGACATAATTAAGAAAAAAGGTCTGAATGAGAGGTGCAAAAAGGGAAAAGGTTATTCAAATCAATTGCCAAACATATTAAAACTGTCTGTTGTTGTTTCAGTGTGTTTTCTGCAGGAGGCGAATCAAATTGTCAGCGCTGAACTTTGCCACATGTGCTGTGAAATCATTCCCAGTGGTTTCTTCCTGGTTTAAGACGTCTTTTCCATATTACTTGACAGGCGTATGCAATGACTCCTTCATAGCTAAGAGGATGAAAAAAGAGTTACAGCTCTCGGATTGCCCTGGGCTGACCCATTAGGTCTGCATGTGCGATATCACACGGCTTCAGGCAAGAGCTCTCACCTGTGCAGGGTCTCCAAGGACAAGGAGCTGTGTTCAGCACTTCTCCAACTCCAAAGTACTTATTTTATCGCAATTTCTGAAGTCACACACGCATAAGGGCCTGACTGGCATTCATAGCCATGGATAGCTCGCATCGGAAGGAATTAGGCTTCACGGTAGGTCAGATTTACCACACGCCGTCGACCTCCGGCCGATTAAGCACAGAGGGGGGCCGTGATCGACAGCACAACAACCCCTCCCGCTGTGCGCTCATTCCGCCGTTTAAATCGACTACTCATTTGAAGATGAGCCTTCAAAGCGGCCAAGCTATAAATTGTAAGAAGGACATAAACTTAGCTTCAGGTATAAAAATAATAATATTATTATTATGATTATTGTTGTTGTTGTTATATTGTCATATATTATGATGATTTGTATTATTAAATAATTATTGTTATAATAATTATTGTTGAACAGTAGCCTGTTTATACAGTTTATATATGTTTATATATTTATATACATAATTTTACGTATGATCAACTGCAGCCTTGTGCCTCATGCAGCTTGGGAGAGGCTGCAGGCTACCGCATCCCCTCGTAACCTTGATTAGGATAAGCCGCGAGAACATAAATGAACACATATCTATATACAGATAGATACAATCAAGTCAGCATGGCTCATAAATTACCTACTGGTAAAACAAATCTGTTACACATAATACACATAAAATGCCAATGTGTTGTCAATGGCTAGGCTTCAGCTATGTCGCTGCTCCTATCTTAGCCTTCTGCGAAGGTATTCTCGCTCTTCTCTCTTTGATCTTCAGCACTTTGGGGTAAAGATTCCTTTATGCTGTTAATGTTTTTTTTCTTGTAGTTTTTCAATAATTTTTTGATGTGTTCAGTCAAAGAATAATTTCGTGGATGGCCCCCTGCAAGTTCATTCCTTTTTAGTATGAATTTTGGTGCTGAGGCAGAAGCGAGGAGCTCTGCAGATCTTAAAGATACATGGTTTTTGAGGAAATATTGATTGTACTATCTGTGCACCCCCACCAGCCATATCATTCAGTTGGTAACAAGCACCAAGAACTCTCAATAAGTTCTCTCCAAACTTATTATTAAATTTACTATATGTATTTCTTGCCTCCTGTAATGAATCTGTTGCCCCCTGATATTAATGACAAAATATTGATTTATTATATAGTGCAAGTAAGTTTTTGATCTAGTGTATTGTGGCGAAGTGGAAATTCTGGCGTGTCTTCGTTATCTGTAACATCTTGAACTGGGGTTGCACAGACCTTCTGCAAACAGCCTTCTGCATGCAACCTTGAAACGCTGAGCAGTTTTACAGAGCAGTTTTCCAAGGATAAATCTCATCCCCCCCCCTACCTATTCCTTACATCCCTCTCCTTATTCTTGTACATTACTGACAACAAAAGAACACAGTATAATGTGCAGCATTTCACACACAGTCCCACAATTACCTCCTGCTAGCTGGTCAGGTGTGCCGACGGGGAGAGCAATTAAAATTCAGCACAGGCGTTATATTCCCACACCAACAATACAAGTTTTGTCTTGCATACATGCAAATTAGCAGCAGTGATGGTGAAACGTCACAGTTTTACAGAAGCAGACCTGGGCCAAAATGCCAAAAGAGGGAAGGAACTCCAATGAGACCAATGAGTCCAATGAGAAACTTCATACAATCACACAGACTGAGGAAAATGAAGTGGTGAGTGAAATGCAATCCAACCTATTACCAGTGGAGAGTTTTAATTAAATGAATAGGGTACTTACTAAGCTAAGAGAATACATATGCTATTCTTCTACTAGGAAGCAGAAATCGGAAATAAGACCGGTGATTGGCACCATAAATTGTAATGTGTCGTACACATTTGATCTATTTTAGCTAAATGTGACAGGGATTTTTGTCTTCTTCCACATGCAAATTCAGATCGGTTGATTACGCAGTTGTCTGGATTAATTTCCCTCCTCTCGGCTTCTGATTGCTACCTCGTTGTTTAGAAGTTGTGCTGCCACTGTAGTTTGACTGGCTGCATTATTTTAGCAGTCATGTACAAGAAAGTCATCCATATTATATGAAACCCACTGTTTTTTTTTTCTTTTTTTAATCAATGGTTGCACTCTAATACTGTATTGTGTCTTGCATTGTTTTCTTATTGGTTCTTTATTTTTAACTGTTGCACATGTAATTATCATTGCCTGAAGTAAGAATCTGATAAAATTGTAATATTTCTAGACTGAAATCCCCCTCATCATTTTCCCATAATTAATCTTCAGCAGTGATTATTAATCAGAAGGGACTGTGCTGTTTGACCCCACAACTGTCTGAGTCATGCATTAAATCCTGGGGTATTGTAATGGCCTATTTCTATTCCATGCTGTTTTCCCTTGTGATTCTCAGTTCATGAAGAGCTGAATAATTGTCTTTGGGCTACATCACATATTGCACTACGTCTGCTTATTGGTTTTGCAAAAGGAAATGGACAGATAGATAGATATAAATTTCTTTAAAGAGAAGAAGAAAGATATCTATAAGAAAAAGCTACAGAAAGCACATTTCTGCAAAGTGCTAAACATGCAAATGTTGAAATAATTGTGTCTGAATAAAAATGTATGTTGCAGAAGTTAGAGACATTTAATGAAAACATATTACCTAAGCTATTCAACTGACAGGTAGAATAATGGGTCACTGCAGTGTTCTTTGTTCAGACATAGCAACAATGCACAAATGATACACGATAGGATACATCTTTAGCAAACTCTTTCATCCTCACAAAGTGCAGAACTTTAATCAACCTCTTTGCAAGACAATGCAGGAGCATGCATTTTTACATAGAATGATTGTTCTACTGTGGCTCAAGACTTTTTTTGATTGTCAGCAACATGTTTACATACATAATAAAACTGTTAACATGCTTCAGAAAAGGACAGCAAACCCAGGGTGGGAGATGAGGGGGGTTCAGCTCACCAGTGAGTACTCTAAGACTGCACAAGAAGCATGGCTTCCCCCATAAAGTTACCAAACGGAATTAGTCAAGGTATCAATGTAAATGCATTTTATTTATGATTAAAATTGTAATGTACTTTACTAACCACAACGCTGATGTTTTCACAACTTATACATTCATTTTCCTTTGAAACCAGGAATAATAGAGGTCATAGACACCCGCGATGCCGTGCTTCACTGGAAGTCATTGGAAGATTCTTCTATGCTTTGTCTAAACGGAGATAGACTTAAATTCACCAATATAGCCTTATTGGTGAATATTCTCTGATTACATGTTTTCACCATGCTTCACTGGGAGTCTATAGCCTAGGCCCAATTCGGGACTGCATCCTTCTATGAATGCAGTCTATGAAGTTGTACTCTCTGTAGGCTGGGTTCTACGAAAGTCAGACAGAAAGCATTGTCAGATAGAGGGGGTGTGGCCTATGGATAACTTCCTGTTTGCATCACCGGCTGTTCCCACAGTTGTTATTATTCACTTCCCTGTCAACTCTTAATGTGCCTTGACTGTATAAATAAATGAATAAATGTATAATATGCAATTATATGAATAAACGAATAAATATAATTACATACTCCTCCATTGCAGAGCAAATCTGCCCCCGACTATGCAAGGCAAGCAGACACACATTCTGCTTGTCTAATGCATCGGGACAGGACAAGGGGAAAAGAAAATAATAATAAATAATATTAAATATTAATAATATTAATATAAATATTAATAATGAAAATAATAATAATAAAATTCGAAAGAATTTCCCCATTGTGGGATTAATAAAGTCAATCTAATCTAATCTAATAAAATAGAGAAAGGGAAGAAAAAGAAATAAAGGAGAAAAAAAGATATTTTAGACCCACCTGGAAGCCAGGCTTCTCTGCAGAAGACAAGACAAGCTACCAATATCAGTAACGCTCACAACTGACAAGTTTTACACGCGGCAGTCGGCAGTGTTAATCCAGTATTCATGTATTCTGTCACATGCAGGGGCACAGAAGCATTTTGTTGCGACCCATTTTGACAGTTTATCATTTTGATTGTCGCGTTTCACCATTTGCATTTGTAAATATTGTAAATGAAGTCTTTATTATTGAGTTTTCAGTTTGACCGTTTGTTTAATTTAGAGGTCCATTGATTTTTAGTAGGCTAGTTTGGTAATTAGCTTTCTAACCAAGCTGTGTGTGTTCAAGCTGAGCTGGTAGCTTTGAAGCAACATGGCAGACACTGTAGCTAATGTCGCTGAATTAATTCTGGGTCATACTGCCAACTGTCAATACTGTGCTTCACGCATTTTAAAAATCACCATCCGCCGCTGGTCCAGCTAACCGTATAATCCTGTTGCATTATTTCATGAAAATCATGCCTAAACCTTGTGCGAGAGCTGTTCCCTCTGCATGTTATCTTAAGTGCACTAGGGCAAAGTGTTATTTGAGTCCTTGGAGAAGGGACGTTTATTAGTGCACCACAAGTGTTTTGTTTCTCACGAGTGGATTTTAAACTTTAGCAGTCAACCAACAGTAATAAAATAATAAGATAACTTTATTTTTTTTTAGAAAGTAGGCATAGTGGTGTCCTTGTTAGTGTTTTTGCTTCACACATCCAGGGCTGAGCGTTCAAGTCTCCCCCCACAACATGGAGGGTTTGCAGGGGGGGTTGCATGTCCTTCCCATGTTTGCTCCCATATCCCAAAGACATGCTGTTATTTGACTTGCCAGCATAAATGGAGTATAAATGCCCCATTGCATGTGTGTAGTGTCCTGCTCCAGGCCCCCCATAACCCTCTGCTGGAAAATGAATGGATTTTCACTTCACAATTAATCATTTGGCTATGAATTCAGATTTAAGAGTAAATGATTTTTTTTTCTATTTTCTGAGCAGGGAAACGCAATGCCTCTAGTCCACTGTTAATGCAGCATCAGGTTAGACAATTAAATGCATGCGTGTTAGACTTAATCAGCCACATTGTTTATCTTGTGCACTGCAGCTGTTTTCCTGCTCCATGAATCAGTAGCTGTGAAGGACGCCCACTGTTCCCTGCCTGGTCAGGAATGTCCGGATGGAAAATCGAATTCCGCTGCCTTTATCTCCACATGCCTGTCAATAGTACTGGCACCGGGACAGTAGTGCTTGGCGGATGGGGGGTGAGAGGGGCTTGGGGGAGAGGCCATCAGATGAGACCTACTCAAAAGTCCCTTCTCCTGTCCACCTTATCCCATCCCATCTGGGCCCAGCTTCTCCTTTAATGGTACAGTTCCTCATACATATACAACTTAGACATCGGCTACAAACCAGCTGGAAAGCCTCCATTTCACCTGACACAGGCCTTTCGGCGAAATACTCATACATACATCATATAATGACAGTCGGCACCCAAATGATCTCCTGCCACTTCCCTGGCCCAAAAAACAGTTTACAAATTTTATCATCATCCCTCCCCCCCATCCCACCCACCCAGTCGACAGCTTTTGCATATTTGCTTTCTTATATTCCATCCACAGACACTAACGTACACTAATGACTAACAAGTAGCACCAGTAGCTTTATCTCTAGTGTTCTTGTTTTTTTGCTTGTGGGTTGAAAGTGTTCCTGAACCTTGTGGTTCGAGTGCTGATGTTTCTCTGGCCACTGCCAGAAGGGAAGAGGAAGGAGGTCGTGCCGGGTGACTGGAGGCATCTCAGCTGAGAAGAATGCTGGCATCAGCAGCAGGACAGGTTACATTGGCTCTAATGTGCTACAGATTAGACTGGAATGCTTATGTCAGGTGATTTACATCAGGAGGTCTTGTGTTGGTTCTTCCAAGTTTAAAGGCCAGGAAAACTCAGTTTATAATAGACTTAAAACTAAGACAATTAAATAGCCAAAAATTACATTATCCAAAATGTTTCAACCGTACCTGTTCAATGAGACAGTTGTTGCTGCAGAGTCACTAACAATTTATGCCACGAGATGTGAAAGTGGAGAGTATGAATCAGGCACTTGCTGCTGGAGGCACTGCAATTGTACTTGACACTTGACGCCGAATTGCTCTGATGAAAATATCCAGCTAAAAAGATTTTCTGACTTCAGATGTCAGACATCAATAAACACATATTGTTGACTTTATTGGAACATCTTTTCAAGAATAAAGTGTTTGTGTTATGGATAAAGTGAATGTTTTGATTATTCATACAGCACTGAAAGATCTCCCTTTTCTCGACAAGTAGACCTGGCCCTGACAAGTGGAGAAGAAGGTAATCTGTATCTTCATGGAATGCATAATTTTTCTTTCAGTTTGTAACATAAGATAGCTGGTTATACAGTTTTATATCACTGATGAGTATGTAGCTAAAATCTGAAACGGGCATGACCAAAATCTAAGCAACCTTGCCAGTAACATTATGCAGACTAACTGAAAGACTTACAGTTCTAAATGGCATTCTTGTGCAGACTGGTCCATCTAATCATGGAATACCAGCAGAATTTAATTAAGCCGTGGCCTCTGTCTATTATGCAGGCATATTAATAACTATGGAATTCAAGATTATAAAGTAAAAAATAACTCCAAGGAAACCTTTGTGAGGGTAAGAAGCTCCACAGCGTCCAGTTTGAAAGGTCAGGTCCTGTACACCAAGCATTGTGGAGAATTATGAGGAATTCTAAAAGGTTAACTCCAAATACCACTGAGTTCTTATTTTCCAAGACTGCTGTTAGGTTGCCAAACCTTCTCTATTATTATTTACAGGACTTATTGTAGTAATCAGGTAAAACAGGGCTTGACTTTTCACTTTTATGTATTTTTAGATTTCTTTGAGATTTCAGGTATGGATGATGTCTTGCCATTTTTAATATACTGTATGCGAGTTTTATGATCCATATGATAATTACAAAGCTTAAAATTTTTATGTTAGAAATGAGAACTATTGCATATGATACAGGAAGTTTATTATAAAGATACCACTTAATATTCGTGGTCTATTTTAATTATCACTACTTCTGAAGGTACTATCACTTTAAGGGAAAGCCTGGAAACATCTGAAAGGCACCATATTGTGAGAGGCAGGAAGTCCTCCCTGTAGCCGTATCAAAAATTTAGCAAGGACAAGATGCCCTTATGCGTTATTTTCATAGCGTTACTATGCAGTATTATTCCCCGTGGACAAGGATTGAGGTAAGGTCTTGAAAACAGTGATCTTTCTTTCAGGTGGAAGAGAGGAAATGATGAGCAGAGAACTAGAACCTCCAGACGTGGGGCGCCCCCCATCACACCCCACCCACACAAACCGCTCTTCAGACCTTTTCCAGACCTCCCCTGACACTGGTGACATCAAGTCCAGTACAGGTCAATGACATTGATTATGCCCTTAAGAGGCAGAGCAGGTGGCTTTCATGTGTGAGGAAACCTCACCAGGCATTGACCCGTTGGCAGCCATCTCAGCATATTGCTATCCGTGCTTCTTCCATCATTTCTAACGTGTAAACATGGAAGGCTATAGCACAAGTGATTCATATGAATGTGAGGGCGACAGCCACTTCATTTAAGGGCCTGGGTCTGTAACGACAATCTACTATAGTGCCATCTATATTCTGTCAGTTTAACAGCAAAGTCTAAGGTACCAACATATTAATAGAGGTTTTATCTATTTATCTGATATTTTATCATATTTTTATTTATGATACCTGTCACATAAAATAGCCAGGGGAGATTAAGTAATTTATCAACCTAAAAGATAAAATTGAATTATAATATTGTAATATTCTATTAATTATGGTTCACATTTAGTGTGGCTCTTTTCACATTATTTGTTTGTTATGGGAATGACTATTTTCACTTTTAGGGACTGCGCGCTTAATTAGATGGCATTCTTGTAGCTAGAGTGGACACTGAAAAGCTTCAAAAGTGCATGTATTTAATTAAACTGGAATCACTGGCATGGTTGTTAAAGTGCTGCTATGCACATAAGATTCATTTCGATACAGTCTTCTCTCTTTCTGATCACAAGTGCCGAGCAGAGAGAGTAAATTGAGTCCGTACTGGGAGGGTATGTCTTCTGACCTGTTTAGACCCGCTGGATCCTCTCCCTCACCTCTCTATCGCTCCATGCTTCCATGTTCTTCCTGCTACAGAAAACCTGGAAGACTCCTTATCAATATTTTAGACCATAGACTCAAGACATGGCAAACTTTGCTTTAAACCTGCCTTCAGTGAATGTTACACCATGTTACCATCTCCTTGTGAAGGAAGAAGAAAGCCATTAATGTAAGGAGCTAGATTTAAAAGAGGCACCCATCAGCCTCTCCTTGGCGACAGATGGCAGCTGAACATAAGGATAGCAAGTGTTTAGCCAGCTGTCTGCGTTGAGACTGAGCCTCAGTGGGTGTGATTAACCGCCAGGTGTAGTTAGTCAGTTGCTAAGTAAACTAACACACACTAAGGTGCTGATGAAAGAATTCACAGCACAGAGTGATGGGCGGCCTTTTCCTGCACAATACAGATTAAAATGGATTCTCTTCTGCAAAGGTAGCATAAGACCTGTGAATGTCTGAGAAGCATAGAACTCAAACAATGAGCTTAGTGAAATTATTTAAATAATTTTAAATGCCACTGATGGAAACTTTTGAGCCACAGACATACGTACAAAGGGCGAGAGTATTATGCCAAAAAATGTGAATTAGCTCAGCTTTGGTCAGGAAAAATAAACTGCGTCATTTACATTCTTGTTTGAAATAAAATGTTCTTTTGCTTTAGCATTGGTTTGTGCCTTTGAGTGTTTTTTATTCTAAAGGCACTGCATGGCTGCAACGAACCAATCAGACTACAGCATTTTCTAATTTGCAAGTCATGTTTGCGCATTTTATTTTAATTCCTGCTTTCATTACAAATATTGTTATGGTTTTATAGCCATTTAAAAATTAACAGCTTTTGTGCCCTTAATAGTATATACAAATAGGTAAGGTAATATTAGCGTTTGTCTGTTTATGCCTGGGAAGGCTTTTCAGATTTTGTTAATTAATCCAGTTTTTCAATTACGTAGTTGGTATTGTTCTTGAATAAATAAACACCAAAAGTTGTCAGTGCTTAAACATGGGCCAAGGCACTTAGCAAGAAAAAAAAAACAGTATCATTGACTAAATTTGGATGACATTTTCCGTGAAAACATCACCCCGGAAAATTACAAAATTGATATTTCAAGAACCTTGTGGGGAAAAAATGGACAGATGTTTGTCACTCATGCTTAGCGAAAAGTGCTCGCTTTCTCTATTTATATGGTAGCCAACTTGACGAATGTGGCAGGAAAAGTGTCACTGTCTCCACCCACATAAATATCCCCCTAATAATCAGCAGCATTTGCTCACTGTTGAAAAGCATTTTTAGCCCACATTTGAAAGGCAAGCTGAAATGTTTTTTTTTTTTTATTATTATTACATCTAGAACTCAGAAAGTGATTGCTTTGGCTGGGAATCTATATAGCAGATTGTTCTATTCACATTCAATGGATATGCTGTAAGACTAAATAAAAGTGCTGCGGAAACGTATCACTAGTGGAGAGTTCACAAAATCTGAAAAATGGTGGCCATTAATCCTCATTGATTAAAGCTCCTTCTCAGGCAGCTAGATGGCTTATCATGTAATTAACCACGATTAAACATATCCACACAAACTAAACATCTAGGAGGAAATTAAGGAGCTCTTCCCACAGTCTGGCCTGCTTCATGGGCCTGTATCAGGTGAAATGGGAGCTTTTTCAGTCACTTTGCAGCAGATGTCTAATTTGTGTCATTGTTGTGACCTCTGGCTTCATTAAGAACAGAGTGGGAATCTAATCAAAGGTGTCACAGCTGGCTGAGTGACGGAGGACAGCGTCTATGGGGAGTGGGCACAGTGAAATGATCTACATCTCGTAGGCTTTGCCGTTTTATCTAGAACTTCAGTTTCTAACAGACTTCTAAACTTGCTGCAGGCCACTGAATTGACACATTAAAATAATGGCAATTTGGAGGTTTTACATCAATGTGACAGTGTGTCATCAGTGCATAAGCTATTCAATTAGCGCAGAACATCTCAAACAAATAACAACAAGCTTAATTTATGTAACACCTTTCAAAAGCCCAAGGACGTTTTACAGAGGAATGATACTGTATAAGATAAATAAACAAAAGATAATCATAACAAATAAAATATTGAAGAAATATAATTGCTAATAACATGGCAAAGACTAACCATGGTAAAATGAATGGACAAGATGACAGTCAGTGATCGGGGCAGCTAAGAGAGAAGTGATGGGACTTCAGTTGACAAATGACAGATTGGATTGTGTCCATGTTGAAATGTCACAATTAATTTTTATTTATAAAATGAGGCATTTTCCCGACAAAACTGAAGCATAATCAGGTTTGTTCCCTGTTTGCAGGAGGGTAATTATATACTCCAGAGGCAATTTAGGGAGCCATTTGCAGATCTCCAGATGGGGTTCTTGCCAATGCCTTGTTATCGCTTCACTGTTCTGAGGCTCTTGTCATCTGCCAATCAGCCAGCCGCCTGCAGTCACTGGGAATGACATTGCTGACGGCTCCTCTCGCGCTGTCCCGCGTTTGCACCTGCACCGTCCCAAAAATGCACTGGCCATCACTCAGGGCATGCAAAACAGGACTCAGTGTGCACAGTCCAGAAAACATTATCAATAACAGCTTCCATTTCATTGTGTTATTATTGTCCAAAAAATGGCACTATGGCCATTGTGTGAAAACTAATTTACAGCAATCTTGTCTAACTCCTGTCCTTTATACAAGGTTACAGCCAAGTTTACCATTTTTTTTTTTTTTGTTTTTTTACTAGGAGTAAAAAATTTGATAGATCGAGGAATGGAAAATGTGCAAAAGCCTGAGCTAATTATAGTACATAAAATATAAAAGCCAACCTGATAAAAGTTGACAGCAACAAGTGACTGGGTTTGAAAGTGATTCATTAGATCCCCTGTGAAACAGTGATTAGTGTTAAAGCTGCAAATATAGTCTTAGTGATGCTGGTTTTGTGTTTCAACAGACTCCCCGGCTTTCTGACGTACATGTTGGAGACAGATGTATGATACAGGTTGACCCAGTGTGGATATTTTAAGGGTTTTGCTTGTTGAAGTCCTCCCATGAGAGAAAATGGAAAAGAGGAAATGTGCTTTGTGTGGCGGCCTGAATATTTTATGAAAGAGGATTTTTTTTCTCTTGTGGTGATTGTGAAAATTGTGAAAAACTCAGGGCCCTAGGGTGATCATCTATTGATGAGTTTCACTTGATTTACATCAATGTAAAGTTGCTTTGTATGTATAAAAAGAACTATATTATCAGTATTATCAGTCATTTTGAGTAAACAATCAAGTAAGCAATAAATTGAAACCCAGATTATAAATCTAAAACAGCTGTACTGAATTTAAAATTTACTGACAAGCAGCATCAGTTGGTACATTTACATTAGTGAGCCCTTTGCATAACATAAAACAACAAACATTTGTGCTTTGTATCTCTTTGGGAGCCAGCGACTGCAATTGCAACTATTAGTAAAATAGCAAGAACAGAATGAGGCAATAAAAAAATTATGACACTTAATAAAAAGAGTCTGTGCAGAAGATACGCCATATTGCCAAAGGTAGTGGGACGCCTGCCTTTACACACACATGAACTTTAATGACACCCCATTACTGATACACAGGCTTTCATATGGACTTGGCCCACCCTTTGCTATAACAACTTCAACTCTTCTGGGAAGGCTTTCCACAAGGTTTAGGAGTGTGTTTTATGATATTTTTACCATTCTTCCAGGATAGCATTTGTGAGGTCAGGCACTGATGTTGGACGAGGAGGCCTGGCTCACAGTCTCCGCTCTAATTCATCCCAAAGGTGTTCTATCGGGTTGAGGTCAGGGCTCTGTGCAGGCCGGTCAAGTTCCTCCACACCAAACTCGCTCATCCATAGACCATCTATAGACCTTGCTTTGTGCACTGGTGCGCAGTCATGTTGGAATAGGAAGGGGGCATCCCCAAACTGTCCCCACAAAGTAGGGAGCGTGAAATTGTCTCAAATGGCTTTGTATGCTGAAGCATTGCCAGACAGAGGAGTGTGATTCGTCACTCCAGAGGACATGTCTCCACTGCTCTAGAGTCCAGTGGTAGCGCACTTTTCATTGCACTCGGTGATGCAACTTGTTATAAAACCACTAACAGCTGACTGTGGAAATTTCACAAATGGACTTACTGCACAGGTGGCATCCTATCATCCTATCCTACCACACTTGGATTCACTGAGCTCCTGAGAGCGACCCATTCTTTCACAAACTTTTGTAGAAACAGTCTGCATGCCTAGGTGCTTGATTTTATACACATGTGGGCATGGAAGCGACTGGAACACTTGAATTCAATGATTTGGAGGGGTGTCCCAATACTTTAGGCAATGTAGTGTATGCACAGATTTGTTAAACATTGCTTGTCGATGGACTTTGTTATGAAACCAATAAATTTGTGACATTTTCACATAATTAAGCGAGCATAGGGACTTTCTGTGAGTGCTATATATATATATAATATGCATATAAAGCTGTAATCTCAGAACAGACAGTCAGGTGACTGGGGATGTTTGTGTTGCCATCAGTCCACCAGTCCCTCCCAGTGGAGTCCCTTTGCACCCTTTACATCCCGGGGTCATTTGGTTCTGTTCACAATCCCAACTGGACCAGTGCCTATGGAAACATGTGCCCCTCTTCTGTGCCGCAGAATGATGGTATGCACCTGGAAGATGGTTTGGGAGAGATTTAGAACTCTATAAACAACCTTACAGTCCCTTCCTTCCAGCCATGTTCTGTACCCACTTTCCCTATTCAAGGTCATAGGGGTCCAGAAGCTTTGGGTGCAAGGCAGCGAATAACCCAGGATGGGCCACTAACCCATTGCAGGGTACACACACACACACACACACACACACCTTCAAACCTATGGACAGTTTGACCATTCCAATTTACCTTAGCATGTTTTGGGCTGTGGGGGGGAAACCCCACGATGACATGGGGAGAACATGTAAACTCCATGCACATGGAGCCATGGCAGAGACTCGAACCCCAGGCCCAGAGGTGTAAGGTAACGGTGCTAACCACTGCACTGCACTGCACTGTACTGCACCACAACCCCTTCCAGTTTATGAATTAAATTGTTTCTTTCCTTCCCTCACTCCTTCTAACGCCTCTAAACATAATTAAAAGTTTGCGATGGGGGGGGGTTGCCCCCAGGCATATATTTCCTCTATATAATAGTGGTTCCTGAGAACTTATAGGGGGTCCTGGGATTCCCCCAAGTCCCCCTCAATTCAAACACTGCTGAGCATCAGCAGACATAAAGCAGGGCTACACGCAGGTTGGAAAACCACTACTATTCAAGCCGCTAATCATTTTTTTATGGTTTGATTTAACTCTGTCAGTCATTTTCACACTCGAGGCTTCCAATTCAACCTACCAACTTCAGTGTGAAAAATGTTCAAGGACTCTGAAAATCAGAATTAGATTTTTTTTTTCCTCCCAAGATATCATATATCATTTCAGGTATCAATGAGTAGTGAAAATGGATCATTCAGTCTAAAGTTAATGCTCTATCTGAGCCCGGGAGTCCCTTGTGCATATGTAGCTTACCAAGCCCATGTTCATGTGTGTCCCCACAGTCTTCCAGTTACATAATGGCTCTACTTCTTTTGTAGACAGTCTCTCACTTGCAGTACTATATTTTTCTCCTGCTAGGTACATTGTTCTCCAGATTGATCTCTGAAACTAATTCATTGTGTCCAGGTTTTTTGATTAAAAGGCTGGCTATTTTCTTATTTTTCACGGTGCTCGATTCTCCCTTCAAGTCCTTGCAGAAAACCGCGGTGTTAATTTTATTTAGCAGTACCTACCTACTGCTATGTAAACAGCTTTGATATGTTAATGCTGTTATTGCAGATGGGTTCATAAACACGGTACGCGCGGCAGGCTGGGCTGCACAGTTCATTGCCGCCATGTGGACCGCTTGTTCATTATTGCCTGTAGTGGACTGAAAGAAAACTGGCATCCGTATCAGGAAATGCATTTATGGGCTATACCAGTTCAACTCGCCCTGGGTGTTTGAAGGCCGGAGCTGAGGAAACATGCCTAACGGATGCTCTCCTTTCACAGGGTGATGATTACCTTACTTTCTTGTTGCGGTGTGCTCTGAATTACCGGGGGGTGGGGGGGATCTGCTCATGGCGAGCGGCCCCAGCGGCTTTGCTGTCTGCCAAACCATTCACCCACGCTGCAGCTAAGCCAGGCTTTTGTCTGTAGAGGTTACGATATTATCCTGCCGTAATATTTAGCTGTTTTGCTACTTGTATTGCAGTTTTTGTTTGTATGAGTGTAAAAGAGAGTTCATTTGCCAGTATTATCTGTATTTAGTGTGTTTTCCTTACAACTGATTCAATTTTACAATTAATCTGTTTTACTATTTATTAATACCAAAATAGCCCGATGCTCACACGCAGTACTATAACACTATATCGATGATAAAATGAAATGCTGCCGACTAAGGTTAAGAATTCTGAAGGGGGGGGGGGTGAAAATGCTTGTTTGGTTTCTGCTGGTCTCCTGAGTTTTGACTTCAATGACTTTTCTGTGACCATAGCCTGCCACCTACTGGACATGCACAGAACTGTATTTCGCTTTAGATACGTTTCTTTAGATACATATTCATATGGATATTTTGGAAGACTGTTTGATCTATATGGAGCTCAAAATAACAGGAGCGGTTTAATACTGTATGGAAGCAGATATTTTTGTAAATGTAATGGGAAGAGCATTTGATGCAGTGGAACTGGCTTTGAGTGAGTTGGTTTAAATTGTATGAGATCATCCGCATGTCTCAGTGATGACAGAAAAAAGGCCGTCACGCCGTGGATGGGATTATTATACACTCTCTGTTCCTGACTGCTGTAACCCAGTGGGATTCAAAGTGTTTTAAATCCCATCACATACAGATACAAAGGAGAATCCACATGAAATTTATATTTGTTGGTAACTTTTAATATTTCCAAGAGAAAAGTATAAATAATGTCGACATAGTTTCTATACACCTAGCTTGCATCTTGTTTGCACTGCACACAGCCTATACAAACAGTCATTATGAGTTTCATAGAAAATGTTATTCAGCTGAATCTAACTATAAAAGTGACTTTTTTAAAAGGCAGGGGAACCATTGTACATTTTTCATATTTTTAGCCATCAAGAATACTTTTTTAACAATTTGAAAATCAAAAGAAGTGCTTGGGAAGTCTAACACGTCGGCAGAGGGTGGTTGTGACCGTAGGAAAGAAGTGCTATATGTATTTCTGTATATAATAAATTCAGGTTTCAATACATTTGAACTTTGTTCCTTACTGGTAGAGTAAGTTTACCTCCAGTTCATTGTTCTTTGACAAAAGACTGCTTTGACAAAATGAAGAGCTACAGCTTGCCTGTAAATGTGTTCAATCTCTTTGAAATACAAATATGATGTTGTTTACTTGTTATAGAGGTATGCTTATCAAACCTGAATATGGGTAGTGGTGTCTGCTGGGTGGTTGGAAGCTGAATTTTTTGTTTGCTTTCTGATGTAGGTGATAAGCATTAGATTCTGTGGAATCTAAAAGTTTTAAATATACTCTGCAACTCCTTTATTAAATAGTTTCTGAGAAAACTTTCCAGGTTACTTATTACCAACTATTTAGAAGTTCCCGTTGCATGTAAGTTTACTTTGCTGCAGGAGACAAACGCCGACTGCCCTGCCCTGCCCCGTGTCTCTTTCACACGTCCCCTCTTGTGTTGACCTTGAACTGACTTTTCAGGTGGTTTTGTTAAACTCATCCACAAATAAAGTCCCTATTCCTCCCCAGTCCCTGTATCACACGGTCCTACCTTGAATAAATCTTATAGATCCCTCCTGTTGCCTCCATCCAGCAGGCTAAACTGATTCTTCAGAAATAAGAATGTGTAATAATCTGAAACCTAAACTACTAGCCGATGCAACAGATTCACTATGGGAAAGCAACACACAACCATTCAAAGCTGCATCATTAGAAAGGAAAGTAACAACAAGAAAATCTGTTACTCTGCCGCCCACCAATACAGAGGCTACCTTTAGGTTGTTTCTTGGTCCATATTGTATATAATATAGCAAGTTTCCAGGTGGTCTGGCCCTAGCCTGTGCTCAAAATGCGGCTGTAGGTCATCTGGCTTGAGTCCATTTATGAAATGAGAACTGATTTCTTCATATAGTCCGGGTCCAACCTCCTCTGTAAGCACAGTTAAATTTCCAGTCAAGACCCAACATGTCAGAACAACACACTGCACTCAGAAACACTGTGAAGACTCGAAATAATTTTCCTTCTATGCTTAACGCCTGGCATATAAAACTTCAATAAACTCCACAGGCCACAGATCTTTAGTCCTTTAGCAGTTATCATGCAGTGTTTAATGCTCATTCAAGGATGTGTTTCCATAATCTTCACACTTGTTCTATCTTAAGCCTTTTCAGTCACCAAAAAAAGAATATATAATTTGAATAGTATTCACCTGCACTCATCTGGGGAAAAAAAACATCATTTTACATAAGGAATCATTTTGTGCTTTTCATAATTAATGGTGGTATGACTTCCTTACCGACACACTTCTCCTTGAGACTTTTTATAGTGGCGGACAAACTGGCCCCAGCTTTGTACTGCGGCTCTTCCTCAAAAACATCGTCCTGGACCTTCACCTCCATAGCGTTCCTTGCACAGCTGACAACTTCTGCCACATTGTCTGCTTCTGCCGCTTCAAAGTCATCAGGATATTCGCCTTGGTCCTCCTCATCCTGTTGGGCTGCAAGAAGGAACAAAGAATTAAACTCAGTTGGGTTGTTTCCATCAATGCAGTATTAGTTACATGATTTATATACAGTGATTAAAATATTGTACTACTTTGTTAAATTATGATTCTATAGTACTAAATAAATAAAATTACTGTCAAACTTTCACTAGTGTAGAGTGCACCAGTCGCAGTATATTACAGAATATATTTTAATTCAATCTGAAAAATACTGGAGTATGTAAATCTTTCCTTCAGGAGTGATTTTAGGACTTGACCCTTAGATTGTAGGACTTGATACCTCCCACAAATACACACATAATACATTTAGGCCAGCAGAGGGGGGGGGGGGGTCTCCCACAATAAAGTTTGCCTAGTGGGGGATTAAAAATATATATAAAAAACATGGAACAGATGGGACAACCCTAAATGGTTTTAGAATCATTATTTTTGAAGGCATCAAAAATATTTTAAAAATAGTGTCGAGAACCGGCTATGTTATCCTTTGATTCCTTACCATCTTGATCTTCCAAGACCTGTTCATTGGATACATTTACAAGCCTTGCGTCCTCATCCACAATGTTCTCCTCAATGGAGCACAAGCTACCTTCATCGTCAAAATCATCAGAGTAATTGGATTGATCCCCAATGCTGAGCACTTCCTCTGTCCCCCCATCAGCTAAGGCTTCTGCCCTCTCCCTATCCTCCTGCTTCCCATTCTCCGGCATGGCAGGTGGGGCCGACTTTGCTCTGCTGTAGTAGTTGTTCTTCAGTTGCTTGGGCCAGGCTACAGTCCTGTCCCAGGGACCCCCTGCTAGCCCACCTCTCCCACTGCCATCTTGGGATCCATGTTTCGTATAAGGGCTACACTTTTCTAGACGAGTCTCTTGCCCTTTTATGAACAGTCCGAGGTGCTCCTGTACATAATTCATGTTCAGTACGCAACTAGCACTAGGTCTTTCAGCTGGATCTATGCAGAGCATACTCTTAATTAGAGATGCCAGATCTTCAGAATATACCTCTGGTACTTCGCCATATTCCCCTTTAACAATCTTGTAAAACAAACTAAGTAGGTTCTTTGCATCAAAAGGTGGTCTGAGGGCACATAGCTCAAAAAGAAGGCATCCAAGGGCCCAAATATCAGACCTGGAACTGTAAGGGAGATCCTGACAAAGTTCTGGACTCAGATAGCTTGGAGTTCCAATGCATGTATTGGCCATGTCCGATGTGTTGCTCATTATTTTTGAAATTCCGAAATCTCCCAGTTTTACTATATTCTTCTTCGTCAAAAACACATTGGTGGTCTTGATGTCCCTGTGAAGGATTTTGACAGTATGTATATAATTTACCGCCATGGTGAGCTGCACAAACCATCCCATGACACAGTCTTCTGTAAAATGTTCTTTCTCCTTCCTTTTCTTGATCTGGTCACCTAAGGTCCCCCCATCACAATAATCCATAACGATGTGAATGTATTCGCCCTGTGGGTCGAAGAAGTGATGGGTGCAGGCGACGATGTGGGGGTGCCTGAGCTTCCCAAGTATCTCGGCTTCTTGCAGCACAGCCTCTTTGCTTCTTGTTTTCCGGCGGTTATCGATCTGGATTCTTTTGACTGCATACGGCCTCTTTGATTCGACATGTTTCATCAGAAAGACCATTGCACTTGCTCCCCTGCCGATGGTGAGAATATTCTCGTACATATCCATACTATTATTTAAAAACTATATATCTTCCTGGAAAACAAAGAATTAAACAATAAAATCATAAACAAAACTGTAGTTAAAAATATGGATACTATTATACAAAAATAGCTTCTACCTCTTGCACGAGTCAGTCAGTTAAGGACATTTATGAAATTGCCTACAATATATGCCAAATGAGTTAACATGACACTGTTATGGAGGGGGTTTTACGTAATTTTAAATCATTATAGTTGTGTGGATGTGACGACGAAGAGAACGAAAGATAATCGATTTTTTTGTCTTACCGTTATAACTGGAGAAAAACAGCTACCAAGAATTCCTGTTTAGCTGGGGGCAGATGTGCACGTAACTTGTAAATCTGCCGATGGTATCTAACTACTTTGATTCACTTTTGTTTCGTTTTCAGAAGTATAAAGACAATGTGCCTGCTTACATGAATGGAATCGCCGAAAAACGCAAACAGAATAGAGACATTACGTTGCACTTCCTGTATTGTGGCGTTTTCCGTCTCCATGGTTACAGGTATTTTGACGGGGAATTGTTCCGTTTGCTTAATACGAAATAGCTTAAGTAAGGTACCAAGTTTGGCGGCAGACTGACAATCGGGAGGGGGACATGGAGAAATCTAGCATGCTATTAAGAAAATACATTTTTAAATCCTCTTACATACAAATAAATACATTTTGTGCGATATTGGTTGCTTTCTGTGCTTTCTTTCCTAAATTTTATATTTAAAAAAAACCCAAGGGTGAAAGTGTCACGTGTCTTACACTAAATACTAAATATTTGCATCAAATACGCAAATATGCACCCTGTGCCAGATCAAATATTCCTAAAGATTAAGTACGATAAATATATGGGATGTTGGTTATAATCACCATCATCAATTTCCAATTAATCCGATTCGTTTCATTTTCAAATATTCATTTAAAAAAAATACTTTATATGGTTCACTACGTGTTCTTTTATTTATTCATAAGGCGTTTCAAGAAGTGAAATAACAAAAATAAATGTATAACTAACATATGCAAAACAATAATTTTGCATTATTTTCCTAGGTATGGCAATCGTCCGCAACATCAATTTTATTTCATCACATGAAAATGCAGCTTCAGATTGGTAGGTAGGCAGCAGATGTAACTGACAAAATGGCAGCATACTGAATGACTCCTAAACCACATTATGGCAGATTCCAGTTCCTCACATAATAGGCTGCCTACCGCACCATGTTATAAACGTTCCTGCCCTTATTTTCAGTAAGCATAATTACTGAACGTCAACCTAGGAACGTGAGCTGAATTTAGAATTCTGAAATACATTACTACACAGCTACTTGTATTATTTTCACTAGCATACGGGGTCCTTGCGTCTTCTGTCACTTTATTGATCGTCATCGGGTGATCAGAATTTATCCCTGTCGAAATTTATAAACTAAAGTAACTTTATAATCTAATATTGTAGTATAATATTTGATTACAAAAACGACATCCATACGTTATAAACATATATTTTTTGGTATTTATTTATTTAATCGTTTTAATCAGGCTTTAAAACAAACACCTCATCCGGGGGCCTACGTCTTACTACTGGAAGGCGGCGTGGGCTTCACATCTGTGCCTGTGTTCATTTATTTACAAATACAATAAATCCGAGAGGAAATGCCACCGAAAGGAAAGGGTGGCAAGGGTGGAAAAGGTGCGGTATATGCCCCCCTCTCCGAACTGCTTAAACATGGGAATAAATAGTTTGATTGCAGTTAGTCGCCGTGTTTTGTTCTCGCTGATCTTTATGCTTCTGGATACCTATGGTTTAGACCAGCTTTGTTAACTGGCTTGTTGGCTTTTTCGCTTAACTGGACGTTGAATTTTACTGTTTTTGCTGCTGTCGGGAAGGGTCATACGTTTTCGAGTGTCCTCTGGCAAGTCTGCAGGTTGTTGATTTGCATTAAATACCACTGGTTTTCATAACGATGACTATTGAAAATTTGTTGTCAATGTGTTTCCAGGCGCAGGTGCTTCGGGGGGTGGTGAGGCCGATAAAAAAGAAAAGGCACCAAAGGGGGGAACATCTGTTAAGGTCTGAACCCTTCTCAAAGCATGCCCATGTATACAGGCGCCATAGGCGGCTGCCTGGGGCGCCATCCTCTGAGGAGTTTCCGACTTGGCAAAAGAAGGCTCCCCTAGGACTGGCCCTGGCTGTCTATGTGAATTATTTCAATGACTCTAACTAGAAATATGAATTACATTCAGTATTTCCCTACATTAAAACATTATTAACCTGATGTTTTGGCAATGCTTATTATTTCCCCCAAAAATATTCGAAATCCAGATTGTATATATGGTGAGGACAGCCGGCAGAGCTGTGCCATAAACTGACAGTCCTACCATTTAGTGTCATTTTTATCTGAATTAGCAATAATGGTCTTTCAGGCACAGGCTGTCTGCATGAATTTAGTGGTTACTTGGCAGAGATGGATAGTTCAGGTACACAAAATAAAAATCCAGACCAAGGTTTTGTTTCAACCAGTCATTTGCGCATAAACAGTCACAGAGTTTTTAACTAATTGGTTGAAACCAGATCTTGGTCTGGATTTTCACTTTCTGGACCTGAACTCTCCACCTGTCACTTGGTTTTATTAAACTAGTGCTCCTTAGGTTTGGCCCCCATGGATTTCGGTCTTGTTTCTCTTTTATGGAGGCTGCACTTACCTTTGGATTTGATTTTTAAAAGACGCATTTATGCTAAATACTAGCTAAAGTCTGTCTTTGATGTTGAAGAAGTCTCTCTAATTTGCAATATCTCTTTAAAGTCCTTAATTGTTCACTATGTCGAACCACTGCTTATTGTAATGATAAAACCAATCAGGTGCCGTTAAATATCGTTGCCCTTTAATATATGACTCTTGTTTTACAAACGGTCAAAAGATGAAAACTTATAGCAAAGCCTTGTGGTTTGCTGTGGCTCCGTTTTAAATGTGTGATACCTTTAGTGTGTTAAGCATGGCTGGTCAAGGGTATAATTAAAGACCAAAAACAAGCATACATGATCGATTGTGAAGATTAGGACCAACAATGCCACAAATATCTCCCCTCTGTATATGCAGAGGTTACTTAAGCTGTTTTATATTGGCTTCTGTTCAGTTTCTCTATCTGAGCTGCTACATTCAGAAAATTTCATAGCAGTTATAGAAAAGCTACATATGTGAGTAATTTACGCCAGTTAGTTCAGTCAGATGCTTCAGCATGGCTGGAATGCAAGGCGTCCTAGGTTTAGCCCTTTTGGACCATAATTGAATAGCATTGCTCTAAGTGATGTTAATCAGGAAGGTTAGCTTCGTATTCAATGTCCAGTGTGCTCTATACAATGGCACGCCTTGTGTTAGGCTGCTTCCCATTGTCCCTAGTTTCTAGGAAATCATTGTTGACATTGTTGGTTTGTGTGCTATATTTTACTCTGTGTTTAATGGGTATGCTGTTTGGGGAGAGTACAGAGGAATGATGTCTGGGGTGGCTGTTTTCCCAGTCATCTCTGCAGTTACGCCAGAGGCTGTCGGCTGGAGAGGCGTGGCATGTGCAGTGCCGCCGGAGAGCTCGCTAACTCTGCCCTTTCACACTTTGCACATTCTTTACCCAGGTACGGCATATCCTTTGTGAGAAACATGGTAAATGCATGGAGGCTATGGAGAAGCTGAAGTCCGGCGTGCGATTCAGTGAAGTGGCTTCGCAGTACAGCGAAGACAAAGCCAGACAAGGGGTAAGTGGCAAAACAATTCTACTGTGAAATTCCCATCTGTTTTCATTTCTATACTTTATGCACTTACTAAATGCTTAGAGTAAGCCTAGTATGGCATGCTTAGTGGCTGTGACCACAAAAATGTAATGCATTAACTGTTGCAACAAAGCAGAACATTTGTGGTTCTTGTATTCATTTATTATATAAGGGTAACTAGTGCTGGTGTGACAGCACTTGTGATCTATTAAGAAAATCACATGGAAAATCACTTTTTTGTTCATTATCAGGTACGACCATGGCCAAAAGTATCCAGGTGTCTTGATAAATTTCGATTTATGAATGATTTTAACTTTGACTCACTCTCCCACCAGGTGGTGCTATAACTTTTTAAAACTGCATACCTACAGTTCAACGTAGCCTGCATTTAAGTTGTCTGTTTTACTTTTTACTGATATGTGCAATTTACTGTTTAGTACATGTAGAATTTTTATTTTTTGCATTTTATGCTGTGAAAAGAGATCAGTTTCAGTGTGAAATGATATTTGCTGCACATTAGTTCCCTGGCTTATTAATATTTGAAATGGTGGAGCTTCCCTCAGCCAGTACTGACTGTGAGAGTTTTCTGACTGTCACAGGGTGACCTCGGCTGGATGACCAGAGGGTCCATGGTTGGGCCGTTTCAGGATGCAGCGTTTGCCCTCCCTATCAGCACAATGGACAAGCCCGTGTACACAGACCCCCCTGTAAAAACCAAGTTTGGTTACCACATTATCATGGTAGAGGGGAAAAAGTGATAATCCTACGGGTTTGTAAGGTTTGTAGGTTTTTGGGGGGGGTTTGAGATTTTATTACAGTGTTAATTTTCATGGTATGAGAAATAAATTTGCCTGAAGGACAGCCCCATTAACTACTTTTGTTCTCTTGTAATGAAAATCTATTTTTTTTCTGTTTTATTTTTCCGAGGAAGTATATCCAGCTTTCACATCTTGTGCCCATTGTTATACAGTATGTGCTTTGACATGTATGTGCTCCAGTGATGCATGAACTGCATTTGAAATAAAAAAAATCCACTGTAACCAGTTTTACTTGATTGTTCTGGAGGAAAAAAAAATAACCCAATTTAATTACACTCAGCCTGTGGCCTGATTAGATTTGTCACGAATAGCACTAATCATATTTAATGTACTTCCTTTGCAATTATTTTAGCAGGTTACACCATTTTCATTTAATTTACAAGTAATCATTGAAAGACTACTGACAATTGCATTGGACCTTTAATTTACCACTTAAGTAATTAGGTTATTCCTTGGAAAGTTAGCATGTTTATGGATTGAAGGTATCGCTTTGGTATTAACTTGAATAAATAACAACGAGCACTCGACATATGGGATCCTGATACAGCACTGTTTAGTGCTGTGGATTTAAAGTGCATCATATTGATTTATGTCCCTTTTAAGCTTACGACAATCAGACAATTAAATTTAAGGTTTTAGAACTGATTTTTCTTAACCATTGTAGGCATTTTGGCAGAACGGTTAAATGATTTTAACATATTTTAAGAATGAAAATATTTTTTCAAGGTAAAACGGCCATAGGCTATATTTTACAGAAATGAAACATTTCCGCAGTGTCTGCCCTCTGATGATAAAGCAGCAGCCTTTTCGGGTACTTTGCTTCCTCATTCTCTGGCATTCCTGTCACATAACCCTGTGACCCTGTACTAAAGAACCTGTTTGGCGATCAATGAATAGTTGGACACTAATTTTTTATGTTTCCCAACCCAGTCCTCGGGGAACCCTGGACAGGCCACGTTTTTGCTTCCTCTCAGCTTCCAGCACCTGTACCAGGTATTCGGTGTTCCTGATTGGCTGGGAGCGAGCAAAAACGTGGACTGCCAGGGTTCCCCAAGAACTGGGTTGGGAAACAACTGCCCTACGTTACATCCCCCCCAGTCTTCATCTCGAATAATAGTTGAAACACGTGACATATTTATCTGAATTGTTCCAGAACTTTTGTGTGGTTTTCGACGGTTTTGGTCATGCGTTATGACGCACCCTCTAAGTCAGTGGAGGTTATCAAATATGCATGATGCTAAATAAATAAATAAACAAATGAAGCCTTTGATTTCTCATGGGGCATGGCCCCTGAAACGCGGGGACCCACCGCCGAAAAGCGGGAAGCGGATCAGACAAGGGCGTGGCCGCAGCTGCGCCTCTATTGGCCGGGAGAAATGGAGTCAGATGACGTCGCGCTTCCGGGTTTTCTGGTTCCCTAGGATGATGGTGGGGTTACTGTCGGTCATGTCTGCGCGCGGCGTACAGCAGTCGGCAGGCGTGCTGTCGCTGGAGGTAAGGATGCCGGCATGTTACGCTGGAGCCCTGTGTAGCGCCTGCTCTCTTTTATGCGTGTTATCAATTACATTTCAGCAAGACGTATATCGGTCTTCTAAAAATACAATTGTACTGTTCGTAAGATTTTTTTTTGTATCATTTGTGTGCCAGATACTTGCAACGCTTTGGACCATTATCAGCCGGAACTGATGTATCAAAACCGATTAAATAGAAACAATTTAGGAGCGTTCTTTCCACGTCGACAGGGTCACCGTAATGGCACAGAATGCTTCATTTCCGTGATTGATTCATGTTAATCTTCGTGTGCTTTTTTTCCCATGTTTCATGGATGGATGTTTGAATGTGATTGTATAGCGTGTGTCCTCGCTATTCATATGGTAATGACTTCTCGTGTGATTTTCATTATAGCACTTCTTCAGTTAAAATTCCAAATGAAAATTAATTTAGCTAAATCCGATCACATATGCCGAAGATTCATTTTTTTATCACAGTGAGGAAATAATACTTCAAGCGATTATATAAGTACTTGTATAATATATAAATTAGTGGTGTGTGCTTAGTCACGTATTATTTAGACAGACATCAAATATGTAATTTATTCAAACGTAGCTGTGAGTAATGGTGAGAGCTCAGCGGTCCGCGGTGGGGAACCGGGCGCATCAGGGGATGTGGCGTCGCTGCCATGATCCAGATATCCACATGTTGGAGAATGTGTCGTAGGTGCTTGCAATGTATGTGAAATGCATAAATAACAAGTGCAATCTCATGCGAATTATTATCAAGCCGGAATGCGTCATCTGCGGGGTTTGTTGCCACAGCCCCCCTTAATTGACAAAAAAAACCCCGGCTTCTGATATCAGGCGCCCGCAATCCCCGAGTTATTTTCTCCGCCCTGTGTGTCTGAAGAGGTTACTAGCGGCCAGGTTTCTAAGTTAGGAGGGAAAGGGTGACATGTGTCCTTGGTTGGAATGGATAGGCCTTTGTAGCAATGTAATGGCGCTCACAGTCCAACACTGAAGATCCTCAAAACCAAATCTACACTTTGACCCTCCATGTGGTTTTGGGTGGGGTCTTATCAGGGTGTTAATTTAGTTTTATGTTCTTTCAAGTGGAGAGAAGCACAGTGCTGATCTCTTGGCAATGCAGATATTTTGAATAATTGTTTGAACAAACGAATAAACTTTAATATTATTTGTTTGTTTCTTTGTTTATTATTCATGTACGATCAAATAACCGGCATCCCGCCCAGGGTGTCCTTTGTCCTTTTGCCCTGTGTTCCCTTGGATGGACTCCAGATCCACCGTGACCGTGACTAGTATTTGGAGAATGGGTGTGTGCATGGATGATGGATGGATGGGTGCAAGGGCACAGGTATGGTTTCAGCATTGGTAGGGTACAAATCCGCACCATACCCCCTGCCCCTCAAACGCATGGTGCTGCTATGATATCGGTAGAGACATTTCCCTACCGTCCAGACCCAAATCTATGCCCATGGATGGTCGGACAAATGGATTTGCTATCATAGTTTTCTGAATGCAGCTCCTAGCTTAGGTGTAGCAAGGTCTGTGGTCTGCACCTGGACATCTCACACACTGCTTAACTGTAATTTGGGGGACATTGCCATGCCTGTGAGATTTGCAATAATATTTGAAGAAAGCTTTGAATATTCAGAACAGTCATTTTTATAGGATATAGCTTAACTTTCTAAGGACATTAAGAGGGGGAAAATGGTCAGATAAGCTGTTTGTACTTTTCATACTTCATATCCTGCTTTGTCACAAAATAATTTTGCATAATTGGATATCTGTGTTAAGATCTAGGCTTATAGGATGTGTTGATCTTTTAAGATGGATGTGCTTAGCCTTCACAAGCAAAATGGCAAAACTGAAAGAGCCGAAAAACTAAAGAGCAGTTATTTCCCAACTCAAAAAGTTGGAAGAGTAGGTGGAGAATTTCGCAAATAGCTGCGTTGTTTTTAGTAATTGTATTTTGCTTTTAAATCCCTGGTCCCTGTCTCCCAGTTCCTTCTTTCATCCTTGGGAATAAATGATGGTGCCTTATTGGCGAAGGGTAACTCTGAAACTCTGGATCGCCACTGTCTTACAGGGCTCTTTTGTTGCTTTTAAGTTCGGTTATTATTTTTAAATGAATCTTCATTTCAGAATGTCATTGTACACCAGGTTTCCAAAAATCCCCCTCCCCAAATTTCAGATGAGTATATTACTTGTGTTCCCCCATAACCAATAATGCAGATGCATATTTAATTTAGGCTACACCAGTTGTCCAACAGATCACAGTTCTTCATAATAATCAATAAGTTATCTGTTCTGCTTAAATTATGGTTTCTATGTTGTTTCTGATATCAGGATAAAGATGGATGGATATGAAATATTGTTGCTCAAGGCTTTGTGTTATATCAGAGTACTGAATGACTAGGGGGAGGGGGTGTGGCAGATTAATCTATTTGTAAATCAAATTTTGTTGACATGTAGTTGCCATAGTTCAGTACAATCTTGGATTACAGATCTTGTAAGCCAAAGTACATGAAGGTCTGAGGAGCTACAGTGGGTCAGTGACGTGGCCGGATCTGCGAATGGCAAACATTAAGAAGTTGGGTTGGTAGTGTTGCTGTGGTCACCGCAGTGGGTCAGAGTGCATCCCTGATGAAATTGGTGGTGGCTGAGACCCGTCTGTGAACGCTGCCCGTACACCAAAGTTCAAGGCACCGAATTTGACAGCACCTGGGGAATTTGGTTCCCCTTTCGAGAGGCATCACCTTTTTTGGGAGAAAGGGAAACGCTTCTCTCCACTTGTCCCGAGAGGTGACGGAGTTGGCCTGTGAGTCACAGACGATTGCATTAGTAGGCCTAAATGTCACATTCCACTTGTGACCTGAGAGGGCCCTGGCTGGGAGTAGCTGGTCACATTTGTGGTGCTTTCCCTTGGAAATGGGTCTTGGAATCAATGTGCTGCAGCTGTTCCCTCATAAAGACGCCCGCTATGGTTCCTTCACTTGGTTTTGTGTTGCCCATGCGTTATATTTAGAATAGATATGCGTTAGTCTTCTGAAATACTTTATATGTGACCTTTTCAATAAAGTATTCAAGGATCAAAAGAATCATTTGCAAAGGCTCAGTTTTAGCATATTTTAAGTGGAGCGGTGAATCAGGACTCCATTGTCTACACTTGATTACTGTCTGCTCTTTCACATCCTATAGTCCAAAGGTCAGCCGCAGGTTTTTAACATGATGCGCGCTCGCAGAAGCCTGGTGCTCGGCAGTGCTTGCACAACAACTGTGTAACTTAATGCTCATGTCAGTATAAATTCTTCCAGATTATTAAAATATTTAGTATGTATCAGTTGTCAGGTAATGTTTTGTATATTATGTAAATGCTACAGCGCACATACTCACATGGTGAATGGGATACAGATGTGGTGTTACCTTATGTGACCCATCATGGTTTCAATTTAAAGAAATTAGTTATAGAACATTAAGAAGTGGGGTGTCATGTTTTCTCTTGACACAAAGTATATGTTATAGTCAGCCCAAGTCATAATATTAGATTATTCTTATTCGCAAAAATGTGTTTTGTGACACTAAGTAACCGCAGAGGCATTGTTTGTGCAGAATGATGTAACTTCTTTCCCTTTCATCGGGTTTTAAAAAGTAAATCATCACCACCACTTTGGATGCACATGAGTAGATTATACATATGAATGAGTTTACCGAAATAAAAGCCCACTTGACATTATCCGCCTGAACGGACTCCCCAGAACCCCCTTCAGCCTTTGATGTGAGGAGGGAGCAGCCACAGGACAGGCGCACATGGGATCATACAAGCCCGGAGGAAGTGACCCCCCCCCGTGAGGGTACCTGTGAGGTGTGGCAGGGGTGGGCCATTTAGGGGACCTGCACAGGAAGGCTGACACTGTCACGTTTCTGGCAAAGACAAACCGTGAGACTCTAAAGGCACGTGATCACCGCTGGTGAGAATAGGCACGGCAAATCTGTGAAACGAAGGAACACGGTCAACAGTCCAGTCTCCTTTGGGTTTACTTCCATTGGTCTTATTTTCTAAGCTCACACCTCTGTCTACAGTGACTTCCACATCTGGCAAGGTTCTCTAAATGGATGTCCTATTGGAGAACCTGTCCTGGATGCTGTTTAGCTAAGCTCTCCCCTTGGAGAAACTGTTCCCTCACACTATCCAATTGTTGAGTAACATTTGTTGAGTGTTTATTTTTTTTGACAGTGGGCCGAAGTGTCTGATGTTTGAGATTTTGGTTTTGTGGATGAATGCCCATCCCATAGTGCACTAGGGTAAATGTGCTCAGTCCTATCATCAGACATAATCTTGATGTATCATCCCTGTCGGTGGCTGTAGGGGTGATTCTCCATAATCCGACAGACTCACAAAGGCTCTTTATGGATTGTATTCTGGGAAAGAAAGGCCTTTAGTTGCCCCAGTGAACACTATTGAGAAGTGTGTGTTTTTTTTTATAATAGTTTCTCAAAAGCCAACGATCATTTACCTGCACTTACACTTTGTTGAGGATTTTTAAAAGGTTTAATTGAAACAATATAATTCATAAAAAAAAAAAATCGATATGTTAGTGGCCACATAAGTCCATATAAGGTTTTTGTAACTGTGAAGGTGTTGAAACGAATTTCTGTGAGGTCAGAGGCAAGTTTTAAACTGGTTTAAATGATGGTTTCTGTCAGAGTGTGCTGTATAGCTGTCAGGGTCCACTTGGGTCACAGTGTAACTTCTGGCTTCTACTAGTGCCAGAGAGACAGCCGTGCGACAGCTAACGCTGCCACTTTACACCTCAAAGGTCATGGGTTCGAGGCTGGACAGCACGCTGGCAGTATACACACATTGTACATGAGACATTGTGTGATTGTGTTAACGCTATTACCCGAACGTCCTTTTGTAATGTAGAACGTGGAAAAATTCATTGTAGAGTCTTAAAACACTTGTGTATTAAGTCGCTCTGGCTAAGGGCATCTGCCAAATGCTGTAAATGTAAAATGTAATATAAAATGAAATAACGTTCCATTAATGTTACAACAAGAACGCTCTCTGCCAGCTTTGAGAATACCTTCACATAACGTTGGCTAAAGTTCTGGGAACGTGCCCTGTTAGCGGGGTAACGCCGAGGTAATTGCTTCTTACCTGATCATCAGTCTGGAACGCACGGTTCCATCTGCGTGTCTTTTTTGTTGTTGCGTGCCTCTCCCTCAGACTAATAATGTAATGGGGTTTTTAAAACGAGCAAACCGATGAATAAAACAATACCTAAGCAAAAGCGTGCTGTTATGTCAGCTGCTTATGTAAAGGCATGTCACAGTGGAAGTGCAATCTTTTGACATCTTATCTCACAAAGGTATATGTCAGCATGTGTTTTTTTTTTTCGTTTGTTTGACCATGCGTTTAAGTGGCGTTCAAACTGAATCCATTGTCAACAAGCAGGTCCTTAGCTGGAAATCTATATCATGGCATGTCCAGCAACCCTACTGATAAGTACTGATAATCTACCCCTCAGTAGATTTTCAGATTTTATTACCTGGCTATGTGCCTGTCAACAAGGCATACACTGGACACTCTTCAATGGAATTGCGCACAGAGCGAAGTTGTGCTTTGGTTCATAATGTCCTGTGGAGTTTTTCATTAAGGTTATAGAGAATTAGCTGACAGCTGCTTGATACAATCCCTTTTTCCTTTATTCCCCCTGCAGTGGTATTTGTGAGAACCGCAAAGTCATCGCTCCGTAAGTATCCTACTTTGTCTTGTGTGATTTTCAGTAAACAAATGTTTCAACCTTGTCGTTCAGATTTATTTCTTTATTATGGTAATGTCGTATCATGCTAATAAAAAACACAATTCTTTTCGAGTCACAGTAACAAACGATTGTTGGCACTACATTTGTGTGCTTTCTATAATTATAAGTGTTTGTAAAAAATCCAGTGACATTTCTCAAGGGACCCAGAGTTTACCGGCAAATTATCTATATGATCCATACTCAGTTCAACGGTGCAGTTAACTCTGACAAATATTGGGTTTTAAAGGTCATATTTAATTTAGATTGAAATACCATGAGTTGGATAGTAAGCGATTTTGGATGAATGTTTTATCACCATGGATAAACAATAACAACGCTGAATGCTTTAAGTAACATATCATTAGGAGATCCTGTATCACTGGTATCAAAAGTCATTACTGGTTCCGTTACTTATTCGTGCCGTGTTCCATGGCAGCTTCTTGGGTTTTGGCAGTCTGCCCGCCCGCCATTACTCCCAGGGCTCTGCTATTTAAATATTATGTTCGCTTGAAGAAAGAGCCGGAATAACACTGGCCGTGCTGTCTGTGATCATGGCCAAGTGCTTGTGACCTGTCAGCCCCACTTAACAAATAGTTGCAATGTTAAAAAAGGATGTGTAACACTTTGAAAAAGCTGAGTTTTCCACGGGGCCAGAATGCAGAAGTGGGTAATAAGGGGAAGTTTCCTGTTTTGCATTTGCCTTTGTCCATTGAATGGTATTATTCTTATTACTGCCATGCACGTGAGACTGTTTATTTAATCCGAATGAGCTCTGATATCAAAAAAGCATTTAACCACAGAAGAAATTTTTTGTAAACATGCTTGTTTTTACATTTCCTTTAAAAACGGAGGAAATGACGCGTACCAAAATGGTTTGCAAAAGACGTTCTTTTGTGAAAGTAATTTCCTGTCCAGGGCAGGTCTGAACACTGTCCTTTAAATCAGTTATGCAGCATGTGACTGCCATGTCCCCCCCCCCCGCTCTCTTTTTCCCTTTCTTATTGCCCTTTTTTTGTTGGCTCAGCAGGTATTTCTTTTGTAAATTTGCTTTTTTTTCTTCCCTGCTCTGTCTCTCTTGGCTTTTTAGCCCCTGTCCTGATTTAAAGGTGTCAGGGCTGCACATTCTGACAGAAACTACCCTTTCTTCAGTCAAAGCCTTGCCCCCCCCATTCCCCTCTGAGACTATGACTTCCAAAGGCGACGCACACTCCCTCATCTTCTTCCCCCTCTATCTGCTGATGTGGGTGTACTCGGCCGTCACCTTCGTACCATGGTACCTGCTGACGGGAGCCCGGGCGAAGAAGGCAGCAGCAAAGCGGGTAAAGGCCCGGTCCACCTCGGGCCTGGCTGAGGGTCCGTACCGCTCGGTGGACCGATTCGACTCACTGGCCACCATGGACTTCCCCGGCATGGACACCCTGGACAAGTTGTTTGAGCACGCCGTGCAGCAATTTGCCGACAGGGACTGCCTGGGTACCCGCGAGGTGCTCAGCGAGGAGAACGAGATGCAGCCGAACGGCAAGAACTTCAAGAAGGTGCAGCGTCCCCCTCGTCTTTACTTGTGCGCATTGACCCCGTGCTGTCCAAGGCGAGCAGCCCGGCTTATGTGTGTTTTCCCTTACAGCTGATTTTGGGTGAGTACCGCTGGATGAGATACAAGGACATGGAGGTGGCCGTCAGCCGCCTTGGCAGCGGGCTGGCGGCGCTGGGCCAGCAACCCAAGAGCACCATCGCCATCTTCTGTGAGACGCGGGCTGAGTGGATGATCAGCGCCCAGGCCTGCTTCCGTCGCGGCTTCCCCCGTGAGTGTGGCGGCCGTACCATCTGCAGGGACATGACTAGTAACTAGTCTTTCCCAGCCCAACCCCCAGACAGTCCACATTTTTCTTCTCTCCCAAATCCCATCGGAACCGTACCAGGCTGTCTTGTGTTATAGATGGGAGGGAGCAAAAATGTGGACTGGCTGGGGGTTCCCAAGGATTGGGTTGGGAAAAGCCATTTAAACACAATGATACCAGCTCCATCCATGCCCCTGAAGGAAAATTTCAAGTGCTGTATGTGTCAGCGATCAATGCACCCTAACCCTTATGGAGATAATAGCAGGTCTTTGTGCTTTTCATAGTGGTGACCTTATATGCGACTTTGGGAGAAGAAGCTGTGGCATATGGGCTCAATGAATCCGGGGTCACCCACCTCATCACCAGCGTGGAATTACTGGAGACCAAGCTGAAGGTGGGCTGCTGAATGCTGATTGGCTGCTGAATGCTGATTGACTGCCTCATAAGTGATATCAGTTTTGAGCCTTTCTCCAAAGGAACCCATTTATTGTGTGTTATGACTGTATTGAGTGTGACATACAATGAGGATGAGGCTGTCATGAGATTAAGCACAGATATTATGGGTTTGGGTTAGGAGTTGCTACTTTCATTTTGATAGTGATGCTTCAACCAGTACAAATTCAGTATTTAAGTATTAATTATTCAGTATTTAAGGGTTAATAATAGCTAAATTGTACTACATAACCTGTGTGCTTATCATGGCCTTTTCAGACCTTGCACCTTGCAGGCATTTACAGAACCTCTGCTTCTCTCTGACCAGAACGTGCTGCCGGACATTCGGAAGCTGAAGCACATCATCTGCGTGGACAAGAAGAAGGCCAGTCTGTCGGGCTACTCAGAAGGGCTGCAGATTCACAGCATCCAGGATGTGCAGGAGCTGGGGGCCAGACCTGAGAACCGTGAGTTTGGCCCTAGCACCCCTGGCCTGGGTGCAAATCATAACCAGCTAACACACTATTCCATCAGCTTGTCTCATCTTGGTGTGATACCAAGATCTACTAGACACCATTTCTGCCTGAGGCCATCCTGACATGCTGTGCCTCACCACTAGCCCCGGAAAACACTCCTGGACATAATTTAAAACTGACTGTGACATGCTACATATCTACATTTAGCACTGTGCAAAAGTCTTAGGCAGTCAAACCAAAGTAAATCTACTTGTCTGAATAGTAAGTGTATGCTTCCTCAGAACAAAAACAGTTTAACATTAGATCATATGCATATTAAGAGTAACAATAAAAACAAACAGGAATTTCTCCTGTTCTCACAAAAGTTACCACTCTCATGTCGGCTGGCAATGAGAACCCTGGCTTCCAAGCCTCTTCCCTGGGGCACCTCAGCCATTCCGTGTGTTCATGAAATTTCTTGACAAGGTCACTTAACTGATTAGCCATACAAAGTGTACTTGTGGTCCACTCAAAAAATACAAGCCTTTATTGGATGGTTGCTACAAACACTGGGGTGACTTTATAAGAGGTTTTGAAATGGCTAATTGGACACATTTTTAGCCCCAGTGCTGATATAAAGGTGTCAGGGCTGTACCTTCTGACAGAAACAACCCTTTCTTCAGTCAAAGACTCGCCCCCCCATTCCCCTCTGAGACCATGACTTTGAAAGTTTGCTATTATGCACAGACATAATATCAAAGTGTTACACCAACATTAAGATCGTTTACACATCATTTGTTCTGACTCTTGCCTAAGGCACATGTACACATGTACACTCCTATTGATGTATGTTATCGGTCACATCGGTTTTGCGCAATCTGTGTATTGTCTCGTACTTTCTTGGGTCTGCACTCTGTTTCTATCTCAATACCGATCTGTAAGTGGTGGTATGGGTCCTTGCAGCGCAGTGCGGTTGTTGCAATGCTAACTCACAAGCACAAATGAGTCGGCATGCATGTAAACAGAAGATGGGGCAGGTGGAAGGCACAGAGCAGATGAGACCAAAGCTAATTCCAAAGAAGTCAGCTTAAAATAGCATTCCGATGTTTGAGTACCACTGGTCACATTATAGTTTTGTTGATTTTCTACGTGAAAATGAATTGACACAGCTTCTGTAGTCAAGAAAAATTCTAAAAATGCACAATTACTATTTCTTTATATGATTCATTACGCCTTCTGGGTAAATTCCAGATTTAAAAATTCTCTTTGAATTGTGTTTAGACTCAACCATTAAGCAGCTGAGTAGGGACCAGAGAAGAAAGACCTAAAGGCTTCTTCCTTGCTATCTGAGATGTTCAGATACAAGAAATCTGTTGTAGTGAAGATGATCAAGAAGAAATAGATGGAACTGTTGGAACTTTGGATAGAACTGGAACTGTTACCTTGTCAGGTATGAAAAGCAAAGTCCCCATATGACCTCAGATGGCTAGTAAGAAGAATTAGCTTTGTGGTGGAACGTGAACATGAACTGCATGGAAGAGTCATAAGAAAGGAACCTAATCTGCAACCTCACCATCAAAGTCATCTGGAAAATGCAAAACAACACTTAAGTAAGCCAGGGGCTTTTCGCAAATAGCCATTGTGGTCTGACGAATTAAAAATGGAACTGCTTGGCTAAAATTCAAGGTGTCTTTATTGTCATTTAAGCTCCATGGATAGGTTGTACACTGAGATGTGCTGAAGAAGGAATAAATGGAACATGTAAGACATGTAAACATTAAAAAGGTGGAGTTGGAGAAAAGCATTAGACGAAAACTTTAGCACCTGCTTGGCGTCAGGGATCTCTCATGCTCATGTGACAGCCAGGAGCACGGGGAATACCAAGAGGGTAGAGAGGAGAGAGGATAATGCAGAGTGTCAGAAGATCCTGCAAGTCAGTGAAGGTCCTGGGGCCATGAACCCATTCAAGAAAGGAGAGATTATTGTACTGTCCACAAACTTGAATTATTATATCTGAGAGGGGATCTCAAACATGCAGAGGAAGATGATCTAGCACTATTAATATAGAGGTGTTCTGCAAGGAAGAGTGGGAATAAATCATACAGCAGAAAAGGAAAGGCTGTTAGTATTTCGCAGGCTGTGATATCTGCCAAAGTAGTCCTGACCCACTGAGCGCTCATGTTGCACATACTGTCTTTTTTCCCCTATATGTGAAATTCTGCAAGTAAATGGCAATTCTGCATTAAAATTTGAGCACAATAATATAATTTTTGTTCCCTGCCATTTTTCACTGGGAAACCAAAAAAGCATGTATTTTGGTCATGGGTGCCCAAACATCTACACCAATTTTAAAGCATAGAGCAGATGATGTTCTCTAGTGTTATAACATAGATGTGGTAGCATGATTGCATAGGCTCAAAGCAGGGTGGAGCCCATTGCTGAGGCTCTCCCTACTGCATAAAATGGTGCCAGCTGGGGCTCTGGGCTACAGCCCAGTTTATCCTGGGGATTAGTCCGACCTTGGCTCCAGATCACTCACCAACGGCCTTCTCTCCCTCAGGGAACAGGGAGTTCCAGCGTCCCAAACCCTCCGACCTGGCTGTGGTCATGTACACCAGTGGCTCCACCGGACAGCCCAAGGGCGTCATGATCATCCACAGGAACCTAATCGGGGGCATGACGGGTCAGTGCGAGAGGATTCCAGGCCTGGGGTGAGTCCGACTGCACGGGGAACACATCGATCATCTTGCATAACCGCCTCAGTCAAAGCAACCCAAAATGTAGAGGGGTTGTAGAATTCCTAATTAGGCCCAGCACATTTATGCACTGTCGCTGTTATGCTTCTCCAGGCCAAAAGACACGTACATTGGCTACCTCCCGCTGGCCCACGTCCTGGAGATGACTGCAGAGATCTCGTGTGTGACGTACGGCTGCCGGATTGGCTACTCCTCTCCTCAGACGCTGTCTGACCAGGTAACTGCCAGTCTCTGAAGAATCTACTGATCAAATTACAATGTGACGATTGTTTAGTAAGAGGTAATATGATATTTCTATTCACACAGAACCTGTTCACCACTTCACTGCACTACAGCAGCAAATGACTTTGAGTAGCTAACCGTGACTGTGCTGGTTTTATTTTAGTTATGTAGACTTTTAATAATATTGAGCATCAGTAAACATGCCCTACAAATTTAGCATCCCTCTGTATGGAGTATATGGAGAATACACAGTGGTGAGGTATGCAATTAGGATTGGGGAAAGGGAAAAAAATGTGTTAATTACATCACCAGGATTTCCCTTCTAATTTAATGGCCGCCATTTATTATCCTGATGCACCTGTCTGTTTTCCTGCTCCCTGCAGTCAACAAAAATAAAGAAAGGCAGTAAAGGAGACTGTTCTGTGCTGAAGCCCACTCTGATGGCAGCTGTGCCGGTAGGATGACCCTCGCACCTCCTTTCCCTGAGGCAAACTTTCTGTTATGCTGAAGAATGTCTACCCTAAAACAGTCTAAATACCGGGGAAGCCTTCTCAACAGCTGTTAGCTCAAATCAGGTCTGCTGTGAGCATCTGGTTAAAAGGCCTGTCACCTTTGACTGGCGTCTGTGACTGTAAATACTATAATCAGGGAGTCAGCTGCACGCCATTTTTGTTCGACTCTCAGTTCCGAGGTGATTCTCTTGAGTATCCATCATGCCTGTAGCACTTGAAGCGTTAACATGTCGAGGCGTGGCGCTCCGTCTTGTATGCGGCTGTACGCTGCATCCCAGCGTGAACTAAAAGCTCTTAGACCCACGCCACCAGACATGAGGCTCAGCCTTGGGCATTGTGGCCAACTGTGTGACGCAGAGGGCTGTGAACCACAAAGCCACATTCCAGGAAGAAGGATTTCTGCAAATTTCTCATGAACAAGACATTCTCGTTATCAGTGTTTATTTAGTAGCTAGAGAGAAATACTATTTGGCATGCTGAAAGCTTAATGTTTTTGAAGATTATTAAAACGATCATTTATAAGGATAAATGTGTACATCTCGGAAGTCTTATTTGCAAATGGTCGGCAGCAGGTGGCTGGCATTGTGTAATGGATTTCATAACCTCCAGACCCAATCAAGTTCTAAAAGGCACGGCCCATATCCATGTGGCGCACCATAAGCCCTAACCTTGGGCCATAATACTCACCACCGCTGTGTGTCTGAGCACCACCTGATGGCTGACTTGGGCTTGGTTTCACTCGCAGGAGATCATGGACCGCATCTACAAGAATGTGATGAGTAAGGTGCAGGAGATGGGCTACTTGCAGAGGACGTTGTTTCAGCTGGGATACGACTATAAGCTGAAGCAGGTCAAAATGGGCTATGATGCACCGCTTTGTAACGAGTAAGTGCACGTTCATGACCCTCGCTTGCCTCCAGGGACTACGGAACAGCCGGAAATGTACGTGCTTTGGTACGCTGCTGGTCGGCGGTGCAAAGGTTGGGTCCAGTAATTAAAAATTCAGCCTAAGATTTTGTTTCAATCAGCCAGTTGAGTAAAGAGTCACAGTCACAGCGTGACCAACTGGTTGGTTGAAACAAAATCCTAGTCTGGATTTTAACTTTCTGTACCTCAGCTATCCACCTCTAGTAGTGCTGGTGAACAGACAGGATTTGTGACAGAAGGCCTTCTGGTTAAAGCTTGGCTATATGTGAAATATGTCTAAAATTTATTTTTTTATATACATTCATGCTAAGCAACCAAACGTTACAATATAATATAAAGATGCTTAATTGCATTCCCCAGGCGGGGGGTACAAACTGTTTTTTGGGTCAGTCTTGCACCACTGCAAACTATTGTCTTTAGCACAATATCTCATAAAGAATTTGACAGATCTTTTTCAGACATTGCAGGCGTGTTGTATGGCTGATGATCCAGAACTGATTAAATTTCGATGCAAATATTGAAACGCTGCTTAGTGGCAACGAATGGGAGGGTGACTATGGAAGACACTTGACATTTTAGAAGAGAACTCAACTCAAAGTATTTGATCACTTTTATTGCCATATCAAAAAGATGGATAAAGAGCGGCTCAGAAGACACTTGATCTTGTGAACACAGTAACTCTTCAAGTATTTCATGGGTCTTTTCCAAACTTCCAGGAATATTGTATAGGTGATGTTCTGGTACCTGTTTGATTTTGGGACAAATAGCACCAAAACTGAAGCAGTATCACAGACTCAACTTTGGTGAACCTGATTGCACACAATCACACAAATCACACAAAGGCAGGCTTTGAAAAAAGATTTTTTGGAGAGGTGGAGAGTGTGTTGGGGGCGAGAGGTTGTAGAGGCTGGGGAATGTTGGAGGAGTTGGGATTAGATGGGGCGGAGGTTATCAGGCCATCAGGGGACACATTGTTCTCTCCCCATCAGCATCTAGTTAAGTTTATGGTAGTGACCTCCCGTAGTAACTCCTGTAGTAACATTTGGTGATTTCGCAGTTAGATTGTTGGCAAAGATGATTATTAATGTTCCAGTTTCTGTAGAGCATCTAGCTAACATTTTGGGGTGTGATATAAATCTGAATGTTACTAACCCACTTGCTCTAACCCAAAGACACGGAATAGCGGCAGATGGGCTGTGCACGGGTGTTTATTGTCCCCTCCGTGATGCCGTACTTCTGTCTCTCCAGACTGCTGTTTAAGAAGGTGAGGGCCCTGCTGGGGGGGAACGTGCGCATGATGCTTTCGGGAGGGGCACCCTTGTCCTCCGCCACACAGCGCTTCATGAACGTCTGCTTCTGCTGCCCGGTGGGCCAGGGCTATGGGCTGACCGAGACCTGTGGCGCGGGGACCATCACGGAAGGTGAGGAGCAGCGGCGGTCCCCTTGTGGCAGGCATTGGTATTGCGAGTGTCACCCCGCCCCCCAGTAACTTAAATCAGCTTTAACTCGCAATATGACTTGATCCTTTGTTGTGGGAGTCAGCTGTGCATAATTACAAGGCCAGCTGGACCTTAATTACTTTATTCAATCAGATGGCCACTCTTGCCAGCTGGGCATTGTGCTGAGTATCAAAAATGGGCCGGTATAGCCTTAATCAGGAACATCCCCTTGGGTGGGATGCACAACCATTCAGCTGTCCTCTTTGTCCAGTGCTGGAAGTGATAGAGTTAATGTTAGGGAATAAGAGTCAGGGCTAAAATTTAAGTTCTCCACTCCTTTTTTCTTTTTTCATAAATGTAGGTTTTATGTAAGCATCTTACAGCCCCAGCTGTCCAGAACAATAGGACTCTATAGAGTGGCATCTATAGTATGAGATAGGAGATCAAAAACATGATGTGCAATAGAAGTAAAAAATTAATTGTTAGAGCTCAGGAGGATATTGCAATAGGATTTTTAAAGTTTTATAAATAATTCCCAAATATCTTGCACAAATTCACCTCATTTCCGAACATAGTGCTCATGCATACAGCCCTCCTTTGTACGCGAGTAATGTAAACAACGAGTGCTTGTGTTGCTGTCTTATGTCAGTGGCAGACTACAGCACAGGCAGAGTTGGGGCTCCACTCATCTGCTGCGAGATCAAACTGAGGGACTGGGCTGAGGGTAAGCAGAACCCTTTCTGATTTCATATTGTGATGCATTGGTTTGGCACCACCTTGCAGTCTGTTCATTTAGTTGGGTTTACTGATCTACTTAGGAAGTTATAAGAGCCACTGATTCCTCTATACCAGGGGTAGGGAACCTGGTCCACGGAGAGCCACTGTGGGTGCGGGTTTTTGGGATGACCTCTCAATCAGCCAGTAATAAAGCATTGGTTGTCAGCTCCTGTCCTGGGAACCCAGTCTCATTGGCTGATTCAAAAGTCATCCCAAAAGCCCCCACCCACACCGGCTCTCCATGGACCAGGTTCCCTACCCCTGTTCTATACGCATGTTCATTTTCAAATATACACAGATAGGGATTGTTGTATATTGGTTTTACAGGCATGAATACAAAATATAATTAATTCTGTACCAGTGTTTCTCAAATCAGTCCAGAGGGACTCCTGTACAAGCCCCAGCTCCCTGCACACAATTGAACCAAACAATAATGCGATCAAGAACCCCAAGAACCTGGTACAGGTGTAGTGGGAACTGGGAGGGAGCAAAAATGTGGCCTACCTGAGGCTCTCAAGGACTGGGTTGAGAATCACTAGTTTATACTCATATTAGTGTGTCTTCAGCACACTGATATAATGAACTCAGCCGGTCACTCTCTCACTATATGCTGTCATAGCCGCTGAGAGAACCCTTCTTGATCACTTTCAGGGGGCTACACAACACGCGACCAGCCCCACCCGCGTGGGGAGATCCTAATCGGGGGCCCCAACGTCACCATGGGCTACTACAGGAGCGAATGCAACAGCGAAGACTTCTTTGTGGACAAACAAGGCCAGCGCTGGTTCTGCACAGGGGATGTGGGTGAGATTCACCCTGATGGCTGTCTGCAGATTGTAGGTAAGCTCGGCTTGCGAGGAGGCGGCACAGCAGCGGTCTCAGGCACCCTAGTAACATTTCCAAGTAATCAAATGGAGATCTGAACGGAGATTTTCGTATCGGGTTAAATGCTGCCCGGACTGTAGCCTGCTTCTCATTTTTCACCTATTCTTCTCTGCCCTTTTGAGAGCAGAGCAAAGTCATTGGCATGGTAACACTCTAGTGCCATGTCGGCTTCTCACTTTATTAAGTGTCTGTCATTCGTGGGAACTGTGCACACTCAGATCGAAAGAAGGACCTTGTAAAGCTGCAAGCCGGAGAGTACGTCTCTCTGGGGAAGGTGGAGTCTGCGCTGAAGAGCTGCCCCCTCATCGACAACATATGCGCCTATGCCAACAGGTATCTGATGTCCCTCACTAGAGCCGGGGGTTCTGTGCTAGTCCCCATGATGGATGTTCTTGATGCCATGTCTTTGTGCCTGGCTTCTCCAGTGACCAGAACTACGTGATCAGCCTTATTGTACCCAACAAGAAAAAGCTGATAGATCTTGCGAGTGGGAAAGGAGTCCGAGGGACCTGGGAGGAGATCTGCAACCACCCTGCCATCGAGGCCGAAGTCTTGAAGGAAATCAAAGAGGTTGCTAAATCAAGTAAGAGTCCTCAAATTCTTCTGTTGTTCCGTCACATTGGAGTAAAAGCTGTTTTCCATAGTTAAATATAGGCTGAAAGGTCACCCTCACACAGCACTGTGCAAAGGTCTTACGTGTTCAGATAAATTGATTCCTAAATGCTCTTCATGTTTGTGTAAAATTGTGAAATTTTGTCTGTCAAAGTGTATCAGCTTAGCCATTTCAAAACCTCTCCTAAAATCACCCCAGTATTTGCAGCAACTATCCAATAAACCCCTGTATATTTTGACTCGACTACTAGCACACCTAGTTTGGCTAATCCATACCTAATTAAGTCAATTTATTAATTCAGCTGGCAGTGAAATTTAATGAATGTATATACTGACTGATGTCCCCCTGAGGAGAAGATTGGGAACCAAAGTGGTTTCCAACAAGATAACGATAACTTTTAAACAACATTTAAAACATTGTTTTTTTCTCTTTTATTGTCACTACTAATTTGCATGTATTAGTATTATTATTACAACCCAGATAAATTCTTTTCTTTACTTAAGTGTCTGAGACTTCCACACAGTACTGTAGTCTTCACCCTGACCTATGCGGTCATGCCCAATTGGGCCTGTGTGTACCAGGAAAAAGATTTCACATTAATTTTCACTACCCAACAGACAAACTGCAGCGGTTTGAAATCCCAGTCAAGGTCCGTTTGAGCCCCGAACCCTGGACCCCAGAGACGGGCCTTGTCACTGATGCCTTTAAACTCAAGAGGAAGGAACTGAAAGACCATTATCTCCATGACATTGAAAGGATGTATGGGGGAAAGTAGGGCCATCGCCAAGCCTAAGAGGGGTTACTGAAGCCTACAGGATCAGTCCTTTTTGTTAGATTGCTTTTAGTGGTGACCTGTCAGTCCCTGACATTGGGACAGTGTCAAATTATAGTTTTAGATCACAGTACAGAGCTAAAAGTTTTGTGTATAGGGACTGACACAGAACCAGCTTTACAGAAACATCCAAATGGTGTCATGTCAAATATCACAAGCATTCTTTCAAGGGAAGCAAAACTGCCATTTAAACTGCCTACCAATCTTTTGTAACTTTGTGAATTACACTGTATGTATATCAGCTTTCTGGAATTTGTAAATGTATCTGTGAATGAGAAAAGGGAGTAAGATGTGCCGAATGTTGGGCATCAGAGCACCTCTGACCACTGTCTCCCGTGTGCCCGGCCTGCCAGCCATCCGTAAGTGTAGCTTACTCTCCATTTATGTGAGGCTTATCTTGCCCCTCCGGCTTTCTCCCTAAACACTGGCTCAAGCTTTTCACTTTTTTGTTGTTGCAGCAAATTTGCTGCACGTTCAGGAAAGTTGTACTGTATTTGGAGGGAAAACACGCATACAAGTGTGAAGGCTCCCACAGTTTGGCACATAAACGCATCGACGGCTGGCACCCCTTAGTTTCCGGCAGAGAGACTGTGCCTTGTGTGAAGATGCGTAACCGAAGTCACTGATATATTTATGGAAGTGGTTCGCCAATTAATTTTATAAACTAATTTATTATGTAAGGCAAATGTTCAGCTATGAACTTTAGCTGTTTAACCGGTTTTGTTTTTTCCTTCAGTCTGCCTCTGCGAAGTCTACTGATTTTCATCACGATATGTAGTATTGATTCCGGAACTGATTTTCATCACGATATGTAGTACTGATTCCGGAACTGATTTTCAACACGATATGTAGTACTGATTCCGGAACTGATTTTCATCACGATATGTAGCACTGATTCCGGAACTCATTTTTCAGTGGTTTGATTGACCCATGTTGGCTTGAGGCTTGTATAGAGACGTGGACAGAGGACTTAACTTGGCCACAGTCATCTATATATGCTTCACAAATAGTGGCACACATTCATCCTGCATTGTGTCAAAGTTATTTGCACTTTTTTTTGTATGTTACCTGCTTCTTCTTTCTAGATTATTCTTATACCCGAGGTTTATGTGCCACTTTTTGTGTGCAGCCTTTTACAGCCATCATATCTCTACAATCTACTGCTGACCCAAATTGTAAATATTCTTTGAAACCTTGATATATTTCACATATTTTGCACAAGTACAGAAAGACGAGGTGCAATGAGGAGTTGGAAATACATTAAACTGTTAATGGGCACATGAAGTTTCCAATGTTTACTTTTAGAAATGCAAAGAAGGTGTATGATCTGAAATGCTTGAAAGTTTTCGTTTGTGTGTAAAATGAGTATTCATATTCAAGCCACAACTAACCTGAAATTAAAATACATTTGGATTCTTCTACAACTTTTTCTCTAGCTTACACAATTTTAACTGTATTGAAATCTGGGCTGTGTGTTAACTTTATTTGTAATTCTTTAGAAACTTTTTCTTTTTTTGTTAATACCATGTGTCATGATTGTGTAATAGGTCTTTTAAGATCTTTCAGTTGACTGTAAATTGGTAAATTGTAGACCACTAGCTTGTGTGTGTGTGTGTGTGTGTAGAAATGAAGAAAATGTGCAGACAAGTTATGTATAGAAGTGCCTGAAATTGTGAAATAGTTTGGTTATTTTATGATTTTGAGACGCACATGAAAGGGACACTAAATTCTCTTAATGCTTATATTCTCTCCAGTTGATTTTAGATATTTGGGGCATTTTCAGCTTGCACACCTGCAGATTTCAAGAAATTGAGGATAGTCATCATACAACAGTACACTCTCACCCACTTTCAGAAATTAATAAAATGGTCAATTGCACTAAACGCTAAAATGTCAAAGTAATTGAAGCAGTCATATCTGTTCAAAAGAACATGAACAATGTCTTGTTTGACACTTGCTGCATTTTTTTTTCTTGGGGTGGGGAGTAAAAATGCACAATTGTTCTGTGTTTCCCCTCCAGCTTTGAGTATTTTATTTCACCTGTGAAGTTTGGCACAGCAAATTATAGACAAATTACTTGATTGGTGTCACTGGAAGGAAAAAAAAAACACTGACACAAGAAGGAAAATGCCTCAGGGTTTAAAAAAAATGCCAAACATTGTTTAAAGTTTGGAAGTAATGTGTCATTTCCAATGCAATCTTTTTTTTCTTAAGTTTTGATTTCAATACTGTTATTTAATTGTGGTTTCCGTGTGTGACAATGGAATAGCTATTTGCCTTTCCTAGTTAATGTATCTGTTGTGTAAAATAAAATTTAAGTATTTGAGATGTGCTTGGCTTTGTGTTCAAATATTTAAAGGTTTTATTCAGAGATTTCACATGGTTATGGTTTTTATAAAGAGTAGCTTAAAAAATGTAGTACATAATATAGCTTCAGCTGGCCCAGTCCTGGAATCTGAAACAATCACTTGCGATCTTCCACACAGGCTGGTCACTCGTCGGAGATGCTTGAGCGGTCAAGAGAAAGTTCTGGTTGAAATAGTGCTGTTTGTTGCCTTCAAACTTGACAGAACCTCCAGTAACTACCAACAGAGTTGTCTGTCCTTGGGTTGCTTGATCTGAAAGTGAATTTTTACGTGTCACTCTACCATAAGATCCTAAAATAATCCATAAGGTATAAACTGAAGCCTTTAATGCAGGCCTGCTCACTTCCTTACCATGCACTGGCTGGCAATCCAGTGTATGAACCTGGAATTCACTTGATGGCAGGGACTCGAAGAATTCCCCTAAGGCGTCGTGCCCAGAAACGGCATTACCGTTCCACACCAGGGTGGCTTTGTCTAGGTATAGTCTTGTAAGGTGCTTGTGTACAATTAATTTAAGAAGACAACATCAATTAAATGCATATCAGTGCAAATAATCTAAACATGAAACTGCATTAACGTACATAAAGTCAATCAAAGAAGAAGAAAAAAAACATACCCTCCTTTTTTTGTCCATGCAGTCGTAATAAATATTAACAAATTCCTCAGAGTATCTACATGATTGATCTACGTGCGTCCTGAAATCCTGAGGATGACACAAATTATGGGAAATCGTCAGTTGCACTGTAACATCATTTCGAGCTTATGTTGGCTAAAACCCGGTTAACCAATGAATTCCCCTGCTGAAGCCGTAACAATTGTATGCATAAATATTGTGAAAATATAAATATTTATATAAATGTATATAAATATCAATTACGTATCATATATTGCTTCGATATTATATTTAGTTTACAAATAAATAGCAAAATTAACAAACACGAGCTCTACATGAACACGCTATCTCGCATGTAATTAACTTATTCCATCCATCCATCCATCCATCCATCCATCCATCAATGCATGAACTGGCTGACTGGACGTAACAACGTGCTGGTACTGTACCAGTACACGTCAAGGCGCAAGCGCGACAACAAACAAACAAACAAACTTACTACTGTCGAGGCCATGGGTGTGCTAGACGGTTTTAACCAATTTGGTTCAATAGCCCCCCGTCTGTGCGGTCCTACGCCCGTTATTAGTCTCTCTCTTTACAGACCTTTCATGCAAGCCGTCCCGCATGAAATCCCCCCCGGAAACAAAGCGATACAATATTGGTTCCTGCTGCGGCTTGCCGGAAATGATGCATTTCTATTTCTAAGGTGGGTTTTGGTATAGACGTATAAATACTAAACCAGATCTAGCGATCCGTAGCGGGAGTCTATCGCCCGAATAATCACTTCATTGCTATGTTTAATGACGGCTCGGGTATAACGATAACAAAGCTAACGATTATTTCTTACCCACTAAATGTTTTGAGAAAGTTTCATTTGTCTTAAACTTTTATATCATTTGTATAGAGTTCAATTGCTCAATGCGTCATCTAGGACGGGCGTTGAAACTGAATCGTGGCGAATCTAGTTAGCGTATATCTATGATTGTGGGGCCGTCGATAGAAGGTGCGGAGCGGAAAATGACCCGGAGGGGAAAATAACGTCCTCTCGCTGGAGTGGGAACTATGGAAGGCTCAGTGTCAAATGTAGAAGTCTGCAATTTAGCTTATGCTGGAAAGTTTGAGCAGTTAAAACAGTGCATATTGTCTGATAAGTCATTGGCTGCCAAGACAGACCAGGTGAGATGAATGATTAAAATTGCATCGTTAGCTCTTGAGCAATTGCTTCAAGTTTGGTGAGTCGGATGGATACTGTCCCGAGGCTGAATGGCTGGCGATTTAAATGCAGCAAGGGGCAAAGTCTGTGCTGTTTTACTATAAAGGATGATGTTTACAGGCCATTACTGCGGTCAAATTTCTAACACGCCAGTATTTTTTTTCCTCCCCCAGGACCACAGAACCGCTCTTCATTGGGCTTGTTCGGCGGGTCACACTGATATAGTGGAATTCCTGCTGAATTTTGGGGTTAAGGTTAATCTCGAAGATGATGTAAGTAAGTGTGAGTTTTATGTATGGTTTCATGACTGATTATTCCATAACTCATCAATTAGATTTAATACACTGATAACTTATAAATACAAAACACTTAAAAAAAAAATAAAAGATCGATCTTGTTTTCATATATTGCCATTACATTTCAGGCATGCTGGACACCGCTACACATCGCAGCATCTGCTGGTAGAGAAGAAATCGTGAGAGCGTTGATAAGCAGAGGAGCAGAGCTGAACCCTGTCAACCAGAATGGCTGCACACCACTGCATTATGCTGCTTCCAAAGACCGATACGAGGTAATGCAACCAATGGAGTCAGGTATCTAAGCTGCGTACCAGGTACCGCCAAATTCCAAATTTGGAGTCAGTGGTGGGAATGATGTCACACCCGAGTTAACTGCATTCCATTTCAGCAAGTAACAAAGCGATACCAGTTCTAGCCAGGTTCATACCAAGTGATAACGCATGATGAGGTATTTTGGGCATGCAAACATCATAGCAACATGTCCACAGATAGCGGTTCGCACACAGTATGTGCGGCCAATTTAGTGAAACGCAAATAAGACATAACTGCTAATAAGCAGCATATAACTACAGCTTTGACATGTTCATGAAGGATGCAGCCATCCTGATGTCTGAGAATGGAGTTGCTGAGGTTCCTCCTACTGTAGAGTGCGTTCCAGGTCAAGTTTCCAACTTCTGACTTAAAATGGAACACAGTGATGTCCTTGTACACAGGGACACTTACCTAAGTATAAGAATGAGGGATAGGCGGGTAATGGTTAAGACCCTGAGACCATAACTGGATAGTGTGTGACCCTGCGGACTGTGACTCCTGACCAGGAGCTTGCCAGTTCAGATACATGCCCGGCAGATGGATTTCACTCTTGGGCCTAAGCTTGCGCATGGCCCTCTAGCCCAGTCGCTGCCGGGGTACTACCTGACCCTGCTGTCTGACTTTTCACTTGTATGTCGCTTTGGGCAAAGCTTCTGATAGATAAATAAATATACAAATAAATAGAATCTCTCCTGCGTGTCCTGGGTCTGCCCTGAGGCCTTTTCCCGAGACACCTCCCCAGGGAGCCGTCCAGGAGGCATCCTAGATAGATGCCCAAACCACCTCAACTGGCTTTTTATCATAATACTATTGTATGTGACTAAACTCGAAACTAAATTGGTTAGGTGATGTTGTGCATGTCACATTTCATAAATGTGTGCTAAGCAGCAAGTAATTATTACAGTTGACATGGTTGTTTTTAATATTTAAAGTTATACCACTGGAATGAGATTTTGTGTTGTTGTTCGGAACAAAAATCATCTCATGGGAGGTAAACGGCATCTGCTAATTATGTTTTGATTTGTGTGTAAATGCTTTTTGCAGATCGCCCTTATTTTGTTGGAAAATGGAGCTGACCCCAATGCTACCGACAAATTGCACTCTACCCCCCTGCATCGAGCTTCTGCGAAGGGAAACTATCGTCTCATAGAGCTTCTCCTGAAGCAGAGCGCCTCCACAAACATCCAGGATTCCCAAGGCAACACGGCCCTGTGAGTAGAAGGGGAGCATTATCTGTGCTCTGCCAGGTTTCCCTGTGTTCAATTTATCTTGTCATTTTCTGGCACTGCTCTTCCTTTGTTGCTAAATTTGTATAAGCTCTCCACATGACGCAGCAGTAACATAGTCTCATATGCGGTGCTCACGGAAAGTCTTGGGACTCGATTTCATAATAAAAGTCCATTGACAAGCAATGTTTATCATATCTACACATTTCTTCCACAGACATTTTTTTTTTTTTAAGGGTCATAATTTTTTGACTGGCTCATTTAGTTCTGTTCTTGCCATTTTGCTAATAATTGCAATTGCAGTTGTAGCCATTATTGCCTTCCAAAGCAATACTAAACACAAATATTTGGTGTTTTATGTTATTGAAAAGGTGTTGCTAATTAAAAAGCGCCCAGGGAGACTGCTTGCCAATGAACTGTAAACTGAAAGCTCTTTTAGGACTATAATTTTGGGTTTTGATTTTTATTTGAAATTAATGTAAAATTATTGGTTATTTCTATTGTTGTGATGTTTGCGGCGGGATGAACGACCCATATTGCCGGCTGCGGGTATAGCCCCTCGCAAGGGCGTTTATTAGGGAACACATGAGACTACACAGGGCAACCGTACGCGCAGACATCAACAATCAGCAACAATACCGGACAAGGAGGACCAGACTGGGGCAGACTAAATACAGGGATACTGATAAACAAACACTAAACAGCGGAGGACGGGAGGATTCGCACGAGGGGAACGAGGGGGTGTGGCACACAGGAGGATCCATGGGCTGGGCATGACAATCGTGATACTTTATTCATTAGTTTACAAAATAACATAATATGATTTTTCTTATAAAATTGTTAAAAAAAATACATATATATTTTTACTGAATAAAGCAAGCATCTCAAGACTTTCTGTGAGCACTATATAGTATTATTTTGGTATGTGGTAACGTTCATAATGCATATTTTCCATTGAATTTTGCATGGCCCATGAGAACCTTTCAACCTGAGTAACGCTCCATCTGTGAACGTCCTCTCAGACACCTGGCCTGTGATGAAGACCGAGTGGAGGCTGCCAGGCTGCTGGTAGAAAACGGCGCCAGTATCTATATCGAGAATAAGGAGGAAAAGACGCCCCTGCAGATGGCTAAAGGCGGCCTGAGCACCATCCTTAGAAGAATGGTGGAGGGCTGAGCTGCACACCAGCAATGCGGCTGCATTTAGAGACCCGTGGGAGTCCTTAGACAACGCTGTGGTTTTGGTGAATGGCACCTGATAGGAAAAAACCAAAAAACTGTCTACTTTATTTTAATAACTACAGAAGTGGTAACAGATCTAGTTCTTCATTTATTAGTTCTAGTTTCATTTGTCCAGGTTAGAGAGTATTTAAGGAAGACGGACGTTTGTAACTGCAGATGGGGGGGGGGGGAAGCATGGTAATTTTGATCTGTTGTTTCCATTGAATCGCTTTGATTTGGAGTACTTGGTTTCCTTCATTAGATCTTTTGCTCTTGCTTTAGATGAGCATCTGTTTTTTCACATTTGTAAAAGTAATGAATATTTATTCTCATTGTTAATTTTTGTGGGACCATGCGTTTAGTTGCTATTCAGTCAAAAGTCTAAGAATAAAAGTTGCAAAAGTTTAATCAAAGTGCTGGCGCACAGTGTCACTTTATAGGGAATGCAAATACATAAAGTATATTTCTTCGAATTTTCAAATAGGGCATGAAATGACTGTATGTGACAAAGTCTTTAAATGATTTTGATGGGTTGTGGGAATGAAAATGTAACTACCCTGCTGTAGACATCATCATACATCTCCAGCGCACTGCCGTTTTACCCGAACCACTTACTGAACATTCTGCAATTTACCACATTCAGGTCATTAATGCTTCGCACTTTTGGATGCAGGAAATACCCAGTGAGTGCTCTTCTTTACAGTGCATAAACTACATTAATTCCCACTTATTCACAAAAAGCTCCTGCGAGTTAAATACGTCATGTGCACGTCACTACAGGGTGATAAAGGCTTCAGCGATCTGGAACGAGAGGAAGTTGTGTGTGCTGATGCAGAACCCACTACAGGACGTGCCACATCAGGAACGAGAACCCAAGTGCAGCCATGTAATGTCTCACCACCTAGTTCAAATGGAATGGCGCAGTGTTAGTCCTGCCACCAACCCTGCTTTCCCTGGAAGTTGGAGGGCCTGGATATAAGTTAACATCATACCCAGAACAAGGCAATTGTAGGTTAAGGGCTTTGCTTAAGGGCCCAATCGCTCCTGGCATTCATGGGATTCAAACCAACAACCCTCCAATTGCTGGCACACATTTCTTGCCTCAGAGCCACCACTCTGCCTAGAGCTGGAAAGACCACGTCAAATTTTCGGTCCATTTGGTGATCAAAACAAAGCGTTGCAGATTTTAGTACAGTTTAGGGCACTAACACGGCACAAAATATGTAAGAAATTGTAATAAAATGTCCGTGAAAATGCATGAGCAGATTTATTTGGAATTGAAATCCTGCACCAAGCAACTGACCATGCTTGGTGTCCTCCAAACCAACACTGTACATATACTTTATGCATTTTTTAGTTATTAAACTATTTGTGTGTCGTTTACTGTCCTGTGTGTTATCTGCAGCTTTCGCAAAATTCTCAGAAACAAAAACTCCCATTTAATTTCTTGTGCTGTGTTATGCTGCAATATATTGAAACCACAACAGGGAAAGTCACAATGCTGACGGGTCAAATAATGTAACTGACATCCAGTGGCACTGGAAGGAGTTTGATATTTGAAGCCTGACTCAGACCCACAGACACTATTCCTCTTATTGAAGCCTTGATGGGTTTCATTTCATTCAGAAACCATGTGGCTCTGGGCATGGAGGTGGCCTGAAAGCTATTTTTAACGCACTGTTAAACATTTAACCCAAAATCGTGAAAAATTTTGCAACAATTGAATTGACGCCTCTCCATCCTTCCCTGCTGCTGCACCACTGTTCGTCCTGCCATCAGAAGCAGCACCAGCACCTGCCTGCCCCCGCATCGAGACCCAAACCTTGGACCGTATAAATGAGGAATTCACCTTCTCCGCCGGCCCCTTGAGGATGGGCTCCCCCTTTGGGTCGGGTTCCTCCCAAGGTTTCTTCCTTCTAGGGAGTTTTTCCTTTCCAGTGTTGCATCTGCCTTGTTTACTGGGGGCTTTGGGCAGACTCTGTTGTAAAAGGTGCTACATAAAAATGAATTAAACTGAAAATTCGAATTGAACAACCTGTGGGGTGTGGCATATTCCTTGAATGAAACAGAATTTTTTAAGTTCTTATGTGCTCAGTCACATCCCAGAAAGGTGAACGGCACTTATCCGGGAATGTCAGAGATGGTGTTACCCAAGAAGTCAAGTTGCTGGTCTAAATGGCATTTCCTGCTCAACATTGTCCTTTTTTGAAGGACGCCAGATCACGCTTTTATTTACTGTATTGACCATTACTGACCATTTACTGTGTACATTTTCGACTAATAGGTCAATTTATTTTGGGCTTTTATGTATTTTGAATAACACAATGTAACGCAGTTTTTGTTCCTGGCTTCCAAGTGTTATATTTCAACTGCTTATGTCTGAAGCCTATCGAAAA
>JAODKM010000002.1:21840139-21859532 GCA_026780845.1 Petrocephalus sullivani | reverse complement strand
GTTTTAGCCATAACGGGTTAGGAAAACACACTTTGTACCCAGGAACAAAATAAAAAAAAAAATTTGTTACATAGTGTAATTTTTTATTAGGTTGTAATTTTTTACGTTTGCATATATCTGATGTGATGTCACGAGACTGCCTTTTCCCTGTGATGGAGTGTGTTCTCGGTCTTGTCTCGGAATCAAAAGCAATTCTACTCGGTCTTGATTTGGTCTTTGAATAGAGTGGCATGGATTGGACTTGTAATTTTAGAGGGAGACCGTGTGACCGAGCTCATGTATATTGTTTGTGCACTTGTAATCTCGACTTGTAGTTGTAACCTGGCTTCTGAAAATATGTGCAGTTGTGACACTGCAAATCTGTGACTTTGAAAACACAAGTCTGCAAAACTCTTTTGCAAACGCAAACTTTGCTGCACGGATGTACAAAACTAAAAATGAGTGTGCAACAATTTAGAGGTGCAAAATAGCCTAAATAGATGCCTTTGGACTGTGGGGATACATGCAATCCCCACAGAGCACGTGTGTTATTGTAACCCCCACCCCTGGAGAGAAGCCCAAAGTGACACCCTTTACATAAGTTTAGTTTCAATGTTTCATTGCCCACCCCCCGGTAGTTTTTTTTTCGTGCGGGGCCTACCCGACGGCTCTGGGAACTTTTATCATGGGGGATCCCCCTCGGTAAATGTAATCGTGGGGGACTACCCAAAATGTCATTCTTTGGTTATTATTTATTATGTGGGAGCCGGTTGGGGATTCATACCTAGAATCGCCCTTGATTAATGTAAACTGATTTAATAATATAATATAACGCAGAAATACATTAATAAGCCGTTATAATGTTATCACGCTTTAACCCAACATCTGTGTGACTGAAGAGAAGACAAATGTGGAGGGGCTCATGAAAGCCATCCATCTTCTGACACCGCTTGTCCTATTCAGGGTCGCGGCTGGTTCCGAGCCTATTCCGGGGGGCTCCAGGTGCAAGGCAGGGGACAGCCCAGGACGGGGCGCCAACCAAATGCAGGGCACCGACACACACCAGTCACACATGTTTTCATTTTTAGCGATGCCACTTATGTTTTTTTATATTTGACATATTTTTTGTCAGACGCAAGAATATTCTTCCTTAATCTTTAATTCACCCAATGCATGTAAAACCAGTCAGTTGAAACCAGCCGGATTCCCCCCGAAATGCCCGCACGCGGCTTATCGTAAGCCCCGCCCCGCCTCTGGAGTGCGTCACTTCCGGCGCTTTATAGCCCCTGTGAGGTGCGGTACGGAGCTGCTCTCTGGCACACATACACTGGCGAGGCGCTGCGACGGTAAGGCGACCCGAGACAAGCGTGACATATGCAGGAACACTCACACACGGCCGGCTTACTTCGCTTCCCGCGCTGACCTGCGTGCGGTGGTGGCGGGCAGGCGGGCGGCGGGCCCTCGGCAGGCGGGCGAAGTCCGCCCTCCTTCGCTGACGGACGCGCACCGTCGGCGGCTTATGGCGCCTGCCTGTCACTAGCAGCGAATACGGAATTCTGTGCGTAAGTCAAACCGCATTTTGCACAGGTGCGTGCCGGGGTTCTGCCATTTTTTGCTGCCTTGCCAGAATTTCCTACCGCAGCAAAAAATTTCAGGTATATCTGTCAGTTTTTGCTACGTTGCCAAAATGTCCTACGCATACTCCTGAATGGACATCTGTATAAGGATTTATGCTGCCTATAGTGTTTAATGGGGTAGCAGCTTTTTACACTTAGTTTTAAGCTGCCAGAAACTGCTGCCTATAGTGTTTAAGCGCCCGGCGGGCCGGTTACTTACTTGTTTGTAACTATGCTGTGGGTAACACTGCATTCCGAAGGATTACCGCATAAAGGCGTCGTCGTCGGGCAATCCTTTATGTGTACCGATAGCTGCAGAGGTCATATCGGAAATCTATAAGCGCAAAGACCAACTGCGTGCCAACTTTGTGCCTATATATGTATATATGTCTGCTTGGTGCCTATATATGTGTATATGTCTGCTTGGTGCCTATGTATGTGTACATGTCTGCTTGGTGCCTATGTATGTGTACATGTCTGCTTGGTGCCTATGTATGTGTATATGTCTGCTTGGTGCCTATGTATGTGTCTATGTCTGCTTGGTGCCTGTATATGTGTATATGTCTGCTTGGTGCCTGTATATGTGTATATGTCTGCTTGGTGCCTGTGTATGTGTATATGTCTGCTTGGTGCCTGTGTATGTGTATATGTCTGCTTGGTGCCTGTATATGTGTATATGTCTGCTTGGTGATATCAGAAGGTTATAACACATTCGTACGTCAGCCCTCGCAGTGTTCATTGGCACGTTAAACAGCATGCCGTTCATACTCGTAGGTGAGCAGACTGCAATGTTGACCTTCCCAGGCCTATATATATATATATAATGCCTGATGCTTGTTTGGCCACATTGGTTTGAGGATTGTAGGACTGACTCACGACCCAAGGCAGATGTATGTGCTCCTCGGTATCGGTAGCCTGACATAGTCTGACTGGGGTGCCCGATACGTCGATCGCAAAGATCTGCGGAGACATTTAAGAAAAAAAATGTTTTAGACGTTATAGCCAATCATCTGCCCTCCCTTTGGCATTCGCCACTTGATTGACGTGACGGGCGGCCTATCCGCTGTTGCTTAATTAAGATTTTGTTATATTGTGTTACCATACATCTACTAAGATCCCCTCTCTTCTGATGTATTGTGAAGATCCCACGGGTCACCACGCAGAAAACAAGAATGTGTTTCGAACTAGTGCCAAACTCCAACGAGCAAAGAGCCAGCTAGCCTTCCAGTTTATAGCCACTAAAAAGCATATAAAAATGAGTGAGGGAGCCAGACCGAGTAAGAATGATGATGATCAGGGACGTGCGGTCAGGGGAGGCATGAAAAGTAAAAAAACAAATTAATATTTATGTAGTACTCTGTGCTGTAAATCTAATTTTAATATGATTCTAATAATTTAAATCAAAACTTGCATGCTTCCTGTTCAGATAGTGGGATGTGTATAATAAATTTAGTCTTGCTGATCTGATATAAAACCACAGCAAAAAAGCAGGAGGTGAGGCAGCCTGTACTTCTGCCTCACTGAAGGGGTGTGCGTGAGCCCCCGGGATTATTATTGCTGGTACTTGGGGTATGCTGACTTAAATCAAGTCCAAATAAAACATATTTTGCATTTTTCATTTTGACCTGGTCAAAGTAGCTCGCAAGCAGTATGGTTTGTTCTCCCTTGTCTTTAACTAGTTTGGTGATGATAGTTGTTTGCAACAACTGAATGCAATGGATCTAACTTGGTGGTTAAGAATACTGACCAGAAACCTGAAATTTGTCTCATCAAACCACGGAACCCACTCTGAAGTTTTAATAATGAATAATTAAATGCTAATTACACCATGATATGACAGTGTTGGCCAGTGATATATGCATTTGCCTTTTTGCTTAGAGCAGTGGTCACCAACGATTGAATCCAGACCACAAGATCGATCGCCCTGGTTAGGGCCATTTTTTTCCCCAGACAAAGTGGACTTTGAGTTTGTGTTGTTGGAATTTGGCTTTCGGGCCTAGACCTTGGTATGCATATTAGTATAGGCTATAAATGTCTCTCCTGGCTTTAATGACTGCAGTGGATCCTTCAAATTATATGAAAAAACGCATTAATGGTGTACCTCATATTTTTATGTGCTAAAGTATGCCTTAAGCCCTGAAGATGATGCATGACTACTCAATGGGGGGGTATTCTCCATGCACTGTAGAATTTCAAGAGCCAATAGAAAGAAACAGTAATATAATTTGAGAAACAATTACTCGAAGAAAAATGTGAAATTTACTGATTGTCATAATACGAACAGAATGTTCTTATATGGAATATTCCATTAATTAATAAAATTAAATTCTGAGGGAAAGACTGCGTGCCTGTTCAGCCTTTTATGGTTTATGCTTATTTCTGGCTCCCATGAATCTACGCACTGCCAGCAGTTTCCCCCAATTGCTACGTTATTTGGTTTTGAATTTTTTTTCCAGTGAATTCATTTTTACTTCCACATACCATTTCCTATATAGATGTCACATAATCCCTTCCCCCCCCCCCAAGGTATTATAATGAAGATGTGCAGGGCTTTACAGTTTGAACAAACATTAGCATTAATGAATCTTTTTAATGCTTGTGGAATGGACAAATCATGAACCACTTATTTAGTATACTGTATACTGTGAACGTGCCATTCAGCCTCGAACCCATGACCTTAGAGGTGCTACCCACTGCTCTACTATGTCATTTATTTGTTTCTACATTATCACTTTTAGTTGTAGTAGAAGAACATTCTGGGACCATCGAAAAAATTGGACGTAGAATGTTTCCACACCTTAACTGTAATGTTCCGTAAATGTTTCTAGAACTAAAAATTTAGGTAGGATCTAGTACATGTCATAGACATAGACATAGACAATCAGTCAATGAGCTCAATATGCACTCTGAACCTATCACAATCATTTTCATCCTCGCCGGTTTAATCACATAGGTTTATGAGAAATATATTTTGAACTTTCTTGTTGCTTTATAAATATTGCAATATTTATTACAAAAAAAATAGAATTTTCCAGTTTGGAGTAGCTCTAGTATTTTTGACCTGCTGAAGGAAAATGGATTACATTGAGGAACCCCACAAGGTTCCCCTCGCATGAAATGTGGAACTGTTCTGGAGAATTCAGATATGCCATTAGGAGAGGAACTGAAGTCTGTGGGCTTTCGGTTTTGACTGCATTAAGACATTTTCCCATGGGACACAAAATAATGATGAATGGGAGTGACCCACAGAAGTCTTGGTGACCCTATTAAAGATTTGTAAAGTGTGGGTGTGGATGGAGGGTTGCAGCCAATCTCGGCACACTTCATAATGCTCTCTGATTGGTTTTTGGACTGTGAAGTAGCAGAACAGAACCAGACAATGACAGAACTAATCACATTTTCAGTGACTAGATGTCTCAGAATAATCTGTAGCGTGTCAATCCTCAAGATGCCTCTTCTTTTGTGTCATTGGGTGGAGTTATTGTTTTGACGCCAAACAGCAATGTGTACAAACTCATTTACTTAGAGTTGACAAACGTGTTCTTTCTGCCCCACATGCAAATGGGGACGTGGGGTGTGGCGGGGGGGGTCAGGAAGTGAGAACCCAGTACAAGGAAACGGTCTTTGCTCTTTGGAACTGAAACTTTATACATGGAATAGCTTTATTCAGTGGGTACCAGCTGTGCCCTCCCAGTGAAATTAACAGAAGGCAGGCCTATTGTTTGTGTCGGCTGAGCTACGCTGAGATCCCACTGAGAGCACAGATCAGCGGCTTCCTCCGCCCATCACATGGGGGAAGCACAGCGTACGCGTGACTTTAATTTGGCGTAGCCCTTAAAGAGACAGCATCCCTATTTTCGGTAATCTGGACTTTGCCCAGTACAATGTGTCTTGGTGAATAAATCAACTATTTTGACTTGCTGTATGTGAAATATAACCCTTTCACAACTTCAATATGATTGTTTTGCATACCATTCTGTTTCCCGTATCTACTTGTATAGAATTATGTATAGGTCTTCTCTTACTATTTTTTAAAATTTTTTGAATTTCATTTTAAAAAGTACACCAATATCTGTCAATTTTAACTAGTTATGATCTTTATCTTGGGAAGGTACTCACCTTTATACCATGTAAAGACAAAGAGATGTTACAGTTGAAAATTCTAACACTTTATCTGTCGCTGTTCTGTCACAGGTATTCATTGTTCATTCTTCCCCCAAAATGGCTTACCAAGGGCATGACTGCGACATTGAGGCAGATAATGGCACAGACTGGTCTGGGTTCACCACCCGCCTGCAGTCCTTTAGCCACTTTCCCAGTATCCCCCATGTGCCGGTGGAACGGCTGGCCCGTGCTGGCTTCTACTTCACCGGCGAGGGCGACCGTGTCCGCTGCTTCAGCTGCCAGCAGACGGTGGAGGGCTGGCGTGGTGGGGACACGCCTGTGGCCCGCCACCAGCAGGTGTCACCTGAGTGCAAGTTTCTCTGCTGCGTCCATGGCGTGGGTCTGGCATCCGGAGCTAACCCCACCTCCCTCATCAATGGAGACTATGATGAAGAGTCTGAAGACATGTTGTACCGCCTGCGCAGGGGTGAGGTGGTCGACGAGTCGCAGTACCCCATGTTTCCTTGCATGCGCGCCGAGGATGCACGGTTTCGCTCCTTTGTCGGATGGCCCTCGTCGGCCCCGGTTACGGCCCGGATGCTTGCACAGGCGGGGTTTTACTACCTAGGTGAGATGGACCGTGTGCAGTGTTTTTGCTGCGGGGGTAAGCTGTCCAATTGGGAGGATGGGGACGATGCCTGGACCGAGCACGAGAAGCATTACGGCAACTGCTTCTTCATCTTGGGCCACGATGTGGGCAATGAGCCCTCCCAGAATCCCCCGGAGGTGGCACAAACGCAAGAAAGGCTCACCAACGAAACCTTTGAAGGCCGCCTCCGGAGCTTCCTCGGCGTTCAGCACCCCATCAACCCTACTCTGCTCGCCAGGGCGGGCTTCTACAGCTCAGGTGGGTGGTGGCGAAAGGGGCCATTCCAGTAGGTTCTTAAAGTTGAGCTCCTTTAGCAAGATGCAGTATTGTATCTTGTGTTGTATAGCAAGGCAGATTTAATACAACTTAAGTGCCGTGTCGCAGCTACAGGAATGTCAGTCACGATACGGCATAGCAACGTAGCTGAGGTTCTTGTGTCGTGTTATCTGCAGGCCCACCGGATCGGGTGACATGCTTCAAGTGCGGGGGAGGCCTAAAGAACTGGCAGCCAGATGAAGACCCCTGGGTGGAGCACGCCAAGTACTACCCGGGGTACGAGGCAAAACCACCGTGCGGTGTTGGCAGTCTCTGATGCCGTGACCCTCCAGACCTGCCCATATTGTGACATAATGTGAGGATTGTGACAAAGAGCCGGATAAGCTCAGCGTTTCCTCACCTTGCCTTTTATCAATGAACAGATGCAGTTTTCTGCTATCAGAGAAGGGCCCGGAGTTTGTGAACAGTGTGCAGCTGGGTGACGCCAGCAGCAGCTCTCAGGTAACGGTCTGCTGGCACCTCCTGGTTCCCCTGCCGTCATCCTGCACCTAGCTCAGGAGTAGCATGTTTCGCTAAGTACACATGAGTTGATGGGGGCATAAGACAAACCTGGGTGGAACAGGGAAGAACTTCAAACACAATACTGGCATCCTGAAGGTCATTGCATACACTCAGACAACAGCCCAGTTTGATACTTAGGTCAGTGTTTCCCAAACTGGTCCTTGGGGACCCACAGACAACCCTCATTTTTACTCCCTCCAAGCCCCCCAAAAATCCCTGAGGACCAGATTGGCAAACACTGATGTAGGTGGTACAGTATAGTTGGTCGAGACTTGGTAAATATGTGAAACTTTAATTATTTGAAACAATGAGCTCATGAAAAATGTCTAATGAGTCATTAACATTTTACAGAATACCAGTCATGAAAATGGATTTTCCAAACTAGAAACAGGTAAATACCCAAGAATTACCCCAAATATACCACAGTTTCATGATCTTTTAAACGGAGAGCAGTAGATTAATACCTACATCAAAGAATGTGTGTGATCCTTTTCCCATAGACCAGAACATCATGCAATTTAAGATTGCACAGCAGGCTGTAGAGATGGGCTTGGACCCCACAAAGGTGGAAAGGACCATCCAGGAGAAGATGCGCAGCACTGGCGTGGGGTACAATAAGGTGGAGCTCCTGGTGGATGATGTCCTGAAAAGTTCTGCTGAGGGTACTGCGGAGGAGGCACAGGCAAACTCTGGTAAATCTCATCCTGAAAATCTCATCCTGACAAATGGGGTGAGTGGCTCAACGGGCTAAGTGTCTGTGCCCGGGATCAGAACATTGCCGGGTTGAGCCCCCAACCTCGGCTGAACAGTCACATGGCTGTAGGCCCTTGAGCAAGGTACTTAATCCTCTGCTCCAGTAGCATTGCATGTTGGCTGACACTGTCATGAGGTGGGCGTTACAATGCACTATACTCGTATTTGTGCAAATGGCCAATACAGGATTTTCATTCAGTGTCCTTCAACATTTCTGCAAACCAACTGGAGATGTACAAAATTTTATTCTACTGGGATGGGAAAACAAGTATTGGTTATATTTATCATGTAGTTTATAAGAAGAGTGTTTATCACTGTTCAGTCACCAGCCTTGTTCATTGCTTCCCATCCACAAAGAACCCTGGAGAATGATTTAGCTCGCCTTCTTTGGTATTTATTTGTGAGATCTGTGAAATGGAAGATTTACTGGTACTCTTACCTGGTCATAGTATCAGTATGGATATATCTTGTGATCTGTGTGCAGTCATTCCAAGGATTTTTTTTTCTGCAAAAAGCTGATGTTTGGTTTGCTTACCGGGGAAGTTTGAGCATAAATTGTTTTTCTCCCGAAACATTCAGCTGACTACCCAAATAATTGGAGTGCCTTTTGTCTTGATTTTTAATTTTGCTTAATACCTCCCATTGAAAAAAATCATACAAAATCATATGAAATGTATACACGTATACAAAACCATACATTGAAGTGTATAGTATATTTTAGAAAATATACTTATAATGCAGGTTAGATATCTATCATAAAAAGTTGGTATAATTTGCCTTCATATTCAAACACACTGTACATAAATAGCTCACAATAATGTTTGTATTTTTTTAAACTGGTTCTTCCAAAGGGAATTAAACTGTTCAACTGGCACAATGAATAATCAGCCAGATGTTCGAAATTCCAGCCTAACATCATGTTCCTGTAAAGGCAGTCTAACTGGATGACTTGACTCTTGGCTCCCTGTTGATTCGCTAAGTAGCTTAGCATGAATGTTATTAGCAATGTCTTCTGAGGTGACTTGAAAGTATCTACATGCCAACTGGGTGTATCTGCTCTCCTGTTTTTATCAGATGACGATCCCCTGGAGAAGTTACGGAAGCTGCAAAGGGAGAAACAGTGCAAAGTGTGCATGGACAGTGACATTTCCGTTGTGTTCATCCCCTGTGGTCACCTGGTCACCTGCAGTAACTGCTCCAAGTCCCTAAGCAAGTGCCCCATCTGCTGTGCTGTGATTCTTCAGAAAATTAAGACTTATATATCTTAGCCTCTTCACCAAAGGTTCTGCATCAATCCTTTAAACTTTCCATACTCCTTTTTTTTTAATCTAACCGAAGCATCGTACATGTGTGTCAGTATCAAATGAATGGGAATATATAACACTATTTGAATGCCACAAAGGGAATGCAAATCCTTAATTATATTCCATGCTGCTACACCGTACAGCCTAGCTGAGAGATCCTACTCAATATGCGCTTTTCCGGAGGTAAGCAATGTGATGCAGTCTGGTCACAGTTGCCTTTTTCCCTCTTCTTTGAATCATTTTATTTGCTCATAAATGTCCCAATAATATGTCCAGCTGCTGCTAATGACTGCATGAATGTCACTACCAGAACTCAGGCGTTTCTAAGGGGAAGTGTTGTAAATAAAAAGTAGTATGAGGTGACGGAACGCTCAGTTTTTATCTGTAAGATTTGGGGATGATTTGCTGTTGATTTCAAGTGTATTTTTTTGTGTGTTCTATGCTTTTCAATATGATTTTATCTGGTACATTCCCATATATGTACATACTTCCATATTATGACTCAAATTTTTATGAAAACAGACAATGTTTTATTCTAAAATGCTTCCAAGGGATCAAACCGAGAAAATACCATAAATACGTAAATATTTGTATCATATAGATATATATATATATATTTAATATTTTTGCTGGTAGCACACTTGGTCTGTATAGTAATGGCTTCTGGATTATAAAGGGTTGTTAATTGGAACTGCATTCAGTGTTTCTGAGCAGGGACTTTTCTCCTAACTAATAAATATGAATATAAATGTACCCTGTAGTAGTCTTTCTTTTTCTGACTTCATATTCTCTTATGTTTTACTGGATGAAAGCTGTGGAGTGAACAGGTTTGGCCAGAAGGGAGTAGACATGAACAAATTTTGGACCAGCAGCTGGTGGGTGGACTGTGAAGCAGGACTGGGTTATGTTATAATGGTATGGGAATTGTCAACCAGGCTAAAGGTTTGGGATTAGGACATGGTCTTGTTGTTGTGGCCATATAGAGAGGTTCCGACAGTAATGATGGTTATCTTTCTAAAATCATGTGTGATACAGAAGCAGGCCTATGAGTCTGAAATGGACACAAAGAGCCACGGAAGGGTTGGTTCAGGGTGCAGTGTCCGCCATGGAATTCGCAAGCAAAGTGAAAATGACACTGATGGAATGCCTGTGGGTTACAAACGGAATGGTGTCGGGGAACGAAGAGAATGACAAGCGCGACTGCTCTGGAGAGAGGCTGTAATGGAAGCCATTTTAGTTGTGTGTTTAGCTATCAGGCCTAATTGATCTGTCCATGTGCTACTGTGTAATTTCGTATTCTTTTCCAGAAATTAGGCTGCTACATCCAGGAGACATGGACAGCCAACTACAACTTTTTTTCATTCGATCATTAAATGTATATAAAAGTTCCACCAAAACACAGAATTTCGTGGAAAATGGATAATATAATGAAATATAATGAATTTACCTATTTTATTTAAAATTGATTGGCAGTCCTTTACATATCTATGGACTGACAGATTAACACCAAGTTTTTAAATAACTTCAATTAGAACCTAAGAGGTTTTTGAATCTCCTATCTATGGAATATCCATTTGTCTGAAGTCATGGATTCAACAGACAAGAACTTTGCATTTTGTTTTTTTGGGCTACAGTGCCCCCATCTGTCTGTGTTTTTAAGCTTGACAACCTAAGAGGCACTTTCCGTCTGCCAATCAGATCGCGAGACATTTCTCATGGTTTTTGTTGCTGAGACATGCAGTAGTAAATTATTATTATTTTATTATTATTATTGTTGTTGTTCATTTTTTTACTTAATCGTCTTTTCAAACTGAACATATCAATATTGTTATCACAGTCTGCATAGATTGTAATAGACATACTACTAATTAAATAAAACCTAATATATATATATGAGATAGACAGATAGATAGATAGAAATATTTGGCACTAGTTAATTTGCCAGACCTATTGGGAAATTATATTTATTCATTATATTCTGGATTTCAGTACTCGTTTTAATTAAAGTCCTACTTCCCCACTTGATAGAAATATCCTCAAAAGTCCCAGGAATTAGCGTCTAAAACGTACAGGCTTTGTTTTGAATTCCCATAATGGAGCTCAAAGTACCCAGACATTAAATATGCATAATGTAAAAGTGACTTAAACAGAGAGGTTCTTGGATTACCCTGCAGAAAGAGTAGTTAATATAAACCCGCACAATTGGTGACAGATTACAAAACAGACAGCACATGACAACAGAGAACAACGATTTAACTGCTGTTAACTACCAATATTAAAGAATAATTAGACGCCTTACATATTAGATGCAGACAAAGGCCAGGCGCAAGGGACAGTTCGGTGGGTAGGCGCAGAAATCTGCATGCCCTGTTTGTCTAGTGTTTCTCCTCAAATCAATAGCGTCAAAGGTGCTAAGCGTGCCAATAACAGCCTGTGGCAGAGAATAATAAAGTATAAACAATAATAAGGGCATCATAGCGGCAAAATACCCCGGACACATCCGCGTGCTGTCTAGTCGTAGACAATATTTCAAAAGACTGCTATGAAATACAATGCAAAACCGTAGAGGTGATAAGCATCCCGAATCAGCCAATTTGGTTAAACATCAATAATGTGCGCAACACTGCACTGGGCATCCAGTTTGCGATTCTTTATTTTATTATTTGCCTTGGGTCTTAAGAGCAGGAGAACAGCTAGTATCTCCACATCTACGCATGCAAAAAAAAAAATAATGTCTGATTGTAGCGGATGTGGGTCTCCGAGCACGCGCAGCCCAGTGTGATGTTGTTATCTCGAGTACTTGGCAAGCGCCTGGGAGCGTGCGAGGCGAGCACGAGTGCATTCGCCGCCGTAAGAAGAGCGGCGCTCCCCCGGCAGAAATGCGGGGCGCGTCGGCGAGCGCCTCCGAACATGGCGGAGCCGCGCCGTGCGCGCAGTGCGCGCCGCCGCCGCTAGGGGGCGCCGGCCCGGCCGCGCGCACGCCGCGTTCCCTCTGACCACCAGGTGGCGCCTCTGCAGCGCCGCTCTCCCTTCGCCTCAATCATCGAAACAACAAACCGAACGGAGCAAGCGGGGTAAAGGAGAGTCCAAAACGGCCTCTGACCGCCACTTTCAAACTCGCCTGCGAAATAGCGACGGAGGAGCGGGAGCGTTGGCCGCCGAAGCCCCTCTCGTAAGCGCGCGTCGGCCGGGAGTGCGCCGGGGGCCGCCGTCGACGGCGAGGTAAGTTGTAAAATGGCGGAGAAGGTTCTGGAAGTTTTGTTGCTTTGGTGTTTTGTTGGCGGCTAGCATGCTAACGGCTAACGGTGCGCTGCGCCGGCGGTGCGCGTCGCGGTGTCGGGGACGCGGACGGAGGGGAGCGGCGTGCGCGCAGAGAAGCGCCGCCGGCCGGCCGGGGCCGCGCCGGGCTCCGGAGCCCCGAAGACGGGCCGGTTCGCGGTCCCGCCGGCGACGGCGGCACGTTTGGAAGGTGACGGCGCGGAGTTACTGGAACTAAGTCCGAGTCAAGATGGAGGACGGGGACGGGGACGGCTGGCTTCCTCTCCCCCCGAGAGCGGGCCGCCGCCGCCCGCCCGTCCCCCCGCGTCCCCCCGCGTCCCCGACACCGCGCCAGGTTCCGAGCCGCCTTCGGGTCCCGCCGCTCGGTACCGCTTGTGCGCGGCGGTCGGGCCGCGACGCGCATGAGGAAATGAGGCGTTTGCGCGGCGAGCCAAGATGGAGAATCCGGGCAGCGCGGCCTCAAAATGGAGATCCGTCCCTCCCGGTCCTCCTCGCGCCGCCTGCCCTTATTTATATTTATATGCATATATATTTATTTTTGTGAAACTTTCGGGCGTATTTCAGATTTACGGCCGCGGGGGTGGGGGGGATTCTGGCAGCTTAATCTCCATCGTGCGGGCGGGCGGGAAGGTTTTAGCCCCCCGAGAGCGCGTACACCCGAGGCGGGCTGGAGCCGGCGGCCGCCCGGGGCACCGTGCCCGCTGCGCCCCTGCCCTCGCCGGCCCGCTGCGCCCCGGAGCTTAGCGGGCAGCTCCCGGCTGGATCGGGCGCCGGAAGCCCGGGTGCGCCGTAGCCGGTGTGGGCTGGCGGGCTAAGCCGCCTCTGCTGGAGGGGGGCTCCGGGCTCCGGGGCTCCGCGATGGCGGGGCGCTGCGCCGCTTTAGGCCCTAACTCGCCGACCCGCCGGCTGTGTGACATTGAGCCCGGGCTCACGGGGGGGACGCGTCCGCCGGTCGGGCCGCCGTGTGGCGGTAACTTTGCCCCGCATCCGCCAGCCCGCTGGCCGGCCGGCGCCACCAAGACTTTTGGCGCCACTTTTCAGACACGCTAACTCCCCACACCGTCCCACCGACTATGAATTATTAGGAACCATCAGAAATCATGTTAGTCCCTTTAATCCCAGATCAGTCGCGGCATAATAAATGGAAGATGCAAGTGCAATTATCGCAATAGCGAGCGCGATCTAGGTCAAGGTCTCCCCCAGAAACGTGTCTATTTCCCAGCGCTGGAGACCCTTTTTATCCCAGCGGGCTTCGTGCATCTGCGCGTCTCGGGCGGTCCGTTCTCCCGCCGGACCCCAATTCGTGCCCCTAACGGCATTTAATAGTACATTTGGAAAAGCGTGCATGCCACGTTTTATTCTGTTTACACATGGCTTCCTTCGGCGGCTACGGAGAGGGGAATGTGTTCCTCCGAAGGAAGGAGGCATCCTTACTTATAAAGCCGGAGAGCCGGCTAGCTGGCAAGCCGGGATTCCCTACGCTTTCTCCGTATTAAAATGTATGTGTATTGCATATACATTTTACATTTGCATATTTTCCTTGTGCAAGAGACGCAAGGGAATCAAAAGTGCATCAAGTAAATGAAATAAGCCAAAAGAATGTTAGTGTGCTTAGGAATTGGGTTTAGTGGCCAGAATGCGCGCCCTGGGTCTGATTTGGTGTGCAGTTAGACGTGAGTTTCTCGGCAGGACGACATTGCGCTTCCTTGTCGTACTTCGCCGCGTCTCAGTGTCACTTGGATCCCGCTTTTCCCGGGAATATATATATATATATATATATACATACACACACACACACACACACACACACACACATATATACGTGTTCCGCGTTCCGCCGTAGCCACACCCTGTGACACGCTCGGAAACGGCCGTCTCTAATGAAAGGGGCTCGGGTGGCGCTACTGTAACTTTCCGGATCGGGATTTTAATCGGCCATGTTTATTTTTATGCGCATCCTCGCTGAGCGGCGGATAAAGTTTCGTTTTCTCTCTTAATGCATATTTCCAGAGCGAATTCCGAGCAGATTTTAATATTCCCAGAGTATTTCGGATGCGTCATTTCAGCAGTTATGGCCGTGTTTTCTGCTCCTGCTGTTTTGGCTTGTTTACGTCTGCATATGTTAAGCTTACCCTGATTGGTTAAAACGACGGAGCAGCACGAACGGGGCACTGCCAAATATGGAGTTAGAAGGCAGTACTTCCTTCCTGATTTGGCTGAAGTCTCTTGGAAACAGGGGGAGCCTGACCAATGAGCAGCCAGGATGGCTTGACAGACGCGCCGATGTAGAGCGCAGAATTTTACTTCTCCGTTTCTGTACTAACGCCATCCGCTGTTGTTCAAGGTTGTCACCGCCCATTGTTTACCGAAGCAGAGTGGAGACCCATACGCTGTCACATCACTTTACCACAATGGAAGTTATAGTGCTACATGTAATTGTGTTCGATTTTATCCATCCATCATCCAACCACACATGCATTACATATAATATATATATATATATATATATTTAAGTCCCGTAAGACCTTTCATTGACATGAGTTAACGATTAAAGCAACAATTGTTTGTGTATACCTTGCGTTAATAAACAAAACCTGGTGGTGGTCATAATGGCAATAGCAGTGTTTTGGTCCTTTCTCTCGTAACTTTTATCTTCGTTTAGCCTTTTAGAAGGCGTTCATCAGCACAGAATGCAGAAATGTGGCTTGACACACTTAATACTGTGTTGAGGTTGAAATCCGAACTGGGTATCAGTATTACTGGCCCCTTCTGCATATTTTTTGAGTTCTGTTAACCACATGTAATTCTGGTTACAGGTTGATTTTTATAAAAAGTCTTAGCAATGGGCACTTTGTTTTTGTTTTTTCCATGGTATAAATTTTCATAATTCGCGAAATGCGCACACAACTGTATTAATATTTTTTTGCAGTACTGTCCTCATCTAAATTGTTTTTTTTAACACACTGTCAGTTTACACATTACCAATTTTGTAAAGCTGTTCATTTCAGGGTTTGATTTCTCTTACAAAAAATGAACATGAGAATGAGTTACACCTTATTAAAATCCTGCCTTAGTCATCTGTAGCATGTGGATTTTGTCATCCAGTTGTCTCATTTGTGCTTATGCGACAAATATAGTGGATGGGACACTGAAATAATAAACTTCGCATTGTTTATTTAAAATGATTTGATCTTCCTTTTGTATTTAAGAAATAAATTGCTTTGCCCATAGCCACCAAATAAACTTTATATGCGTGGTAATGGAAAATGTGTTGATGCAGCAGAAATGCTAAGTCCTGTAATTGTGTGTAGTGTTGCTTTTAAAAAATCAAATTCCAATTCAGTGGGTGGCACAGCAAGTTAGCGGACCGTGTCCACATCTAGAAGGTCATGGGAATATAAAAGCAAATATTTCCTAGGTACTTGTACTAATGCAAAAATATCAAGTTTAATAGCAATTGGGCGACTATGTTTCTATGGAATAATTTGTCGACTACTTTACCGATTGGCCAATTTTTTTTTTTATTTTATTAATCTAAATGCTTTTCCTCTATGAAATTAAATTGACCATTTAAGTTAATTTTATTTTGACAAACTTATTTCAGGGTTTCAGGTAGTGAAAGCCAGCTTTTCGGCACTATACACATAGTTAGGCGAGTTAGGGCCTAAAGAAGCATATTAGTAGTATGCCTGAAGTATTTGAGATGTGAACTGTGATGTCTGAAATTTAGTAATTGTAAATTTTGGCGTATTCTTATGCTTATTAAATCTGGTTAGCGGAGTATGCCACATGCAACTGTTTTGGTATACCATGGAAGTGATAAGCACTGAAGTGGTGGTGAAGAAAGGGGCATTTCAGCAGCCACGATATCTTTTAAATGAGGAGATATTGTGGATAAACAAGGTGAAAAAGATGTTGATGTGGCGCTATTTTTTGCAGATTAAACACATTTTTTTGGACCGTAGCCTTCATTTTTATTTCAGTTCACTGATTCTTTTACTTGGTGTCCGTTTTTGTTTGTTTACAATAACACTGGTTCAAACTAGTCTAGCATGCATGAACTCACTGGCACTGTCAGTCAAGGTAGAGTAAGCCCACATTCTAACCTAAACATTTTCACTATCACTTTATTCAATGGAAATTCTACAGTAACAAGCAAACAACTTCATAGTTTTAATAGTGTATTTAACAGCTACAAGGACAAAAGATATTAAAAAGCTCTTCATACCAAGTAATTTAAGACGTGAATAGACTACACAGTTTTAAAAATGTAAAATATTGATATTGACTAATTTTCAGCATCGTCGACTGTCTACTAATCGCAGTAGCCCTAAGTAGTAGTGACAGTTTTCAAAAATAGGATGAATACAATGTTGTCCTAACATTTTCCAAGATGCTTCACAGCAATGCTACAGTTTTGTTCACAGAAGTTTCCCACGACTGAAGTTTTTTTATGAAGTGTGTGTGTATACTATTATATATAAAACATGGTGGATATCTATTGTAAATTAGCTTTAAATACTGCATTCCTACTTGGCGACATAGCAGTAAATAAGATTTCTCATACTTCTCAAAGTCAGGGCAGAAAGTCAGAATGACTTCTGGTTTTATTCATTTAATATGAGTTTCCCGACTGGAAAACTAAAAAGTGCATCTCTGCATGTTAAAAAAAACTATCTTAGGAAAAAATACAAATTCCTACAAGTGCCTGAAATGTAAACTGGTTCACATGAACCATGGAATGGACATGGAGGGGAAAAAAAAAATCAATGGTTGGGGAAACTGAAATGTAAATGTATTTCATATTTAATGACAATTAGATGTTTGGAGTCAACAAATGGTGTTTAAGTTGTACAAAACAGCAATGTATTAAGAGATTTTTCTTTTTTTTGCCTTTTGCACACTTTCTTAACCATATGTGTGTTATGCTTTTGCAATATATATTTTTCTTTGCGTTGCATTTTTCGTTGTTTCTTTTTCTGGCTTCTTTTTGACTGTGTGAGTGGGTGGGGCTTTGTGGAGTGGTGGGCAGGGCTTTGTAGGGGTGTCTTTGACTACCCGATCCATACCACCTGTCTGATTTGTATCTTACATTACATTTTCTAGCTCTGCCTGTGTGTACGTTGCATTACTTTCTCTGACACTGTGCCTGTTCTTCCTGTCATTTTACGGCAAACCATCCTGTCTACATTACAATAAATTAATACAATTGGCATAACAATAGGTCATCAAACAGTTTTGTATATTAAAAAATGTTTAATATCAGACAATATGTAGTCTACATCACCCAGCTCTACTTCTCATACAAGAGCAATATTACAGGTGGATTTGTTTTGATTTTGGCTCAGTTCCTTACTTTCAAACAAAGTGCTTTTGTACTTGGCAATAGTGATGTAATTAGGTGTTTTTTAATATTAGTTTGAGAAGTAACTTAACATAGGTTCTTATACTCTAGCAGTAGGGAGTTGTAGTTTTCTTACAATATCAAGTCCTTAGCTAATACAAATGAGTTAACTGCTAATTGTTGTGGCTTAAATATGGGCCTTGCTCCTTTCTACTGAATGGTTATGCAGCCAAGTTCTTTGTTGCAAATGTTTAATGTATGTACCAAGATTATAATAGTTTTGCATTTTTTATTAGTTTTTATTTTATATTCATTTTTTGTTTTAGTTATTAGTGTTAGTTTTTACACTGGGGTTGCTAATTTAGTTTATTTTTTTTAGTTTTAGTGTTAGTTTTTCTGTAATGTAAGGTATTTGTCAGAGGTGTGGTTTTAAATAGGTAAGAGTACTGTGTAATAATTCAAAATATACTATTTTCATTAATGTGTTCTCTTAAATAACCACCCATAAAAAAACAGCTTTAAAAGGTGTGTCCTTAAGTGTGTGTGTGTGTTAGAGAGAGAGAGGGGGTGGGGGATGGGTATACTTCAGTCAAACAACAATTTCTTGTTGATCTTGAGGAAAACTCATTGCTCCAAAGATGTGGTTCTTCTGTTTCTCAAGCCAGAGACACTGTCATATTCTGCCAAAAAATTGTCATATTCGAAGTAATCCCGAACGGGACTCTCACAAAGCTTTCTCACAACTTTGGCTGCTGCGGCCGCCATGATAGATGGACAAATTGACAAGTTGGGTGCCTTTCCACCTCACCAGGCACCACACGGTACTTGAAGATGTTGGTTTCCAACTGGCCTAAAAACTAGTATTCAATAAATCTGAATGACATCACAACACAACTTGGGGAATTTCATACTGAATTCGAAAATTGGCTGTAGTATATTATAGGGCTGGGTGAGGTGCAGCATTAATACCAGCATTGCATGTTATGCACATGCTATTCTTACATCACTAGTCGGCTAGATTGAGATCCGATTTTTTTTCTTACTTTCAATTCTGTACGGATATGGCGCGGGGGGAGGGGGTTAAGTTTCTCTACAGCAATTTTACTCTGTCATGGGGTGGGGGGAGGACCTGGCTAGCTCTGCAATTTTAATGATCATGCCTTTTTATGCAATATATGTTTAAAAAAATGTAAAGCTTACCTCCAATGCTTAAGCATGAGCACTGCATGTATTCTCCAAGACAATCGTAATCATTTTTGCCCTTGCTGTTTAAACCACTCATAGATGGGTTTGTGAAAAGTTTAACTCCTTTTCACTTTATGAATACCCAAATATTTATCTAAACAAAATCATTGCTATATTTGGAAATTTTCCAATATTGTGCTGTCCTAGTAGTCTAAATTAAATAAAAATCTTGCCATCCAGATCTTGTGGCAGGCTATTTGCATAACTAATCGACCCAAACCGTTGCAAGTCCTATCCCAAAGTACCAAATAAGTACTGTTGTTTGTATGTGTAGAACTGGCAC
>JAODKM010000002.1:21803894-21838412 GCA_026780845.1 Petrocephalus sullivani | reverse complement strand
TTGGTAACATCTGACTGACTGCACCATGAAAATTATTTTATCATGTTTTTACAATGTAACATCCAGACCACTGTTTTCTAAAATTACTTTTAAATAGAGCTAAACTATTTATCACTAATTGGAGATATCAAATTGAACGCAATTAGCAAATTGCAAATGCTGTGAATTAGGATATGCATTATATAACACGTTTGACCCCAGGTTTAAAAGGTTGTGAGAATAGTTTTACAAATTCATGCCGTCCTCCTTCTGACAGTCTGTCTAACCAGTCAGAAGTGCTGTGCTCCTCGTATACCAGTCTTGCTCACTAATCAGAAGACACGTGAAACTCAAAGAAAACACTACATTTGCGGTGCAGAAAAATATTGGTTCCACTGTTAAGCCGTAAGTGAATTACCTACCCATTTCATGGTCAGAAATTGTTTACAGAAAGCTCTTATTAGGGGTCCAAGCAGCCGTAAGATCCCTTTTGCTAGAATTTTTATTTTTATTTCTTTATTTAACTTAACACAGTCACAGCCTTTGTGATAGTTGCTTTGTGCATCTTTGTTCTGTGCTAATTTGACCCTTCTGTATATGGGACTTTCCGGAAACAGTTACTTTACTATTGATAAAAAAAAAAGTGGTCGCGCGCTGTTTGCAGACGTGACACTTAAAATTTGCCTCTAAAATATTGTCACTTCATATTGGCTAGCAACCGGGAACATTTTTTGGCAAGTAAATGACTATAAGAATTTTAAGCTGTTTTGCCTTAAATTTATAGTAAATTGGGCTGAACGTGGCATATCTGGTAATAGCAATCAGTAAAAACTTTGCATTTAGAAACTGCTCTTAGTGTATGTATCATATACTGAATACTGAACTGAGTCTTAAAAAATCGCAAATCTCAAAATCGCAATTCGATATTTTCTTCAAATCAAATAAAAAGCCTGTTTTTCCGGTTGTGCTACCTGACATTTTAATGTAATGTGCATTTTATTTTATTAATGTTTGCAACTTTTTTTTCTTAATTGCTATTTTTTTTTTATAATTTTGTTACTCTGCTCATTTGTTTGGATAGTTGCACAACCTCAGTTTTGGCTTTAAAGGCTGTGACACTTGCCTTTGGCAATTAACAGCACTTTTCCACCTCACGTAGTTCGATACTTTTGGTACGGTACTTTCGCTTTTTCATTGACTTCCGGTTGAGTACCAGTGCCAAAAATTCAAGTACCGAAAGTGCCAAACGAAAGTAAAAGTCTGATCTTAATGTAACTCACTAGCGATGTAAGAACGGCATGTGCATAACGTGCGTTAAATGTTTCGATTTAATATCCAACATCATCCTGCTGCATATTACAGCCATCGTTAGAATTCAGAACAAAATGCCCCGCCTCACATTGTCCTTTTATTCATCGCCGGTACCAGTTTTTATGGCAGTGGAAAACACAAAAGTACTGAACTTTTGGTACTCCATTGAGGTACCAAAAGTACCAAAAGTACATTAACTACCATAATAATGGTGAAAATTTACAATATTGTGTAATGGCTTGTTTTTCTGTTACTCCAGTGACCAGAGACTTTGCTAGTATTTGTGTTCGCCTATATTGTATATTGATACATTTTATATACTAAATGTACAGAACAAATTATGTGAGTTAACACTGGAAGTGGTTTGTATATATTGAATACTAGTTAGTCAGTACAGTCCTGACCTATTTGCTGTAGTATAGCCAATGACAATTCTATTGACTTGGTTAATTGTTATGCTGTTTAGCCTGGTAAATTCCAAATGACAAATATTTTATTTGTAGAGGTACACTGATCTGATATTCGAGATCAGTATCGGTACCAATCCATACCTAATGAGACGGATCTGGTGTCTGCCATATCCACATCTGATATTTACTTATTTAGTTTTTGGCAGTCGTTTAAAGATTCTTTTGCTCTTTCTTGTTAAATCAATATATACAATCAATCACCTGGTAGCTCTTTCTCATTTTAGATGTGCTCTAGTGGCTGAACGCTAATGCTGCCGCTCCGTGTTTTTTGCCACTCAGTGGGTATGAGCTAAGTGGCTTCCGCCTGCTGTGATGTCATGTGCATACCCTCTGCAGTAGGAAGAGCATAAGAACATGACGATAACACACACGACTTGCATGCTTGCAGAGCAAAGTAACAAACGTCTACAATCTGGAGGTATTTTACGCCTGAAACGACTAGTAGCACTGCAATTTGTAATCTATGTAAAAACAAAGTTCTGAGAGGTGGAAGTACTGTTTAGTGGAAAATCCCAGTAAACAAACCACGCAGTTGTGGAACAACACGAGTACTATGAACAAAAGCCGTGGATGATTTGGGAATTGCTAGCTTGGTCTATTTTATGCACCAGCTACACTTTGTGATACACAAGGGGCATTGTCGCTGTTGTCAGTGGGACCTGTATGCTCAAAAGGAAAATTATTTAATTTGATTGGTCTGGGGCAAATTGAAAAAATTACAAATGAGAAATTATACTTCTGGGGGTGGTGTGTGGCTCAGGAGGTTGGGATACTGTCCCTGTGGTCAGAAGCTGATCGAAATCTTCACAAATAGTCTGTCTACATGCCCTCTCTGTATCATGCTCAATTCAATTCACGGAATGTTTGGAATCACAACCTGAGCATCTGTCAAAAATGGGTCTTGGGTGATGGGGAATTACCTGGCCTTTTCAGAATGGGAAAAAATGCAGTGGTACCTTGTGCTCAAAAGTCTCCAATATCCAAATAAAAGGACAGAAAAGGAATTTACTAAGGCTAGAACGTTTTGTGTATATGAACTGAAATTCAGTGATTTTAAAATGAAATTTATAGAAAAAAAAAACATTCAGTGACTGCAAAAATTGGGTCAAGCTTTGTTAAAAGGATCAACACATTATCATACTGTATATCTCAGCATCATAAATTATAAAGTACAGTAAACTGGTTTTACCATGTGCTTTCTTTTTATAAACCTACAAATCAACTTTGTCATATATGGTTTGTGAAAGGAAAAGCATGGTTTAAACTGATCATAGGCTACCACTAAAATAAAATGCTGGGCAGTACTTTTTAGAAGGACTAATTGTTCTAGCAGCTGATACAATGACACTGAGCTACTGTTGAAGTATGCAAAGGAAAATACTTTGCCCAGGGTAAGCTCCATATCTGTTTTTTGCTCATTTGCCTTGGAACAGGTGAATGAAGCGCTAGCCATGGGTAAGACTGCGTTCCATTGGCTGTCCTGTTTTCATAGTCTTCTGTATGTATGTTTATACTCTTTGCCTTTGTTGCTCTGCGTGAGCAGACAGTAGGAACCAGTCCTTTAAGGCAGAGTTTCTATAGAAGGGGGGAGCATCTCATTTCTTTGATCTCTTTGCTACCTTCAGTTATTGTGTATTGGAAACTGGTTTAACTGTCAGCTGTATATTACATAATTTATCAAATCCTCTCCTGTTAGAAATCAGACTGATGAACAGAAAGTAATTGTTGATGATTGACTGTCGATATGTTTCATTCCATTTATATGTAGTTTTTCTAAACATCAGATGTGCATGTATTTGTTCAAAGGGGAAATACTTTGGTATTTGGTACATGGCCAGTTTTTCCCACTGTTATATTAAGCCCCTAGGAGGCTGCTATCTGCTTATCGGCACTCTATTCTGTCGTCTAGTTTTTTTCATTCTGTAAGTCAATGGGAGGAATTGTCTTTCAGTTTTTGGAGTGGGGGGGGGGCTACCTCGCGTGGAAATTGTCTTCTGTTTGGGCAAAATTGTCTAGTTATACTAGTGAGTTAGATCTTTGTTGCAAGGTTTCTCACATTTTGCCATAAACTACTGCTTTTTGCTAATTATGATCTAGGATCTGTTGTTAAAAATAAGCAGGTTTTCATCTGCCTTTCATCTGTTTGCAATCTGTTTCTTTAATTAAAGATCATTAGATATTAGTTTGTAAAAATGGTGTATGTCTACATTTCAGTAATAAGCCCATTCATTCTTAATAAATGGATTTTTGAACATTTTCCGCATGTTTGTGTGAATTTCTGATCTTGATATTGTATACTATTGTATGCATGTATATGCCCGCATGCACAAACACAGGCTACAGGCAATTTAGAGATGCCTTCCCAAACTTTACATCTATTGTAATCTAACTACATGTCTGTGGATTGTGGAAAGAGAGGGAAATCCATATGACTTGGGGAGAGCACGAACTCCACATGGAGTTGACACAGCTTTAAACCCCTGAGGCAATGAAGTGCTACTCATTGAGTCATACTGCTTCACATTTTAAGTTTTAACATAAAACTTTCAAAATTTCAGACTTTGCTGGCTAAGATTCGAGGTTGGTCACTGAATTATCTGTAGAATCTATGATTAAAGTGTGTAACACTGCATGGCTACACATGAATCTATTTGTACCGGATACATATATCATTGACACATGCCTTTGTAGCCTTTAGTATGCAGCTTGGAAGAGGAATTTTGACTTTAGAGCCAAGTGGTCTTGATTCTCCTTGAAGTTTTATGCATTTAGGATTGTGACTTGTAATAGCATATGCATTTTAGTCAGGTGTTTGTCATTATGTTTACTTTGATTTGTAGTTTGATTTACTATTATTGTTGGTTATATTGCCTGCATTTACTAGCTGAATGAATTTGACAGGTGGACATATGTTTTTAGTCTGCATTGCCTCTGTTTGGAGCACAGCAAGACAATTGTCAGCCGATATTCTACTTTTCAGAATATTATATTTGTGTACTGTGTAATATTTAATTAGTTCACACCACATTTACTTGTTTGCACTATGTGCATTGTCTTTGCATTTTGCCTGTTTTGTACTATATGTATGTTCTCTATTGCCGCTGTAGGGACCAGAATTTCTCCCTGTGATCAATAAATTTATAATCTATAATTTCATGTTCTTAATAACCGCAAAGAATTTTGGAGTCATGCATCAACTTTCAATTAAAATGCCCTAAATTGGAGAAAACAGAGCTGAGTTGCAAATTTGTTACACCATACTGATGGTGTACAGTGATGAATTAGTCTATTAGGAGACAGATTGTTGCTTGCTGTTCATCTCTTGTCTCTTCTAGGTTTATCTTTCCCTTCAGTGTAGCATGTCAAGTTTCAATCTGATGGTAGTGTGACAATCACCACATGTGGAGGCCAAACAGAAAAATGGCTTCTTGCGCATTTGATTCCATTGAATCATGAGAATGTGAAGAGGTTGTCTGGAGTGTTTTTGTTGGCTACTGCTCATTGGACAATGCCAACCCTCCTCAACTACCATGTTTATTTGTGTCCGCTTATCCACTCTCAGATCCCGTCTGAATTTAGACCTGTGTCGTTTGATTTACTTATCTGTTCATAAGCATGCCCACCAAATGTTTCCTTATGATATGCAGTTTCACATTTCTGACTATTTCTCAGCTTCCAGTGCTTGTACAGGAAAGTTCCAGTTTAATCCAAGAGTCCATTAGAATCGACCAACACTGGGTGACATTCTCCCAGGCTTGTGGGGAGGGCTGGGGTTTGTGGTGCTACATTTTTGTTAGCAGTCAGGACCTCAGGTGATCTTGGTACCATCTTTGGTTAAAAATGCAGCCCATGTGAAGCTTTGAACTCTCCCTGTCATCTTCAAAGAACTTTTGGATTCAGTCTGTATCCTCCATTAGAAATCATTTTGGAGATCTTGAAATGTAGATTAGAAAAACTGTAGAATTAATTCATGTTTCCTTTGTGTCTTTTTGCTCTGTTTAAAAGGCACTTGCGGAATAACGTTGCTTGATGGCAAAGAGCAGGATCTCATAAGGAGTACAATATTGCACCCCTAGTGGCCAAAACCTTGTTTTCACCTTAATGGTAGCTCGTGCAAACCTTACCACCTGTAAAGTTCTACTGACATGGTTCATTTTTGTATTAGATACATTAATAATGTTATAATATATAATAATGTTTTGTGGATTATGCCAGTCTACTTTATTTGCGCTGTTTAGAGGCATAGCACAACTCTTCAAATTAGCTTAATTTTTTTTAAATCATAAAAACTGGAAAAAACAACAGCACCTAACTGGAAAGTTTAGCTGCAATGAATTGCAGATTATGGTTTGAGAGGTTATATACTTTTGGAAAAATAACCATTTATTTATTTGTCAGCAAATTTTACTTGTTTAAGTGGGGTTCAATATAGCAGTTCTTGCATCACTTGTTCAATTTTTATTGGTTACTAGAAAAAATGTCTGATGTTAAACTATTAATTTGAAACGATATGAACACCTCTCCTTCAGAATTACTGCATAATCATTTTTAATATTTTGTGTTTTTTTACAGGTCTTTAAATAGTGTTGACTATTGTCTGAAGAGTTGAAGTCTTTAAAAGTTGAAGTGCTACAGAAGATGTTAAAGAAATGATAGCAGCACCAGAATTGCAAGCAGAGTTTCATTTTCATCAGTAAGTATTATTTTCATGCAGTGCGATACATACAAGTCAATGGGCAGTGACATTCTAGAACTGTGTGGTGTTTGGAAATTTGATAACTGTTAATGCTACCTTTTTGTGAACAGGGAAACTGATACACACTTCTCTTCTGACACTGACTTTGAAGATCCTGATGGGAAGAATGCAAACCCAGGCAAAGGAAAGGTACAAAGCTATGTGTATCTACTGCACGTAATAGGGCTGGCTGATGGCATCTGGTATATATACTGCACTTGCTTTTGCCATTGTTGACACCATGGGTTCTGGGCTGCGGGAGATGCCTGTGCTGTTTCTAACCACTCTGTCCTCGTGGTCCTTCAGAGCACCAAGAAAGGAAAGAAAGCTCCTGGAGAGAAGGGCAAAGGTGGGGCTGGGGCCAAGGGCGGAGGGGCCGGCCGAATTAATGGCCATCACCAGGAGAATGGCATGGAGAACATGATGCTGTTTGAGGTGGTCAAGTTGGGAAAGAGTGCCATGCAGGTCAGTGTCCAAGTGATGCATCTCCCTTCCAAACTTATCCAAGTGCCTAATTCATTAGTTTATATAGAAATATGGTCGAATTATGACTAAAAAATATAGCTGGAAAAAGTTGTTCAGTATTAACTAACATTTATTTGCAGTCTGTCGTCGATGACTGGATCGAGTCCTACAAGCACGACAGAGATACGGCGCTTCTCGACTTAATCAACTTCTTCATCCAGTGTTCGGGGTGTAAAGGTATTTTTCAGTTTTGCTTCAATATGAGCTTATCTCCCTATATATAATGCTGTTCAGTTGGAGTAAATAATGAATGCTCTTCCTTCCATGTCAGGTGTTGTCAGTGGGGAAATGTTCAGACACATGCAAAACTCAGAAATCATCCGTAAGATGACGGAGGAGTTTGATGAGGTATGTGTCAAGAGATTTGAATGAATTGCAAGAAATAATAGGCTGCTTTGAAACTGCAGTGCCTACAATTATAATTGAAGGTTTTGGATTAACACGCGTGCAGCAGTAATGCAGCTACCTAATGTAGGAGCATTTAAATGAGTGTGAATGAAACTGAATGAAGGTCTTTAAAATAATGTTTACATATTCTGGGGTTGAGTTAAATTGTTCATCAACATTGATTTCTATACTTAAATGTATTTGATTCCCCTGCAGGTATTAATATACTCGATTTTAATCCAGTTGCTAGCCTGTTTCTGTTATAACAGTATCCCGCCACTTACATGGTCTTGTCTGCTGCTTTAGGACAGTGGCGATTACCCGTTAACCATAGCTGGGCCACAGTGGAAAAAATTCAAATCCAATTTCTGCGAGTTCATCGGGGTGCTGGTTCGGCAGTGTCAGTACAGTATCATCTACGACGAGTACATGATGGACACTGTCATCTCACTACTGACTGGCCTGTCAGACTCCCAGGTCCGGGCATTTCGTCACACCAGCACACTAGCAGGTCAGAACAAGCAGCTTACCGACCCAGTATGATGCTTTGGCTGAGTTGCCGTTTCTGATGTTGTTTTCCTGGAAGGTGTTCCTTATTACATTGACTCATGGCCTTTCCCTGACTTTCAATCCTGCAGCCATGAAGCTTATGACAGCCCTGGTGAATGTGGCGCTCAACCTCAGCATCAACATGGACAACACGCAGAGGCAGTATGAGGCTGAGAGGAATAAGATCATCGGCAAGCGTGCGAATGACCGTCTGGAGCTTCTGCTGCAGAAACGTAAAGAGGTAAACATTAGTCAGCTTTCCTTAAAGCTGCTTCTTGCCACGTCTTTGCTCAGCATTCAAAAGCATTCAGTGTGTGTGTTGGAAATCTTTTGAATCTTTATGGCTTAAGTGCACTCCGTGATAATTCCACAGAAGACAGGTTTACTGTATTACAGTAAGAGCTGAAATCTAATTTATGCCAGCCTTGATTTAAAAAGTGCAGCCTTTCCTCTGTAGATTAAATGCATGACTAAAATTGTGCGAGGAAAGGCAGTGTCTGTCAAGGAGTGTATCGGTGAGACTGTTTAGGATTTTTATTTCAGTCCTCAGGGCCCTCTTGGAGTGGTGGTGTTTATCTGGCAGTATTAATTAACTTTGAGTTACATAACAGCGTTGCCTGCTGGGATACCATCTGCTAGCTTGTGTAATTTGAAAAATGTCATGGCAGTGTGCGTAGTCTTCATTACAAAACCAAAAGCCTGATATATTTTAAGTGCTAGTCAACAAAACACATTCTTCTCTCCTAGGCAATATGTCAAATGGTTGAATTTTTGTTTTTAGTTGTGAAACAAATTTAAAGATATTTGGCTCACAGTGTCTTTCTTTCAGCTTCAAGAAAATCAAGATGAGATTGAAAACATGATGAATGCAATATTCAAAGGTGTTTTTGTTCACAGATACCGGTATGTGCATTGTCCTGCAGCTGCTGATTTCATTTATATTATAGTATATTGTATTATATTACATTTTTGTGAATTAGCAGTGTACTATGGAGTTTGTTTCAAATACTGCAGTTGTAACTAATGTATAGATTTGTTTGATCTACCGTCAGGTTTGTGTATACTTTGTTTTAATACTGTTGCACAGTACTTTAAACAGTACTGCATAACATCTTTTGCAAAGATTGTAATCTAGACTTTTAATGTTTACCTCCTCACCCCATAGTGATGCGATAGCAGAGATCCGCGCAATCTGCATCGAGGAGATTGGAGTTTGGATGAAAATGTACAGCGACGCCTTTCTGAACGACAGCTATCTGAAGTATGTGGGGTGGACCATGCATGACAAGGTGGGTCCGTCTTCCCAAGGAATATTTCTAGTTTTGCTGTGTGGTTGTAATTAAAGGAGCCCAGTTGTAATGACCTGCCTCCGGTTTCTAGCAAGGTGAGGTGAGACTGAAGTGTCTAACTGCTTTGCAAGGCCTCTACCACAACAGGGAGCTGAACACCAAGCTAGAGCTCTTCACCAGCCGCTTTAAGGTGAGTCGTCTTCCTTTTTGTGTGCCTGTGCTGAAGAGGCCGCCTCACCATCGGCTAATCGCCATTTCATTCTGATAAACATTATCAACAGCAAAAATTTGCTGTTGATACCTCGCAGTAGGGTAACATCCTATGTAGCATTAAAAGCTAATTCGTCCCCAGCCCGCCAGACCTGTAACAGTGGTTCACCCACTGATCATTAATGTTCAGTCAATATTAACATACGTATTATTTTATTAACATATTGTACATATTAGAAATTATTCAAATTCTGTGCAGACTATTGACTTTTTCTTTTGTCCCATCAGGACCGTATTGTGTCGATGACACTGGACAAGGAGTATGATGTTGCAGTGCAAGCAATAAAACTTCTTACCCTTGTGTTACAGTAAGTCCTCCCACCCTTTAGTAAAGGATATCTGAACTTTGGCTTTTCCATGGGCTCTTTGTGCTTGACTGGTCCCCCCCAACAGAAGCAGCGATGAAGTTCTTACTGCCGAAGACTGCGAAAGCGTATATCACCTGGTCTACTCGGCCCATAGGCCAGTCGCTATAGCGGCCGGAGAGTTTCTTTTTAAGAAGTGAGTATCACCATTTAGCAATATTCTTCACTTTCTCTTCTACTATTGTGCTTCATCCGTGCATTAAATCTTGTCATCACAAAGCATCATCTTTATTATCAGTACGAGTGATGTTTCTGGCATACAGTTGCGGGTTCGTAGTGGGCTTTACCCACAGCCATCAAGCAGGCAGCCAAAAACTGTGCTCATGAACTGGATAAACAAGCCTTTTATAGGTATTGTCAAAATGCTGTTATGGCTGTGAGTGATGGTCATTATCATCTGAGTATTATATGAAAATCTGGGCTCTAAATATCTCTGGCAACATTAGTTTCAGTCCTATTTCAAAGAATACCAATTCAGTGTGTATCATAAGTAAATAATTCTCTTGTGGGGGTGCTTGTTCATTATCCATTTGATAAATTTCTAATTAAAATAAGATACGGTCAGTCTTTCATGCTGTTGTCTGTTGAGAGGACTGAGAGATGGTCCTGGCCTTGTCTAATGCAGACTCTTCAGTCACCGGGATGCTGACGAGGAGGCAGTGTCCAAACGGCGGGGTCGGCAGAGCCCAAACGCTAACCTCATCAAGACCACTGTCTTTTTCTTCTTGGAAAGTGAGGTAAAGCTGCACTTGCTGATATTGGAATTTTTTTTTTTGTTTATGTTGAGATTTAAATAAGTAAATATTTACTTTAGTATTGGTTGGAATGTGGAATGGAATAAATGTCAGTCTCTTCAAATGCTTTTTTTATTTTTTGTGTAAGACACCACAATACTTAATAGCAATATATTAGGCTTCACAAAAATTTTAAGTCCTATGTTCAGTTGCTATACTTAAAAGAACAGCAGTAAAAGATACTCATAGCCCAAACATCTTACATATGAAATCAGTAAATGCACTGACATGTCAAATCACACAACCATCAAGAAAAGGGTTTAGCAGAACTCTGACTGGTCTATCTGGAAATAACATATACAAGTATTTTATGCTTAATGAAGAAATTTAGCGCATGAGGATGAGGTAGGTATTTATATAGACGTTTTAAGTTAAATGTTTTTCAGATACATAAATTAAATGCATTGACATTTAAAAAGTGCATCCTCAACAAAAATGGTGTGTTCAGTTCGTTCTTGCAGATCAAATTATGAATGTGTGTGGTGACCAAATCGTACAAGCAGAGGCTTGGAAGGGTGTAATGTGGCTCCAAATGCGCAATTAATCTGTGAAAACCCAGATCCTGTAGCACGGAAAAGGCTTTAGCCTTTTCGTTGTCTCTGGAAAACTTTTCCCAGTCTTCAAATCCCTGGGGGGAGTCTTGCAGTTTGGCGTCATGCAGTTGTCGGGGACAAGGCCGCTCAGAATGTGAGGCTCTGTAAATTTATAAAGCGTCTGCAAAGCAAATACGCGTGTAGTTTATCTGTGCCGACTGTCGGTAGGATGTCATTTGTTAAAGCACATGAAATTAAGACAAACACTACTGTTACAAATAAATAATGGGAAAGTTACTGACGATTCACATTGTTTTGCATGCTATGGTGCCAAAATTTGTATGCGAATTTTTTTTTCCGCTAAAAAAAATTATGCAGTTCAACTCATCTGGAACACCAAAAATTTCACCTTAGTCTGTTACTGACTTTTTTTTCTTAATTTGTCTTTACACAAAAAACGACGTGTATTATTACATTATTTATATATTGGTACTGAAAGTTCCTTTTTAACATGTATTTGTACCAAGTTGATGCAGTATAAAAATGCATGTCTACATTTGCATACAGAAGTTTACACGCTTGTGTTCTTTAGCGGAGCATTTCTGCATTCCCATTGGTTTCCAAACAGCAGTGGCATTGTAATCTGCTGCCACCGAGAAAAACATCCAGACTGGCGCAGGCATGTGGATGGCGTGCTGGTGCTCATCTCAACTCACTGCCTGTTTTAAAAGCAAGCCAGCCAGCAAGCAATTTCGCAAATTTGGCGCACTTTATCAGATCTATTTACCAGATTTAATTTATTGGAACAATAAAAATTATATTTTTACCTCATATCGGCCGATAATTTATCATGCATCTCTAATTGCTACTCAGCTATATTGAGATCAGGTTTTTTCCTACCTACCTGTACGGAGCTAACGCAGGGGGTTAAAGTTTCACTAAGACATTTTTACTCTGGCATAAGGAAGAATCTACTAAATATATATTTTTATTTCTTGTGATGTTGTCCTGATCTTTTTCTAAAACACTTTCATGACTTTATTACTTTTATGAGGTCATACCTTTTTTCAATATGGTAGTTGTATTATTTGGTTTTGCAAATAGCCTTCTTCTAATCAACAAAGACTTTGCGCAAGTCCCACTCCAAAGTACCAAAAAAGTAACCTAGCTAAGTTGGTAGTTACTGGAACTGGTACTGGTACTTCATAGGAAGCCAATGGAAAGTACCAGAAGTACAGTGCCTGGTGCGGTGGGAAAGTGCCCTTGGTTTTAGTTGTATTTTTCTGTTTTAGGAATGACTGGATGGAAATCTTGAATTAAGAGTAACTTGATTTAGCGTCATGCAGATTCCCTTCTGAATGACTTATTTTTGTTGACCAAGACATTGATGCTTTAAGCAGAAGATGGATGCATGGATCCTTTTAAATTTTAAACATCATTAATTGAAAAATCGCTAATTACTTTTGAATGTTTAAAGCAGGGCTGCACAATTTTGGAAAAATGCCAAGAATCACAACCTGAATTTAATTTTTTTAATATAATATATTTTTAAAGCAAAAAAATAGAGCCTATAGAGCAGGGGTGGGCAATCTTATCCACAAAGGGCCGGTGTGTATGCAGGTTTTTGGGATAACCCTAAGGTCAGCTGTTCAAACCCAGGTGTGGGAATTCTTCAGCCAATCAGTCCTCTAATGAGTGATCTAATTAGGGAGTTGCAGTGAAAACCTGCATACACACTGGCCCTTTGCGGATAAGATTGCCCACCCCTGCTATAGTGTCTGTCAAATAAGTTTGTAGTGTTGCCTTGAGTTGTGGCGACTCATCACCTGCTTTTGCTCAATATCATCTCTGTGGAATCCAGAGTATTTCCATACAGTGGAAGGTGAATCACTTTTAGTGCCCAGTTCATATTCACTTTTCTCCTCCCTATTTTTTTTAATCTGTCACAAACATGCTGCGTTCCAGTGACCTGAGTAAAAATGTTTTGCCTGGATCTTAACACCTGTCTTATATTTGAGGGTTAGAATTCAAATATCATTATACAACAGCAGATGGTGTAAATGATCCGCTTCCTGACTAAAGGTGGCCGCATACTTCAAGCATAATTGATGCTGTTTCAGCAATACAGCGCCGATAGACAATTGGCTGACATAATGTGACGGCATGTAGTTGATAAGCAGCCGACATGCCTTGTACTGTACATATCTTTAAATGGTGTAAATGTATATTTGTAATTATAAATTTCTTAACTGAATAATATTTGCCATGGGCTGCATGCATTTTATTACATGCTAACGAAATGCATGCATTCCACGGCGAACATTACACACATGAGTGTCATGTAAACTGTTTGTTTCCTTTTCTGTGCCGCTGCTAGTATTTAACCGATGGTAGCTGTTTCGTATTAAAAGGGCTATTGTCGTCTTTTATTAAAATGACTCAACCACTCGTCACAGTATTTTTTTTTGTTGCCCCATTTATCTGGGTCTGTTGCACCATAGCATCCTGTTATGTCTGGGGTGGTGGGGTTTGTAATATTGATTATCTATCTACGTTTATTGTGCTCCAATGCTTTTTTTACAGTAATATGCTTAACTTTATCACATTTTTTTGTTTATAAAGATCGCTTTTGGAATACCAAATCTTTTCTTTCCGAAATTAATTGATAATATTTAATGTACATGCACTGTACATGCTACGTCATTTAAATTAGAAAAGACAAAACATCTAGCACTTCTAATGCTTTTCTCTCCTTGATTTCATACAGTAGAGACTTTAACTTGGCCTAGTTGCCATTTTTCTGAATGGAGAGACCTTATATGGGGAAAAAATAGTTCATTGTTTAATTCAAACATTTCTAGTAGGGGTATAATGGTACACTTCATGGTTGTGTTTTTATTTTCTTCTTAAACCGTACCGTAACCATGGTCCAAAACCTGTGATGCGTGCCGAATCGTGACACCTCTTTTCTAACCACTTTTGTTTTGGCGCTTTCCTCCGTTACTTATTCGTGAAAGAACCATAGCTAAATTCCCGTCTCTCATACGGTTGCCTGGCGATAGTAGGCCTGCAGCGTATGGCTGTGCAGCATTTAATTTCAATGATAGTATTTCTGCATTTCCTGGATAGTGCAGGTTTCCTAGCAGTGGCACTCTTATTGATGTTTCTTTGATCTGTGATTCCCGCAGCTCCATGAGCATGCAGCCTACCTGGTGGACAGCATGTGGGAGTGTGCTTCAGATATCCTCAAGGACTGGGAGTGCATGATCAGCCTGCTACTGGATGAGCCATTACCAGGAGAAGAAGGTAATCCATGAGAGTCCAGGAATTTGCTCATTGGCTGCTTCCTCCAAGTTTGCAAATTCATGAATGCAGTAAAAAATTTTATACATCATGCTCAAATAGGACATTCAGGAAAATCTTTGTGTCCAAAAAATGTATATGAGCTGGCTGGTTATTAAATACAGATTTTAGCCTATAGTCCTTTTAACCAAACCACCTGGCTCATAGAAAGCACACAGCAGGAATATGGTTAAAACTTGCATCAATTGCAGCTTTCTGCTTGTTACTGTGAAAAATTTTTGTAATTTATGCCATCAAGAAGCCAGCTGGTTTAGTGAAAAAGCCAGTAAGTCTAATTTAATGCAAAATCACTGCTTTGGTTTTAATATTTTATATAAATTTTTTTATAGAACACATTCAAATTTAAATTTTAAAAAGCACCAGACCTGTCAATGTTGTAAATGATTACAAATTTAACACAAAATATTTCTAATCCTGTTGGTGTTTTAGATGGTAATGAATACTTATGATTATGAGTGGCTTGTCTTTGCCTTCAGCCTTGACTGACCGGCAGGAGACCGCTCTCATCGAGATCATGCTCTGCACCATCCGCCAGGCCTCCGAGTGTCACCCCCCTGTGGGCAGAGGGACAGGAAAGAGGGTGAGGCTTCTCTTCAGCAGTGTCAGACCTCCTCCTAATAATCTTCCAGAAACAATTTCTATGCATATTACACTGTTTAGGCTCCACATGCATTCTGTGCATGTCTGTCTGTGTTCTTGATTATTGTGGGACTTATTTCTGCAAAATAATTTTAGGTATTGACAGCAAAGGAAAAAAAAACCCAGCTTGATGATCGCACAAGAATGACTGAGCTCTTTGCTGTTGCATTGCCACCATTACTTGCAAAGGTACCTCTTCCCTGCTTAAATGTTTCGTTTCATTTCATTCTTGGGTTAAAGAAATGCTTTTTATTTTTATGTTGTAACTTTTTGTATATTTTCCACTTTGTAGTACTCTGTAGATGCAGAGAAGGTAACCAATCTTCTGCAACTGCCACAGTTCTTTGATCTTGAAATCTACACCACAGGGCGATTAGAAAAGGTAAGAATAATAGTGCTTTATCACGGTAGTCTTCGGAGGGTGCATGAACAAATGCTTATTCGTGTAGTTTAATATGCAGTTTTTTGGCAGGCCTGACCAAGTCTTCGTGTCAGTTCATTCAAAGTCTAGATATTGGCAAATTTATATGCAACTGCAGTTGTTCAAAGAGTGTAAGATCCAGTGGGCTTCTTGTGGAGAGAGCCAGAAAAGTGGTTAAAATAACCAAAAATATTTATCAGTGATGTATAAGTGAGAATGCCTTTAAAGACTCATTCGGCCCTCCATATCCATGGGTTCCTTATCTGTGGGTTCAACCAACTGTAGATCAAAAATATTCATGGGAAAAATTTTTCAGAAAGTTACAAAAAGCTAAACTTGTTTGCCATGTAGAGCACTACACTGAATACATTTCAATGAAGTGCGATGCAGTTTGTATTTTCGGGTGTTTAATACTGTGTGTGTGCGCGCGAGCACATGGGTGTGAGTGAATTTATATTTCCTGTATGATAGTTGCGTCTATTTACATAATTTCCATTTTACTAGGTATTATAAGTAATCTAGAGATGATTTAAAGAATACAGAAGTAGCTTAGGTTATACGCAAATACTATGCTATTTTATATTAGGGACTTATATACATAGATTTTGGTATGCACGGGGGGGGCTGGAACAAATTCCCCGCGGACCCCAAAGGACGACTGTACCTGTAATTGGATTAAACTTTGTTTAATCTGTGTTTTTGAAAGCTGTTACTGCATAAAATTCGTTATCGTTTACAAGAAATGTTCAGACCATTGGTGCTGTTATAGAGAATGTAGATAATTCAGCCAACCTCATGCTTTTCCTTTTTCTTCACCTTTATTCCCTCAGCACCTAGAGTCTTTGCTACGGCAGATTGGGGAGATCGTGGCGAAGCACACTGACACTGAGGTCTTGGAAACCTGTTCCAAAACCTACCATGCCCTCTGCAATGAAGAGTTCACCATTTTCAACAGGGTTAACATTGCGCGCAGCCAGCTGCTTGATGAGCAGGTCGACAAGTTCAACAGGTTGCTGGAGGACTTCCTGCAGGAGGTAGGCGGGTGGGGGTGTCCGTGTTGAGGACATACTTTTGGAGAGTTCCATGGTGACAGTTAAGCAGGTGCTGCTCTGATCCTGAAATTCACCTATGACCCAGGGAGATGAACTTGACGAGGATGACGCATATCAGGTCCTGTCCACGCTCAAAAGGATCACTGCTTTCCACAAGTAAGGGAAGGGCTGGAAAAAGTCATAGGCTTCTTTTATAAACAACTTTGTTTAGATATAGTTAATGCTTTCTTAATAATCTCCCTTCCTCAGTGCACATGACCTCTCCAAATGGGACCTGTTCACCAGCACATACAAGTTACTAAACACAGGCATCGAGAATGGGGATATGCCAGAGCAGGTTAGCAGTGCCGGCCCTGTAGCAAGCTGCAGACTCCATATCCTCCCTCAACAGGCCAAGTTAACTATTCACTCTTGCCCTTTCTAGATTGTCATCCATGCTTTGCAGTGCACTCACTATGTCATCTTGTGGCATTTGGCCAGGGTCTCCGAAGGCAGCTCCAAAAAGGTACATATTTATGCAAAATATTCTTATAGCTATGAGGGCCCTAGATTTATAGCAAAATGCTGCAATTTAGCATTTTCATTATAATAGATTAACTTCCTACGTTACTTTGTTTCGCATGCACCTTGTTTAATTTGAGAGGTTAAGTGTTAATGGGGTACAGCTGTATATTAGCCAAAGTTTAGTTTGTTCATGTAGTAATTGACCTAAAGTTGCGGCACACGTGCTGACAGGTCTTTGTGCTCTGCAGGAGGATATGCTCACGCTGAAGAGGCAGATGAGGGCTTTCTGCTTGATGTGCCAGCGCTACTTAACAAATGTGAACACGGCTGTCAAAGAGCAGGTGGTTGCAAAATCAGTCTGCATAATTTCCTCAGGAGTTGCCAATAAGAAGTGGACTGGACAGCAGAGAGAAATTCATGCAAGAACTCTTTGCCTAAAATTGAAGCAGAATATTTATGCGTGTTGATGTCCCTTTGGATCTGCAGGCTTTCACCATCCTGTGTGACATCCTCATGATCTTCAGCCACCAGATTGTGTCTGGGGGCCGCGACGTGCTCGAGCCTCTTGTCTACTCTCCCGATTCCTCCCTGCAGTCTGAGCTGCTCAGCTTCGTTCTGGACCATGTGTTTATTGACCAGGATGATGACAGCAATAGTACAGGTGAACCGTTGTATTCTAGCATACATACGTACTGTAGACGACCCCCCCCCCCCCCCTTTGGAGATTAGAGTCAGCAGTTAGAGCTGCATGTACGTAAAGATGTTGGTCAAATATTCTACTAGTATACTATGTAATGGGTTCCTCAGGGCCTCAAAGCTTTAATTGGCTTGACATCTTTATTTCAGGCTAATTCATCCCAAACACAAGAGGGAGCAGTAATTAATTGAAATTCCGTAATTTGCCACTGCTTTATTAGTTTGTATAAAGTTTTTGTTGCTTCCATATATATATTTATATATACAGATGGACAGCAAGATGATGAAGCTGGTAAAATTGAAGCATTGCACAAGAGAAGAAATCTTCTTGCAGCATACTGCAAACTTATTATTTATAACGTTGTGGAAATGAACACTGGAGCGGACATATTTAAGCAATATATGCGGGTAAGCTTGGCTACTGGTCTTCTGCTTTTTTTTTGTTTTCTGCATCTATTTTTGCAGTCTCCTCTTAATGTGATTTCCCCCCCCCCCCCCTTTTGCAGTATTACAACGATTATGGTGATATCATCAAGGAGACCATGAGCAAAACGAGGCAGATTGATAAGATCCAGTGTGCAAAGACCCTGATACTGAGTTTGCAGCAGGTATTGGCACGTTTCCGGTGATGTTTTGTACCTTCCCCACCTTTCTGCTGGTGTTATGATGGATTCATCTGCTGGTGCCTCCACTGTCAACTGTGGCTAAACTCTCACTTCAATGGACTGGATTTGTTTCTCCAGCTGTTCAATGAGGTGCTGTCAGACCTGGGGTACAATTTCGACCGCTCATCTTCAGCCTTCTGCGGGATCAAGGAGCTAGCTCGGCGCTTCTCTCTGACGTTCGGCTTGGATCAGCTGAAGACCCGGGAAGCTATCGCTATGCTACACAAGTATGGCCCTGTAAAATGTGCTCATGTTTTTGGTGACATCTGTCATAGACTACAGCAGACATAACAATTATTTGGTTAAAGTAATAAAAAAAAATGTACACGGTGTGTGTAAAAATTTATTTTTTAACTTAAAATTTATTTAATTTTAGGGATGGTATAGAGTTTGCTTTTAAGGAGCCTAGTCCCCATGGAGAAGGCAACCCTCCTCTCAGTCTAGCTTTCCTGGACATCCTAAGTGAGTTCTCCTCCAAGCTGATGCGGCAGGACAAGAGGACCGTGTAAGTTGTATATTCTCGTGACTGCAGAAGATAGCTGGAGCTGTTGATTATGGCAGCCATGAATTTGAGTTTTCACATAGCCAGCTTTCAGCACATTGATGGAATACGACTGGATTAATGAGCAACTTGTAGTTTTCCTACTCCTGGTAACTGTGTCCTTCCCATCCCCCCCCAGCCACCTGTACCTGGAGAGGTTTATGACCTTCCAGATGGCCTTGCAGCGGGAGGACTGCTGGCTACCCCTCATCTCCTACAGAAACTCCCTGCAGGCCGGAGGCGACGACGACACCATGTCCGTCATCAGCGGCATCAGTAGCCGCGGCTCCACTGTGCGGAGCAAGAAGGCGAAGCCGGCCACCGGCAAGCGGAAACTGGCCGAAGGTGAGGCGCCTCTCGGCCCGAGCGAGAACACTGGCCCCGCTTCAGCCTCTCAAGGCGCGGCCGCCTTTCTGATGCCGGCTGCTTCCTCCGCGCCTTATAACCCCTCCTACACGTTGCAGCAGAGGAGAGCAGCAGCAGCAGCGACAGCATGTGGATGAACCGGGAGCAGGCTATGCAGACGCCAGTCATGATGCCCTCGCCCCACCTCACCTCCACTGTCATGCGGGACACCAAGCGGATACGGCCAGAGGACAGCTACATGGGGGTGTATGCCCTGCCCCCCGAGCAGCAGCAGCCACCTCAGCAGCACGCTCACGCCCAGCCGCCTCAGCAGCAGCAGCAGCACCACCACCAAACACCCATGGACTACAAGTACGCATTCATTCCCGCGATTGCTGCACCTCCCCCTCAGCAATGGGTTTCTGTAACCCCATCTTTGACCCCATATATCCTGCCTGTAATGATGTTTTCAGTAAACCTGTCATTTATTCATAGCCTAGTACCGTAACGGTTGCAGTGTTGTTCTGTACATGTTTACACAAAACAGTTTAAAGGATAAATATTTTTGTCTAGTCCTAATGGCAGTTTGGCATTTCCCACAGAGGACGTGCGTTTTCTGTGACACTTCGAAGACAGAGAGCCGGCGCCTTGTGTTCTCACTTTGTCTGTGTGCAGTACCCAGGTCACCTGGATGCTGGCCCAGAGACAGCAGCAGGAGGAGGTCCGGCAGCAGCAGGAGCGAGCCGCCATGAACTACGCCAAACTGAGGAGCAACCTGCAGCACGCCATGTAATGCAGCCTTGTGCACCCAGCAATCCCGCAGCAGCTCTGACGCATCACAACCCCAGGAACCAGCCATTGCTTGAATTTCACATGAGCAGTAACTTCCACACTAGTTTGAGAACCTTAGGGACAGTGACGATGTCCTTTTATTCAAACAAATCCGAAGGCTTAGCTGCATCCTGCAGTCTCATTTGCTGTTTTTCTGCCATTGTTGCTCTGACAGCTAGGCATGTTTGAAAATTTCCTAAATCACTTTCCCCATTGTTCTTCTAACACATTTATCATATTCTTCTTACAACCTTTTTCAGACTTAGTGGTGAAATTAGATTTAATGGTTAAAGCTTAGGATTAAGAAACCTCTTCTTGGTAATGCTAATGCAATATGTATACTTCATCTGTCAGAACAAAAGCATTAATGCATTGATGATGCAAACAGTCATTAGTGACACTCAGTTTAGGGTTATGTACAATTGAATTATATTGCAAGGGGCTGTATGAATAAATGCCATGTTCTATTCATTTTAACATAGTATGGCCAGACAGTCAGGTTAGAGGGGTCAGGGGAAGAATCAGAGTATCTAAAAAAACTGGACATCTGCCAAAGTAAGTGAACTACTGCGTATATGAAAAGCACATTGGCTGACAAATTGAACTGTAATGTAGCAAAAACAAACCATACAGTAACAGTCTAAACACAAGGTAATGGTCTTGTACGTCGTCTGCGTAGGCGGATTTTAAAAATGACAGTAGTTTGACATCAGAAACACATGTTAGTCAAAGGATTGCTAATGCACATCTTTCAAGAAGTGTTATGAGATGCTTAAAATATGTCCATGAAATTTGCCCTAAGCTTGTAATTCTGAGTTGTGCATTGTGCTTCCTGCAGTCGCCGTGGCACTGGCCTCATGGAGGATGACGAAGAGCCAATTGTTGAAGACGTGATGATGTCATCCGAAGGTCGGATTGAGGATCTCAATGAAGGCATGGACTTCGACACCATGGATATTGATTTGGTATGTTTTTGATCAGTTTTGTTTTATTTCAGTAAGGTTCATGCTTTCAGTTTGACACACATTTTGTTTTAAAAATAAAATTTATATTTGATATAAAGTACTGGGTTTTGGAGTATTTTATGTATAAAGTCTATTCCATCATGTCTGACACATGTCTGACAAAAGCAGCAATATTATGACCTTTCTTGTCTTATTTACTTTAAGCCACCATCAAAGAATCGCCGTGAGAGATCAGAGCTCAAGCCAGACTTCTTTGATCCTGCTTCCATCATGGATGAGTCTGTAAGAAATCAGCCATTTTCTTTTATGTTCTGTAGAAATGCATGTGGTTATAAAACATCTATAATTTTACCCTTCAGAAAAGTTCCCCTCTTATCACCACTAGATGGCAATAAATTCAAGTTCTACGGGGCAGAATGTTTCTAAGAACATGTTCTAATGTAGGGGTTCTTAACCTCTTGTTGTCCGTGGACTGGTTTACGTCACTCAGAAATTTCACTGACGTAAAAAGGCAGGATGGGGGATTTTCATAAATTTAACCGTTCCCATTTTTTTCAGATGCGAACGGACTGCGTAAATATGAAGGGACATAAAATTGAAAAATTCTAGTTTATTTTTGGAAATTAACAACCCCCCCCCCCCATCCCGTGTTCGATGGCTTGCTGGAATAATATGAATATTAACTGTGTTACTGTGGATGTACACATTAAGCTGGTTTTATGCAGTCATTGGAATTGATCTAAAGTTTTTCCTTTCTCCCTTGCAGGTCCTTGGGGTTTCAATGTTCTAAGCTAATATTGGATGATGTACGACGACAAGACTCTTATGTGTTAAAGTAAACCTCTAGATGCTGTGTAGATGTGTTCTCCATGGAGAATCTCTCACACGATTCATGGACTTAAGGGCATCCAGAGGCAGCATTGCTGTCCACAGAAACAACTTGTTTAAAACTACTAAAACGTTTGCAATCATTGGGTAAGCTTTCCCTGTAGTTACACATTGGCTGACTTCTGAAAGCTGTGGAATAAGAGGTTGTTTGTAGCCATATATTAAGTATGTTTAAAAAAAAAAAAGTGAGGGAAATGTGATGTGGTGTGAAGGCATTGTTCATTTTAATTAATGGGTTCTCAGAATTGATATTTTCTAAAAAAAAAATAAAATAAAAAAACAAAACAAAATATATAGAAAACAGGGAAACTTTTTTGTAACTTATAAAGACTTTGTTTATGTATAGCCCTTTTGTAATAGTAAGTAATCAGGTGTAAAGTAGTAATTTATAAACAGGTTATTGCTCATCATAGTATTGATTTTATTCTTCAGAACTATCGTATGTGTCAAAATTGGGAGGCCTCCAGCTCTTTGTTTTTGTACCCCCCAAACTGGCTGTAGGTTAGGAGGAAAATGACTCGGCCCGCTTGTGCATGGTGACTGCTGGCCAGATTAATTGGAAATATTTTGCTCTTAGGATTTCCACACAGTGCAGGGAACCTGAGCATGTCTGTACAACACAGTAATCAATGAAGCTTACCCAAAGATTTGAACTGTTTGCCTGTCCTTTTGAGAGACTAATATTGAGGAAGCAAATGGGAACCTCCCCAGTAGTGCCACTGTATTGTCTCTAATAAAAAAAAAACAAAGCAGAGTTTGGTAGAGTATGTTTGTTGAAAAGGATTTTCTTTAAACATATATACGGCTTACTAGAGTGTTGGAATGGGTATTTACATTTTAAATAAAGTTATATAAATTGGTGCTGATTTTATAATTGTGCAGTTAGTTTTTCTTACTTTGAAATTCCAACCTAAAATTATGTTAAGAAATGTATAAGAAACTGTTTTAAAAAATGAATGCATGTATAGTCATGCATTTAAGAAAGATTTTTAAATTTGTATTTTATATTGTTTTTTTGTTTTGTCTTTGCAAAGTCTTCAGGTTTCTATACCTTTTTTCCTATATGTAAATTAGTTTGGATAATAGGTATGTGAACAGACCCTTGAAATTCAGCTTTAAGTTTTTCCAATTTGAAATGTCATTTCACAAATCCTTAAATATGATTCTGTAACATAAAAAAACGATCTTAATCTTATTTGGACGTGAATAATATTCTGCAATGCTTGGGCAGCTAGACAAAGCTTAAGTATAACTAACTTATCGTACAAAATGTACATTTAACTGAAATGTTTTGTCTATTGAGGTATATTCTTTATAATCATTCCATGCCTTAGCCTTAACATGCTTGTCATACTAAACTGTTTTCTCACGCCGAACTCTTCCATGTAAGTAAATAAAACCAGTCATGTTCAAAGGTTGAGTTACTGAATTGTTTCAGATGGAAAAACCCTTAGTTTATTTTGAGAAAGTAGATAAGCAGGCATTTGTGAGGCATATTGTGTTTTACGTAATTATTTTACGTAAGTAAATACCTTCGTGCTATAAAATACTGTTCAGAGTCTGTCTCTTACCGCTGCATTGATGGAATAACTGAATAGACTGTTTGCGTGTGGGTGTGCGTGCGTGTGCATGTGTGTCTGTATTATAAGGTTCTAGATTTCAGTTATTCTATTTAAGGGTCTTTGTGAGCACTTTTACCCGTTTTCAGCCACTTAATTGGTGAGCATGTATGGATAAAGTGAAAATACATATACAGTCTCACATGTACACACCCACACACACGCTTTTGCATTAAGCTCCCACCCATATACTATCCCCGTTTGTTTTGTTTTATTTTATTGTGTATGTCTGGCTATCTTTTAAAATGTATACCTTCCTCAGTTGTGACAATCTGAAGTATGATTAGGTTTGTTAAAGATGTCTCTACCCACCCTAAATGACCCTTGGATTAAACCTTTGTGGCTCAAATTTGAATCTGTGCATCGTGTTGCTTATATGGTGTTAAACTAATTAGCTATTTTACCAGTTGAATTAATTTTGCCAAAATGATTTGTCACTAAGAGGAAAATACTATTTTTGACAAAGTTCAATTAAAAGAATATTTAGCATTGCGATTTGTTATTGGTTTGTGTGCATACACATTTCTTTGACTTTATACACACTTGGTTTTATTTATTGCCCTTTATTTACCTTATTGGCCTTTATTTACCATGACTGCACACCGTGAAACATCTTGTTTTTGAGAAGATCCTGTGGAACAACCTGTAATGTCAAATAATTAGGTGTCAAATCAAGGTGCTTGTTACCCATTGACCTTTTAGTTTAAACTATAAGCACAGACCATTAAGCTACATAAAACTGATCAACCTCAAAACAAGATATTTCTCGCATATATTGATTGGGCGGAATGGATTCCTAAATCCTTGAAAGCAGTTACGATCATCTAGAGCTGTAAAGTGTTGTTTTTTTGTTTGTTTTTTTGTACCCTTCAAACTATGAAAACAACTTGATTTGTTTTGATGTAGTCTATTATACTGACCTGTTTATTAAATAAATTTATGAATTATAACAATGGTTGTACCTGTGAAACCAGTTCAGCTTTATAAGCTGGCCCATTTTGGAGAATCTTTCACTAGCTAAGCAATGGCGAATTAATTTTTTTGTTGAATGTCGCGAGATCTACCCACACTACCTTCGTGAGCTGCTAGTCTAGACACAGAAGTACAAATACATACAGCTCTGAGACGACCCTATTTTATTATTTTATTTTTTTTTTATCTGCATTTTTAAATCTTGGTTTAATCCTGGTTCTGCTGGCAGAAGGCTACACTGAGCAGCAGGTTGCTTCCAGGTTCAACGTTTGTAAGACAGCAGTAGCCTGCACAAGAACAATGTGAAGCAGGAAACACTGGGAATGACTAGGAACCAGCCAGGTAATGGGTGGAAGTGACCTCCTAATGCTAGAGATGAGCGACAACTTGTCCAGCAGTGCCTCAGGAATCGGAGGATGGCATGACCTTCATAAGGAATGGGAAGCATTAAGTGGCGTGAAGTGCACAGCTAGGACAGTTAGTATCAGGCTCCTAGAAGCAGGACTGAAGTCCCACAAAGCAAGGAAGAAGCCCCTAATTAATGAGAGACAGAGAAGAACCAGGCTGCAGTTTGCAAAAAAAATTTACATTTTACACAGACACATAACCATAAATTGAGAAATGAGTGAAACAAAAAATTGTGCTGTGGTCTCAATTTTTTCCGGAGCTGTATATATTATTATAATTTCTTTTTACCAGAACTGTATATGTTAAAATATATGAAAACTACTATTAAAACTAAGATTTCCCTTTAAGTTTGCAAAATAAATGTAAATGTACATTGTGCATTGGGAGGCACAGAGAAGAGTCACTGTAGATGGTCATTGCCGTGGCCAGGAATGACCTCCTCTAACGATCCTTACTGCAGCGGAGATGAATGAATCTAGCACTGAAAACACCCTGTTGTCTGACCAGTAGGTTATGTAGGGGTGTGTAATCTTGTCCATAATGTTGAGCAGCTTGTGCAACATCTTTTTCTGCACAACCAGCTGTAGGCACTCCAGAGCAGTCCCCCTTCTTAGAGTTGCCGAATGTGATGTCAATGCTGCAGAGAAAATTGCACTTACTGCGACAGACCCTACTTCCTCAAGAAGTAGAATTTGGTTTGATGGAACCATTTACTTAAATGGCTATGACTAAACAAGATCACTTGTTCATATATGATTTGACTCTCAAAGATGCTGTCTAATAACTTAATCATTTGAGCCTGATTTTTATATATCTGATTCTAATGTTTAAGTTTAATGTTGTGAAAAAGGTAGGGATGTACTAACTTTTTTTATCACCAGAAGCAAGGCTGGAGTGTGGGGCCAGTGTCCCAGGGCCTCAGAGTAGCACAAGCTACGCACTACTACCATCATATACAATGTGAATTCACCACTAGGGCCCTCTGTATATTGAGCTTAACCAACATGCCCCCCAAGCCTCTCAGCATATACCACGCAAGTTAACCACCAAGGGCCCCCAGTGCCTAATGCTTGTACAGCATAAGTTAATGACCAACTGGCTGCCTGGGCCCTTGCCATATACAGTGAGTGTTGACCATCAGGGCCCTCTGCATCTACAGTGAGTGTTGACCATCAGGGCCCTATGCATCTACAGCAAGAGTCGACCACCAGAGTCCCAGGGCCTCTTGACAAATACAACGCAAGTTAAAACGAGAGCCCCCGGCAAGAACGTAACTTTGGATTGAACATTGGGGGGGGGGTTAAGGTCCCCACCCATTCATAATGACAATATGAATACTTGGGGGTGGGGGATTGGATTGGCCAGTTCTGATTATTGGAGGGGTTACGACTCCCCCCCCCCCCCTCAATTTATGCCCATAGCCCCCATCATACCATCATATACAGTGCAAGCTGTAAAATACAGTTAACTACCAGGTTCCCCACCACACGTTGCAAAAATCCAGACCCTCTATGTCAGACCTATTAAACTAGTGATTTGCATACCCCGTTTTTTTTCTATGACGTGCTATGAAGTCGCTGTCTGTTCTTCAAGTACTTATGTAATATGATAAATAAAATGAGGTACATAATATTAATATAATTAACTAATGTGCTGTGATTGGCTGCAGTTTGAGTACACCTGCCCTGCACCGTCACAACATTGTGGACTGCGGCAACTCAGCTGGTAAGATAGCTTTCATTTAAAAATTTGAGTTAACAGAAAGATGTGAGCTGATTGTGAAAATCACCAGTTCCAGAGTGAATGGACTGACAAATTTTTATTTACCTGACCAGCTGCAACAAGCAATAAACTGCTATGGATGCACTGCCATAATAAAAGAATACAATGTAAAGTGGCGCTGCATGTCAAATCACGGCTTGTGTCATAAAATGGTTCCTGAGGGCACTGAGTAACAAAGAAGGAAAGCACAGGTGCTGTTATTATGAATAAGTCTAGTTATTGTTAGTTGGATGGCTACTGTTTTACTGTTAGTATTGATAGATGGAGACCTGTTCTAAATGTACCTTGTCTGCTCTGCTTGGAGCTGTTGTTGATGGTATTATAAAGAGGCCTAATTACTGTTACTCTGAATACGGTTTCACCTTTATGATTCTGGTTATATGCTTATGATCATTGTTATGGATCTGTTATAGGCACTTTATGTCTCCATGTGTTTGCTGTTGATGGTATTATAAACAGGCGTACTGTTAGTCTGACAAAAACTGCAAACTGTTGAAATGAATATCTAACATTTATCTGTTGAAAAAGACAACATTTTTCAAGAGGTGCACTTACATTTTCAAAGCACTGAATGTGTGTGTTCCCTCCCCCAACCTTGCTACTTTTGCTCTTTCTCTCACTGCAGAGTTTACATGCTCCACTTGGCTTACAGACGAGGTGCTCTCCCACTCCCAGCTTTACTCTCTCCCTCCCACCTGGGATTTCATTCATGAATACACAGGCTATATAATGAAGAATATATATATATATATATATATATATATATATATATATACACACACACACACACACACCACACACATATACATGAATGACCTGTCTGCATTCCAAAACTGCTTATCTAGTAAAAGGTTACAGTGAGTCTGGAGCCTATCCCAGAAAACACAGGGCAGGGGTCACTTCAAGGATATTTGAAAACATTTTACAATACAACAGCAATTCAGTTTTAGCTTTAATATAATACAGCATATGTACAAAACACCAGGCACTAAGTTAAAGTCTATTTCACAAATACAGATATTTTTACTGAAAAAAGTGGTTGCCCGTGTTTAGTTGCATTTGCTAAGTCACTCGCATACCAGTTTCAAGAACCTAGCCTAGGAATCAAGACTGGTGTGACAAATGCTAAATGTCTTAGCCGTCTCCCTTCTGCGCCCTTTACTGGAGCATCCTTAGACCTAACAGTAACGCATCACTCAGTCTCTCCTGCGTAACCTGAGGCTTGTATGGCAAGCCGTTTTAGCTTTAATTCATTTTTAGAGGATATCACAAATTCAGTTCCAACTAGTTACAATACTAATTCTTGATATCACAAATTAAATTTTAACTAGTTGAAATGCCATTTCCTGATATCGGAAATTACATTTTAGCTAGTAAGATACAAAATTATCTTATTTATTTCAGTGGGAGTTGGAATTTTAACTAGATGAAATGTAAATTTCTGATATCAGGAATTCAAATTCAACTAGTTATAATTCAATTTTAACTAGTTATAATTCCAACTGATATCAGGAATTCAGTTTGAACTAGTCGAAATCCCAATTGTTGATATCAGAAATGAAATTTTAACTAGTTGAATATCCAATTTCTGATATCAGGGATTGAACTGTAACTAGATATAATTAAATTAATCATAACTAGTTACAATTGAATTCCTGATATCAGAAATTGGAATTCTAACTAGTTCCATTTTAATTAGTTAGAACTGAATATGTGAGATCCTCTAAAAACGAATTAAAGCTAAAACGGGTTGCCGTACCCACTTTCTCCACTTGTTAATCTTTCCAGTTCAGGTCATTTGGAAGAGCTACCACTGCAGTGCATGGCAATGGAAACAAGTTCTGCAAATATATATATATATATATGGGAATTTTCTTGACATATTTTGAACGCTCAAAAGTTTGCAACAAAAACTTTTTATTTTTTTTTGCCCAGCAGTCATTCTAAGGCAAACTGGTGTCAGATAAAAAAAGCACTGAAAAATAACTTAACGATATTCACAAAAGTGTAACTTTAAGCATGACCTATGTACTACTATCACTTTATTCAGATATGTGGACTTTTTCTCCATGACGACGCCGTTTAGGCGACCTTTCCCGCTGAGAGGAAGCGAGAGGCCGCGCATACTGCTTTAGGAGGTCGGGCGCAAAAAGGGCGAAATTATCCCTCATTAAGTACAAACCGCGAATCATATCATATCCGTAACTATAATTAAAATAAGTCGCGACGACACTGACTGGCCGCCTCAGCGAGACAGGGCGGCGACAGCAGGCCCGCCGGCGCGCGCCTGCGCGAGCGAGCGTCCCGCCATGCACCGCTAACTGGCGCCCTTTGACCCGGCGTGTTCTGCTAAACATCCGGGCTACATGTGCGGTATGGTGGGGAAGATGGCGGCATTGGTCCTCCCTACTGACTGGATCAAAAACTGGGAAAAATCGGGGAAAAGCGAGTTGTAAGTGGCGCTGGGGCGCGCGATGCGGCACGCGGGGGGCGTCACGCGCCCGGTTCCGCGGCAGTTGCGTGTGTGCGCTCGCGCCGCCGCCTCAGCTCTCCGGCCGCCCGCCTTCTAGCGGCACTTTCTGCATTGTGTCCGTTTGCCCAGCCGCGCCGGGGCGGCCGAGTCGAACGCCGAGTTCTGCGCTAAAATGACGAACTCGAGCCCGGGCGGTGACTTTTTAAGCGGCCCCCGGAGTGTTTCGTCGAAGAAAAGCGCGTAAGGGCCCCGGGATGGCGGAGTCCGGTAACCTCCCCGGAGGTCCTCGCCGGCCGCGGCGCGCACTTTCTTTTCGACGCCGCGGACAGATGGAGCCAGATAAGCGCGTTTCGTCGCCTGTAAGCCGGCGTAGCGCCGCCGGGCCGCGTCTGCCGCTGTTTGCGACGCGGCTTGCGGAGACCCGAGTTAGCCGGCCGGCTAGCTGCGCGGACCGAGCCGTGGCCGTAGCACGTAGCCGCTCCGGGCCATTTAAACGAGGCGGCGGGGCTGCGGAGTTGGGGCTAAGCTGGTAAAACCTAAGCAGCCCGCTTTACCAGCAGAAATGCAGTCGGCATTTTATTAGCACATCCCGCCTAGAGCCCAAATTCCATTCGCAGTAATGTTCTGTATTGCGGGGCTACGGTGTGTCCCGGTAGAGTATCTCCTAACTTGTGTGCTGGTACCAATATATCCGCGGCCTTTTCTGGCTCTCCATCTTTCAGTACTGTCATGTATTTCTGCAGGTACTTGGATGGTATTAAATGGAATCGGGCCGCCTTTTGCTGCTATTATACCACCCACCGCGAATCCCTCCAAAGGCTCCCGGGTGGCCGTCGCTCGTGTGGAATCAGGCCTTGTTTTGAGATGCAGCGCACATAGATCTTTGCCGTCGGTCTTTTACATTCATGTTTTTCTGACATATGTAAATCCCCCCCCCCCCTTGTGTGTGTGGTATTCTGCTTGATCGCGAGTTCCGTCAAATCACCCTACCAATGTTCATTTTCGGCATGGAGGTGTGGAATTGTTCACACTTGACTGAAATATTTGCAGATATTTACAAAACAACAGTTTTCACTAAAATTTAGTTATTATGCTTTACCTTGTAATTTAACAGAATCAGTTGGCGATTATAGTTTATTTCAAGAGCTTTACTGTATGGTTGTATGATCCATAACATGTCAGGGAAACGTGCCCCCAGATTTAAATTTTAGAAGTTTTAGAAAATAATTGGGAGTCACTTAACAATAATTTGTTACCCGTGTTTGCTTTGAATGTTTAACATTTCTTCTGAAAAGTTTATTTTGGACCAGCATTGTTATTTTTTACTTCTGATTATTCATGCAATGTGCATCTATAATCACGTTTTGTATGTTTAGACTAACAAGAAGTTCTTTAAGCATTGATTATTTTGTTTTCTTCAGTTTACAGCTATGTCGGAATCTGTCAGATAGACCCAGTGATGACGAGACACAAAAAGGTGAGCGGTTACTAGACTTTTCAGATTTGTGGTTAAATTATTTACTCCTACACAGGAAATTTGTAACTTTAATCCCAAATTATACTGCACATCTGTACGTTATGTACAACACTTAGTCCAGTGTGTGTAACTTTCTTTTAAACTGTTTTTCCCTTTTTGTATTCAGACATTGCATTTTTGTTGCATATGTCGGACCAGTTTTTAGTCAGCAATACAGGAATTTACAAGTTGAAAATGGCAAGGAACTCCTTTTTTTGTTGATGTTCATTTAAATAACTCTGGTACATGTGTAAGTGATTATTTCTTTAGTTACATTCTTGAGAAATAGGTTTAATTTCAAATTAAATATTTAATTTGCTCTGCGTGTGATTTCTTTTTTGCTAGTTGTAGAGAGAGCATTGCAGAAGCTGTAGAACATGGACAATAGATTCATCATTTTTGTATAGCATGATCACTTAAAAAAAAAATCAAACAGTATATTAATACATTATATGACAGTATTTTATCATGTTGCCTTACACAAAACAGACTTATTTTTTTTAAATGGACGGTTTACACTAGTTTTTTTTAATATCAGAGTACACAATATTAAGAGATGAGCTGTCTGGGTCCCTATGGATTCTGTGTTTCTTTAGTGGTTTCTAGGTAACAGGAGGTGCTGCGTGATGAGCCAGGGGTATGTTGTTTCTCTCACTAAGCTTTAAGGCCTATTTTCTCAAGGGGAACTCTGTCTAGAGATAATAAGGCCACACCCTATGATGCAGGCTTGATATTTTGAGTCTTAAGCTGGAGTGAAAGATTCAGTTTATCTTACTGTGTTCATTTCTCACATTTTAAGTTAGATTTTTATCTTATTCTCCACACTGAATTTTTACAGTAGAACTCACACGTGCACTACACTAGGTAATTTCTTGTTATGAGCAGGGGATCGTTTTGTTGCGATTTATAACTTTATCTAGTTTCTAAGTTAATGTCACTGTTGTACTCATTTCCAAAATGGTTTGTGGTGGTATGGTTGTTTTGGATATTTTATGATAATAATGCCTAAGGGTAAATGTAATGAAATGCCCTGTGTATATAGTTAACATTTATCCTTTTCAATTTATGTGTGTCAGCATACAAAGTGGTACCTAGATGTGTCGTAGATGTGGGGAGTGGTAGCCTAACCCCGTAAATTTTACTCTGAAAAGTTGTGTTGAAAATTCTGACTTGAGCTTTTTCTTCTATATCACTCCTCCTCTACTTTCTCCATCCCGTCTGACCTCTACATTACAAAATCATAAAATGCATAAAAATCCTCAGACATTGGTTATATTCAGACAGAAATTAGAAGTAACCAGCACTGAATTAAATAATGAAGTCAGTGAGGCATGCTCAGCATTGTTAATGACAAGACGTAGATTGGTGCGGGGTTCATTACGTCATTATCTTTCGGATATTGCTGCTATGTGCCAATAGTGAAGTGAAGGTGATTAACCGTCATTGTTGACGCACCACAGTACGCAACAACGACATGTCCTCTGCATTTAACCCATGTGACACCGTGACACAGCAGGGGGCAGCTACGTGAGCGCCCGGGGAGAAGTTCCTTGTGGTGGTACCTTGCTCAGGGTACCTCAGCGGTACTTGTGGGTTGGGGACTCGAACCGGCAACCTTTCGACTACACGGTTGCGTCCCTAACCACTAATTAGGTTTTTGCATGAAATGCACACACAAGGTGGTGTTTGGTGAATTCTATACAGTGGGAGATTATGGTATGTCTGAAGTAGTATCAGAGTAGTCCTTGTCATTCTGCTTTGAATGAGTGAGAAGTGCCTTCACCCTTGGATCTTATCACGGTTCCCGCTGCTGTTAAATGAATTTTGTCTGAGTGCTTGTCCTGCCCATGTGCCTCTTACTGTGGCATTTGTCGGTAGGCAGATGCTGTAATTCATTAAGGGTTACTATAGTAAGTTTGGTCCCCTTTTCCATTCGCTTTGCCACAGAGCTCCAGGCTGCCCTCTATGACCTCTCCTCCCACGTCATCCGCGGGACCCTGAAGCTAGAACTAGCTGCTAGCGCTCTGGCTGATGTCATGGTATGTACCGTGAGACCAGATGGCACGCTGGGGCACCACGTATAGCTGCACCAGTCCACTTTATGGTTCCTGTAGAGGCCTGGCTGGCAGGTAACATAGCCTACTGACCACGCAGGGCCTGATTTCTTTAACCTGAATAGTACAACGTCTGGTACCTGCTGACACATGAATGAAGGAGCCAAAAGTAATGAGAATTCCTGCGTGTAGGGAAAGCCTCAGCTTTTCAGAATGCAGTACCAGCATTGTAGCATATGACATTTTGAAACATTTTCCCCTGATAAATCCTTGGCCTGGCCTAGCGTGGCTGCTAATGTCTACCAAGTCCTCAGGTGTTCAATATAGAACCTGAAAATATAGTCATGTAACTTTTTTAAGGATTTCTAATTAATTGTAATATTCTGCAGCACTTTTTGGTTTTTGATATCATGCATATTTTTGTCATGTGAAGACTTACTACCCTGTTGCTTTGATCCTTAATATCATTATGACAAAGTATGCTTTTTTTTATGTGGCAAAACTCTTCTCTTGTGTTTTTCTCTATTCGCCCTGGGGACATAACTAGCTAACTGTTTTTTTTTATTTGCAGGAGCTACGAGAAGATATGTCATCCATTTTAGCAGACGTCTTCTGTGTGTTGGGTTGGTGTCTTCAAATGTTTCCTAAAAACATGGACATTTCAGCATTATCTGAAATGAAGTGATTAAATCAATGGATGATGTCCAACACATCCAAGTTTATGAAAACGTGCTATGTGTATCGATGATTTTCAGGTCTACACTAATCTTTTTCTGTGGTACAGATATTGAAACTGGCTGCTTGGAAGAAAAGGCCAAGCGTGACCATTTTACGCAGTTGGTGGGAGCCTGTTTGGTGAGTGTGGGTGTTTGACTATTGCTGCACGAAATATCTGCTGCAGGAAAGGCCTGCATACCTAACACGCCTGAAGGGAAATGGCAATGTTGTTGTTCACCACCGGGTGGCAGCATTGCTTAAGCAAAAAAGTCTAGCGAGTCATTTTAAAATCTCTTCCGCCCAGACTACATCAGTAGTTTAAGCTTTATGTTTGAGAATTTTTTTTTTTTTTACTGCTGTATATATTTACATTGCTGTCCTCTAAACTCTGAAGATTGGCTCAGTTAGTATGATTAACCTACATTTTGTCCTGCTAGGGAAATACATTCTCTGTTGACAAAGGCTGCACCTCTTTGACATGAAATGCAGTGTTCTTAAAAGAAGCTTTAATGTCGTGCTAAAATTAGGGATGGGCTGAGAAAAGTCCAACATTCTAAAAAGCATTTGCGGCTCGTATAAGCTTTTAAACGAAGCAGTTTTTCCCTCTTTCTGTGCTTAGGGAGTGGAATAAGTAGCTATGGACCAAAGCCATGTCACGTTGCATAGCTCGGGTTGTATACATGGCAGGGGGGAAGAGCAGAAATGGTGGATTTGAGGAGTGGGCTAGCAGGGCAGTACTGTTCAGCCATAAGATGCCATCTTTTGTTTGTGAGGGTGAACCTTTTTTTCATAAGCTAATTTCGCATTAGCTCGTGCCACATCTGCTGGTCATCTGGTTATATGGCATTTGTGAGCTGGTC
>JAODKM010000002.1:21781677-21795801 GCA_026780845.1 Petrocephalus sullivani | reverse complement strand
TGTCTGGTCTGTCGCAGTGTTCGTCGCGCCCCAGCACCAGCTGCCCCAGCGAGGGACCCTTTCCAGTCCTGGAAAACAGTGATGCAGTACGGTGCACGCTGGGCTGGCTGGGTGCAGGCCGCAGGCCCCCTTTAAGTCGGGATTCCCTGGCCTTTGGGAGGCAGCAAAGCACCAGACCTCCTATTAGCTGCCTGCTTTTGTGGCCACCCCCCTTCCTCCTCCTCCTCACAGTTAATCCGAGCTGCCAGCTTCTCCCCAGTGCCATCGATAACGTGACCCTAGTTGAAACGTGCCGCGCTTCGTAAGCACTGTTCCTCCTGTCGCGGGGCTTCCAGGGGTGTCTGGGCAGGTGTGTGGACAAGTGCAATGACCCTGAGGGGAGGAGTGTGTGTGTGTGTGTATGGGGGGGGGGTGTGAATGCGCCAGGGGGTAGAAATCTGTGGGAGGGCAGGGGACACTTGGCTGCGCACAGGCGTGGGGCGCGGCAGTGATGGAGAGCCGAGGACTGCAGTGCTGCCGCAGTGGAATTGTGGGAGCAGTGGAGCAGAAAGGGGGGATTGGGCGGCGGCGTGCGCCCCTCCTCGCACACAGCGTTTCTACAGTTTATGTTAACGCCGTGCTGTTAATCACTACCTGAGTCTGTTTAAGAAGCCGTTTGGGAGACATCATTTGTCTGCCCGCTTCCTGTATTCGGACACTTTACTGACACATGAGTTTCTGTCTGCAGTTACTGTTGACTTATAAGGGTGATGGGGGTGATTCACTGCTAGTCCTGGGGATCCCCCCCTCCTCCGGTCCCAGCTGGCCTGCCGCTGTGGCGGGGAATCTTCGGCAAATCTTGCCTTTTATTGCCCCTGCAATATATTACGTGGCGTCTTAATCCAAGGGCTGGTAGCCAAGTTCGTTCAGCGCGTTAAGCCCTCTTAACGGCAGCCGTGAATAACCGCTCCCCTGGACCGACGGAGAGGTTTCAAACGGCCCTTTTGGACCGGCGGTGGCGCGGGGCGCAGCCCACTCTCTGATGTCATTGCCTCAAGGGCACAGCGGGCACCCGTAAAGGCTGTGTTTACACATGCCTGCGTGCAGATAGCTCCCATAAGCAGCCACGGTGAATGTAACCCCCCCCCCCCGACTTCATTACCCGCCGATGAATCACGAGCCTTTATTAGAACGTTAAGCAGAGAGCGGATACCTCCCGGTGTGGGGCAGCGCGCGCGGCTGGAGCCGCAGTGGGCCTCACGCAGCATGCTAAGCAGCACGGGGACCCGCACTGTCGAGGGGGCGGGGCCAGAGCACGCAGGCAGCGCTGTGCAGGACTGCCGCTCATGCCATTCAGACCCAGTGATTATTCGGGATTCCCGGGGCACTCGACTTGGTCTCACTCTCTGAAAAGCCCCCCTTTGTAGCAGTACGTAGCTTGCCGTTATCTGCGTTCTCTCGCTCTGTTCCTGCAGACGCAGTTTCCTATGCTCCACAGAGCTCGACAGTGTTCCTTGAAGGTTTCCCAGTAGGCTTTTGTCATGAGTCACACATCCCTGTCACGTCTTTGCTCATGTGTCGGCCCCGTTAATGATTCTGTAGGACCTCAGTGTCTGCGTTGACCTTTGCACTGGGCTGGCTTCATGTTAGCCCTGTTAGCATCTTTAGTGTCATCAGGGAAGCAGTCTGCCAAATCGCGCCCCAGTCACTCTTCTCTCTTTCCCAGGCGACTGACCAAGGAGAACGTGAAGCCCTCCGGACGGCAGATCGGCAAGCTGAGCCACAGCAACCCCACCATCCTGTTTGACTACGTAGGTGCCGCCTGGGGCCTGTGTGTGGGTTAGATGGGGTCAGTGCCGGTCCCCAGCCATCTGGCCCGTGTGACCTAGCCGTTTGATGGACGGGCTCCTCATTAGTGACTGGGCCAGTGGATCGGCTCCATAATCCTGTTTCGGATGATCTGTTCTGGAATGTTAATAATCCAATCTCTAGCAATTAAGGTGACCCGGTTTGCATGCGATCCACAGCTGCCGCACGCCACCCGGTGTAACTGGGTGCTCAGGACTCGCGGTCCTGCAAAGTGAAATGGGGCCGCTGCTTTGACTGACTGACTTCAGTGGCACTGCTTCAAAGGCATTATCTCTCAGACAAATCTGTCTCTCACAAAGGATGGGGAGAATAAAAGTCGAATGTGTGTGTGTGTGTGTGTCGTTGGGGGGGGCTTTGTTGTCGCGCCAGAGACAAGAGCAGACTGCAGAGCGTGGCTGCGTCGCCCATTTGAGGGCCGCTTCTTGGCGAAGCGGAGAACTTGTGCGAGGGTGGATTTTTAAATTTCGTTTCCTCGTGCTCTCTTGCACAGCATGTCTCCGTGTTGCCTGACAGAAGCTTGGTTGTCAGGGGAGACCAGTCAAGTGGAATAGTGCAGAGAATCCTTTGGTGGTGGCCCTGGCGTTGGCCGTATCGCCCGGGACCCACGTGTTTTCTGCATGATGCCGTGCCTCCGTTACAATCGTTGGCCCAGCTGTGGCCTGGGCAGGTTCTGCTTCATTAGTCCTTGAAGCCCCTAAGGTCCAGCACTGGCAGCTTGTAACGCTACCACAGCATATAGTTTTGTGCCCAAAACTAGGTTTTGGTTTGGAATGGCAGGAGACGAATCCCTACATGGCTGACGTTATGCTTTTTATTTATTTTTCATTTTTTCCTCCTCCAGATTCTGTCACAGATCCAGTGGTACGACAACCTCATCACGCCGGTGGTGGACTCACTGAAATACCTCACTTCACTCAACTACGACGTGCTGGCGTGCATCCTTTCTGTGTGTGTGTTTGGGGGGGTGCAGCTTGCCTGTTCTCGTTGCCTGGGAGAGAATTGTGTGACAGCGGGGGATATTCGCCGGCTTGTCCTGACAGTCGCATTCCCACGAGGTGCCAGCGCTAAATGAGCAGGCGTGGGTGGCCTAGGCGGCTCTCTGAAACGCTGGCCTATCTCCTCGGACATGCCAGCCAGTAATGGGAAACCTTTCAGGCCCAGTAGCATTGCTCGCCTTGAAAATTTTAAGAGTTTAATGGTTCCATTAAGGATTGGCTAACCCAAAATCAGCATAGCTACACTCTTGCCTTTAAATTGCCTGCTCCAAAAAAAGTTTCCTGGTGTTTGCTGTCATACATTTCTGCTCGCAAGGCAGTTTTTCCTCCTGAGAGCGGCCGTCTGGCAGATGTCGGACAGGCTGTACCTGCTTAGAGGGGCAGTCTGTGCCGCTTCCTGTGACCCGCAGCATTGTGGCCCTTAACCCCAGTCCACAGACTGTATCATCGAGGCACTGGCCAACCCCGAGAAGGAGAAGATGAAGCACGACGACACCACCATCTCCTCCTGGCTGCAGAGTGAGTCATTGTCCTGTTGTATGCTGAAGCAGCCGGCAGCATCTTGCCGAGCAGTGCCACCAGATATTGTGCTTTTCTATAATAACAGCGGCGCCAACCCACAGTCACGGCCACTGCCGATTTTTGGTACGCCCCGGCCTCCGTGCCACCCCCCCAATTCCGCAACTGCCAGCCGTTGGGTCGTCACGTATCCGCCGACTGGAAGCGTGGGTACAGCTCTTTTCCCAGAGCTAACTAACCCATGACGCCAAACCGATTTGGAATCGCGCAGGCGATAAATTATCCGTGCTGCCGGGATAATGGAATTTCGGCACGTGGCCGCGGATTGTTTTCTGCGCCGGCGATCGTGTGTCCGCCGTTCTGCTCTGACGCGGGTGTTTTCCCGACTGCCCTGATCGCGACCTGCAGAGTTTCGTAAAAATGCCTCCCCACCTGGTCCCCGTTTTTCCGGAGCAGTTACATGTGTGCGTCGTCTCCATGCAGGTCTCGCCAGCCTCTGTGGTGCCGTTTTTAGGAAGTACCCCATCGAACTGGCCGGCCTCCTGCAGTACATCACCAATCAGCTGAAGGCGGGCAAGAGGTATGTGGTGCAGGGGACTGCTGGGTGCGAGCGCTGTCCCTCACCAGTTGGGGAGGGGAAAAAAGGGCATGGACATTTCCTGACCCAGCCTGCTTATCAAACCCCCCGTTTGTCATGCCCCCCCCAGCACAAAACAAACAAGCCCTGTGAAGCTATTGTCATCACAGCTCTCGACAGTTACAGCATGAATTATTCAGAGTTGAGCAGTGCTTCTCCCTGGTCCTCCTTTGTTGTGCGTGCTGAAGATCTGTCTCCTTCCCTGATGATACCTGTGTGTGTGTGTGTCTCTCTCTCTCTCCTCCCCCCCCACCAGTTTTGATCTGTTGATCCTGAAGGAGGTGGTCCAGAAGATGGCAGGGATTGAGATCACGGATGAGATGACTGTAGAGCAGCTTGAGGCGATGACTGGGGGCGAGCAGCTAAAAGCCGAGGTAGGGGTCTTCCTCACTCCCCACCCTCCTCATCGCCTGGCTTGTCTGTGTGCTGGAGAGAAAACAGGCCGTTTTTCTGATGTCATAATTTTCCACTGTGCAGATTTTAAAAACACATACCTGAATGACTTTGGAGAATATTGCCAGTTGGATGTCATTTATTACAATTAAGTTCCTAAAACGAGAGTGCTCTTTTTGGAGTTGAGCTGGTTTCCTGTAGGATTTCAGGAGGTGTCTTCAGGTATAACACTTGAGGTCCACAGGGCAGCAATGCTGTCCTTTACTGGCAGACTTTTAGCACAAGTTCTTGGCATGAACATTTTCTCTCACACCCAATCCAGTAATATACTTGGATGCTTCTCCAGTGATGCTCATTAAGTGTGAAGCTAATTCCCCCGTACACACTGCCTGGTTAGAGAAGCGCAGCAGGCTGCCTTTACTTTGCTCGTTACCTTCTCTGCAGTGGGGTGTAGCGCTGCAGGAACACAGCGCCCCCTGTGTGTCGTCGGTGGCACTTGCTGGCCAAGAGCGCAGCTCTCAGTCTTTGTAGATCAGTATATTTTTATCTATTTACCCCCCCCCCCCCACACACACACATCTGTGTGGATATTTTGCAGGGTTACATGGCTCTTTATCCCAAAATGCCACCTTTTACGACAGTCCTGTAATATTACAAGCCTTTCAATAATCATTTTGTTTTTTGTTGCTTGGCTTCTTTTGATCTGTTTCCCTCGTACTCGATCCTTCAAAAACCTTTTGATGTTTTGTTCCGTTCTCTGTACTGATGCTGTGTTCCTTCCATTATGTCTGATTTAAACCTGTGCACCTCTGCTTTCAGACTTGTTCTCTAAATTTACTACAAATAGTAGTAAAGCACTCCTCCCAGCCCCCAGCCGTGCTGTATGTTTTCGTTCTGATAAGTGTGTGTGGAACTGTGGCCTCCAGGAAGTGAGGACTCATTAATACTTGGATTTTTATGTAGCTCGCCCCAGGGGTGTCCCAGCAGGGCGCGATCAGAGAGCTGCGACTAAGTCTGTCACTTGATCTTTCTTTTGTAGGGCGGCTACTTCGGCCAGATCAGAAACACCAAGAAGTCGTCCCAGAGACTGAAGGAGGCGCTGCTGGACCATGAGCTGGCCCTACCACTCTGCCTGCTGATGGCCCAGCAGAGGAATGGCGTCATCTTCTCGGAAGGGGGTGAGAAGCACCTGAAGCTGGTGGGGAAGCTCTACGACCAGGTACATGCCCGCGTGCGCTCTCCACCCTGAGGCTCCTGGGAGGGGGGAGCACTTGCTGACTAATATTTTTTCTCCTCCTGCCCTGGGAAATCAGTTTGTCTAAGGTCCTGTAATAAAGTTATTTGCCAGCTGAGTCATTCCGCGCAGACGGCTTGAAGTTGCTGAAATCGCACCAGTGTTAGGTTCAGTTTCACACCACGGCTCCCTTGTTGTGACGCGTAAGTCATTGTGGGGAAAGGCAGCAGCTGAGTAGGTGAGCGGGACTTCCTGCGTTCTTGGCGACCGTGCTTTCTGGGTGCAAACAAGGTTATTTCCTACTCGTAAGTATCTGCAGCACTTGTTCCGGCTGGACTCTGATCTGAGCCGCCGGTGTTTGGTCCGCCGGAGGGAATCGTTGACGTCGCACGCCAAAGCGTCCCTTCCTTTCCCTGAATAGAGTCCAGCCGCGAGGCGCCAGTTGGGCACCGGGTGTGTGTGATAGCCTCTTGTCTCTACGTCCTTTCATATTGAAATGACAAGCTCGTTCCCTGGAAGTAACAATCAGCAGGGCACCGAACGTTTGTTAACGGGAGCTCCTTGTGTGTCGAGGAGGGGTGGTGGAGGGGGTTTCTTACTGCCTGTCCCTGAATGATTCCAAATTGTGCTTTTTTGATAAAATCAGTCCCATTGCTGCTCTGAATTGTCCAGATAATTAGGTAAGATGCGGTAGTGAAGGACCCACCCTTGAAATGTTCTCGTTGGTTCAGGCTTTTACTTAACATGAGAAATTGCTGCCCCCCCACCCCTACAATTACGGCCCATGCCTGGAAATCCTCGAGATAACGTTTTATTGTGTCACTGCAGGAGAACAGTCTGTGCAGTGATTGTGCGGCTTATGCACAAGCCTGCTGTTGCACCTTCTAAAGCTGGTTTCACCCAATGACGGCGTCTCTCAGCTCTAATTCGAGCGCTTAACCCAGAAGCACTTTCAGGGAAAGCGGACTTCTGGTTTTCTAGAATGGCCGGCAGGTGTCCGTCGGCAGCGGGCAGGTCCTGCCGCTCCCAGGGGGCTCCGTGCCATCGCTGCCAAGGCCGAGTGCTGCACTTCAAAACAGGTTGTTTTTTGTGAAATGTGTGATGAGTGCTGGCTGGTAGGAGCACATGACCAGGCCCAGCAGAAGCCCACATTCAGAGCGCTGTAACACCTTTGGTGGTATCAGCTAGCCACCAGTCTGACATCTGCTCTCTTTATGGACATCTTTCCCCTTTATTAGAAATAATTGCTTTTATTTTCACCTTTCCAGGGGACTACTGGCAAAAAGGATCCTTGCAGTGTTTTAATTTTTTTTATTCCTAATTCATGGACTGAAGGTCATACCACTCAGCTCTACTTCTGTCTTTGACAAACGTCGACTTACAGGACTTAAATGAACAGAAGGAAGCCTAGTGTAGCAATATCTTCAGAGCTGCTTATATGGTCCCGCTGCAGTCACTGTTTTGAGCTGTCTTGGGTGCATATATTTTGCAGGCCTCTAGACTGCAGCCAGAATTGTCGTATATGTGACCATTTATCAAGAGTGAAATTTTAAGTCCCATTTGCGCTAGTGTATGATGGTCATTAGGATTTTTTGCTCTGCCGTGGCTATTGTGTTAATTGTGATTTGAAAGTGTTTTTGTGGTTTTCTTTTTGAGTTGGTCTCACCTGACCTGCATGGGGGAGTAAGTGCACTGATGATAAAGTGGGCGAAACCATGCCTGTATCTTAGACGTTAACATGCTCCAAAAATTGTGGGCGATTTTAATTTTAAAAATCTAAATGAGGAGAAGGAGGGTGCTGGAGGATAGGGAGAGCCAAAGGGAGGTCCAGAGTTGGGTTGGACGATGTCTACCTAAGTGGCATGAATGACATCATGATGGACGATGACATCCAGGGGGAGGGGCATCTGGTAAAGGCACTGGAAATTTTACATAATTTTTTTACACTTCTTAAATGACTTCATCACTAAATGCATTTACTAAACCTGCCTTGAGTCTTTCTTGTATACGTTTTTTTTTTCTTTCATATCCCAGTTTATTTTGAGACACTTCTAGAAGTGAGAGGAAGGCTTTGGAGTCATAACACATGGCTAGTCGTTCACCTGGCATCCTTGGGTCAGTTTTGGCCTTAAGGGTCTTTCTCAAAGGTGCCTGGCCATGGGATTTGATCAGGTGACAGTTCAATTGGGGTAATCCTAATCCTCAGTTTTTCCCAAACTAGGTATGACTTTTCCTGCAAAATATAAAAATTCCCTGGAAATCCTGTTGTGTTAAATGGATAGCAAACTGAATAACCCAGCCAAGTAATGGTGCTACATATTTTTACTTCCTTTTATGTGGGGTGTTAATTCTTTAGCGGTAGTTAGTGAGTTTATTATATAATTTTTTTTTATAGAACTGAAAAGCAGTTTTTCTGCTTGTTAAGAAAAGGTTTCATAGTGTCACCCTTCTGTTTTCAGAGTCTCTCTTCAGACTGGTTTGTACTGCATGTCTTTATAGTTCAGAACTTTTATTTCTGAGTCCAGGTATGAGCTATTGCAGGATCATCGCTCAAAAGAGAGAATTCACAAATTGGAGTTGTCCTCAACTTTCCGACACTGCCCTTTGCAGCTGTTCTTTTCAATTTTCTGCTTTGATAAAATCCCTTTGGTCCTCTTTTGTGGTGAAGCGGAAATCAGTTCAGATTTGAGTCTCCAGATTGCTGATTGGAGCAGCTCTCAGAGACAAATGTACCATTCATTTCACCCTCTTCTCTGGGACAGGATCTGCTGAATGCAGACACTGTCATCTTTTATCCAGTGTTTGAACACCCTGGACCTGTTTAGGAAGCTAAAAAGTAGTTCAGAGGCTGGCAAGCACTCAACACCCATACTCAAAACAAATGTATGGTGTTAATCTTTCATGAAGGTTATTGCATACAAATTGCATTTGTAATTCTGAATGGCTCACACAGCGCATTGTGTTTGTACAAATGGGGATTATGGCCCCAGAGTCATTTCAAAATAAGGTAGTAAGGTATGCATTAAAAATTCATGCACAATCTATGGGAATGGATATAATTGTTTGTTGGTCACATTTCAGTGCATAACCATTTCAGTAAAGGGGGTCACATGATTGGATGCATTTTCTGATGTGCCAGTAACGACATTGTGTGTAAAAAATGAATAAATAACTGAATCGCAGCAAAAGTATGGCTAGGGCTGCCGTAAGAATACAGTGTGTTTACACACTGGTCATGCACATGGCTCCCAGTATTTATAGAACCCTCCCAAATAGATGAGAAGTTTCTCCAGCAGCGTTGAAGCTTTTCTTTTAGAAGAAACCAAAACTAATCAGGTGTGAGTGTGGTGGTTTTCGGGCGTCTCCACATGAAATGGAGGGCATAACTTGTTAGGAGTTATTAATTCCATTAGGAACACGAGATTAATCAACGCCCACTCGGCCCACCTCCAGGACAGTACCTGCCCACCTTTTATGATTCAGGCAGCCTCTGCGCCTCAGAGCTCTCACGCGCTTCAGAGCTCACGCGGGCTTCTTCACCAGCCCTTAGCGGAGTAATTAAGCGCTCTTTCGGGCGGTGGAGCTGCAGCAGATGGATGAGTGGGCACTGCTGAGGGAGAGCGAGACAAATTAAGTGATGCATCTGCATTGTGTCCAGCATTCGCCAGCGCAATGTTTCCTGTCCTTTTTTGGGTTCCTCCCAGGCATTGAGAGGCATGCTTCCCCGATTTCTGAAATGCGTATATCAGAACATTTTCCCTACCATTAAAGTCTGATTTTATTTAACTTCCCTTTTTTTTTGTCCAGTTTGTGTTTTGAAGCCTTTGATATGAGAGGGTTACTTAGGAAACCAGTCTGGTACTTATCCCCCGCCTTCATACATTCAAGTACATTTTGTGTCCAAGTCCTGCTTTAATTGAGGAAGGCTGCTGTGAAACTCTTGAAATGGTGTAAAAGCTTAAGCTAATTCTCTTAACCTAAATTAATGTTGGGTGGACTATAGAGCGTACGATACATGTTCATTGTGAGCTGTTGTGCTTGTGCTCTTTAAATGCAATTTAGTTTTACCTGGATATGGGTACTTTGGTGCTCTGAAGGTTACCTTACCTGATGACTGTACTTTATATGTAGATATTGAATCTTAAGATTTTAAAAGAACGATTGCCATTGACCTTGTCATTCAGTGTTTAAGATTAGAAGTGGCCTGTGAGTGATTTTCCTATGTCCTTAGGCATAGGGGTGTCATGTTGAGGAAGCCTGAGGACTTATGGACTTATCTTGCACCTAGGAAAAACTTGATCCTGGTAGTGATTATTATAACCAGACATGTTACTAGACAGATTAGACATTCTTTCTGAGCTGTTTTTGGTTACCCAAAAATCTTTCTGCTTTTCAACTGTATACTTGTCAAGGTGTTTTTTTTTTCCTGGCAAGAAAACTCCATCTCTTGGTAGTTCAGTCAGTCCTGCAGGAAACTTCCTTATTTTGATTAAGCTGTTGCTGCTTGTGTGAAGCAGTCGATTTTAAATAGGGGCATTTTCATCAGATATGGAAAACATTTGTTTTGACCCTGGCCTGTAGTCTGCTTACAGAGCTGATTCATTGGTGAGAACCAAAGGGCTTTTTTGATGTCACTTTTAGCCCTTAAATTAGGAAAAGCCTGCTTATTTCCTCTGGGTGTTACACTCTGGCTCATGCTTTTTCGACTTCGACTTGCTGAGGCAGGGAGTGCGACCCTCTGAGGAGCTGAAGCCAGGGTGCTTTATTGTGCACTATGCAACTATGTTGAGTCAGGAGAGTATCATGATGGATGAGTTTAATAAAATGATGACAAGTCTACAAATAAATGAAAAATTAGGCAAGAATTTATTAGGAAGCTATATGCCGAGAATTAAGCCCACTTTTGCCAAGGTTGTTAATGATGGGTTTCAACCTGCCTTTCCCCTCCCCCAAATGTTTCAGTGCCACGACACGTTGGTCCAGTTTGGCGGGTTCCTGGCCTCCAATCTGAGCACAGAGGATTACATCAAGCGCGTGCCCCCTGTGGATGTCCTGTGTAACCAGTTCCACACGCCCCACGATGCAGCTTTCTTCCTGTCCCGGCCCATGTACGCCCACCAGATACTGGTAAGGAGGCTCGCGGTCTTCCTCTCTCCAGCATGGTGTCCATTCTCTCCTGGCGAACGCCTTCAAATTAGGGGTCTACTTCTCTTCTTAGTCCGTCTTTTGTGCTCGAGAGCTATTGGGACTTGGCAAAACAACCCACCTGCCCAAGCCTACTTTGAGTTCTGAAAGGCTTTACTTTCCTGGTGCAAAGTGTTGTGTGTTCACTCTGTGTTGTGACAGCCTCATAAAACGTCGCAAATGTGTTTTTTTTTTTCCCCCTCCCCCTCCCAACCATAAAGTGCTTTCAGGCTTGCTTTTACGGCCATGTGTTCATAAATGCGGCTGGCCAACCTCTTGTCTACTTATAAACCAAATGCAAGGACAAGGTGTGATCTATACGAGTAATAACTAAGAGGGCCTTGGTTTCTGTGCTGTTTTTTGTGCCGTTTGAAGTCCAAGTACGACGAGCTGAAGAAGGCAGAGAAAGGCAATCGGCAGCAGCAGAAAGTGCATAAGTACATCACCGCCTGCGACCAGGTGATGGCGCCCGTGCACGAGGCTGTGGTTTCGCTGCACCTGCCCAAAGTGTGGGATGATCTGAGGCCCCAGTTCTACGCCACCTTCTGGTCGCTCACCATGTATGACCTAGCCGTGCCCCACAGCGCCTATGACCGAGAAGTCAACAAGCTCAAGGTTCAGATGAAAGCCATCGACGAGAACCCCGAAATGGTATGCTCATCCGTCTGAAATCCGCTGACACTCATCTTTGCTCCAACGTTCTTGAATGACTTTCACGCGGTTATCAGACAGATGAGACCTTAAATGATCGATGCCTAAGCCTTATGTTTTTTTTCCCCTCCATCTCAGTATCCAGTTTAACAAAAACCATTCTTACTCTCAATCCCAGATGGCAGACTTGAGTAATCACTGCTTTCTGCCACTTATAGGCAGTTTATACTTCGGCAGACCTGCTTCTCACGATGGTGACGCATTGTAACTCTTGCAGCCCATGAACAAGAAGAAGAAGGAGAAGGAACGCTGCACGGCGCTGCAGGACAAGCTTCTGGAGGAAGAGAAGAAGCAGCTGGAGCACGTGCAGAGGGTCCTTCATCGCCTCAAGCTGGAGAAAGACAACTGGCTTCTGGCCAGTAAGTGCACGTCCTGCCCCTGAGTCACATCCCGCCCACATGTGCTGTAGGCATCTCTGGGACTTTCAGCTGCTGTCCAATGAAGCCCAATGAAGCACTACAGATGCTTGGAAGCACTCGGAGAGCAGAGGGTGCTTCTGTTCTGCCCTCATTAGGGAGATGTTCCTCAGTACAGCAGCTGATGGGACAATGTGGAGCCTGTTGTGGTGGTCTTGGTTGTTTAAGGCTCTTTTTCTTGGTCTCCGACAGAGTCCACCAAGAATGAGACAATCACCAAATTCCTACAGCTATGCGTCTTCCCTCGCTGCATCTTCTCGGCCATGGACGCGGTGTATTGTGCTCGCTTTGTGGAGCTGGTGCACCAGCAGAAGACCCCAAACTTTTGCACTCTGCTCTGCTATGATCGAGTGAGTTTCACCCCCCCACCCCTCGTCAGTCTTTGTGCCTGTTTGAGCCTCTTCCCTCAGCCCTCAGGGTATAACTCTATTTTCTATTTTCCAAACCTCCTTTCTAGCCACTTTGTGAAATTAGTTCACCCTGAGTCTCTTGCTCTTTCGCGTAAGAGCGGTGGACAGTGCAACGTGCCACGCTCACCCCTCTGGCCCTTCCAGGTGTTCTCCGACATCATCTACACGGTGGCCAGCTGTACGGAGAACGAGGCCCGTCGCTACGGCCGCTTTCTGTGCTGCATGCTGGAGACGGTGACCCGGTGGCACAGCGACCGCGCCATCTACGAGAAGGTAGTGTCCCCCGTTCAGGAGGTGCACCAGCGCTGGCCCATTCCTTGGGAGCCTGGTGTCGCTGTGTGTGCAGCCATCGTGTTTTTAAAGGCAGGGAATTACTAGAAGTTTCCTACTGATTTCAGAGGCTTGTCAGTCATCCTTTTTCCTGTAATACTACAATAAATTATTTCTCACTGGCAGGCAAGCTTTTTCAGAAATCTGCCATAAGTCTGATGTGAATTAGCGAGTGTGAACATCATATGGGAGCTTGTCGATGCTTGAACTTGCTTTCCTCATTTGTTTTCCACGTCAGGAGTGCGGCAATTACCCAGGGTTCCTCACCATTTTCAGAGCCACTGGCTTCGACGGCGGGAACAAGGCAGACCAGCTGGACTACGAGAACTTCAGACATGTCGTTCACAAGTGGCATTACAAATTAACGAAAGTGAGTGCTGTACGGAGTGGTTTATGTATCTGTTTAAAATGTAGTTCACAAAAAGTAAGCGGTGTTGGCTTGGCACCAGGACAAGTCTGTGTTCCAGCAGGTGCTGAAAGCCGCATCCTCAGCACATACTCGGAAAGCGTGCGGCGTAACTTTTGGCCGGCCTCTCCCCGTAGGCGTCCGTGCACTGCCTGGAGACGGGCGAGTACACGCACATCCGCAACATCCTCATCGTGCTCACCAAGATCCTGCCCTGCTACCCCAAAGTGCTGAACCTGGGCCAGGCGCTCGAGTGCCGCGTCCACAAGATCTGCCAGGAGGAGAAGGAGAAGAGGCCTGACCTCTATGCGTTGGCCATGGGGTAACGGAGAGCCACTGAGTTTTGCGTGAAAAACCTCTCGCGCTTTCTTTTGTCCTGTCTGGGGAGGGGGGGGAGGGGGGGGCGAAGATAGAAATGGCAGCAATCCTTTAGACACTGAGAGCAAGTTTAAATAATTCATAACTTGAAGGCCACTTATCATCTTAAAGCAGTTGCTGCATGAGATCCCCTGGTGGGAGGCTTGGGGGGTGCGGGGGGCTGGCCCTGCATGTGCTGTCAGTGTAGGTTTGTCTTTAGAGGGACAGGAGAGCATTTTAATAAGTTGCTGGCCCCGGCGGGACTGTCGCCCCTGTTAGAGGCACCCATGTGGGCCGTGGGAAGCAGCGTCTCGGGCCCCTCACCTGCCTCATGTGCGCTCTCTAACGCGCAGGTCCCCGCCGGCGTAATGGCGGCACCCTTTGCCTGAGAGACGGCTGCTGCAGCCTCTCGCTGGCAAAGATGGAGTGGCCAGATAAGGTCACGGCTGGCGCGCAGTCTCCTCATCGCCGCCTAATGAAAACCATTAATTCAATAGGAGGGACTTGTCAGGATCCCGTCGGCCTTTGTCTGCCTGTGATTAAGTGATCTTATCAGTTATCCATTGTAATGAGCTTTTCTGCTCAGTCGTGCTGGGGACGACAGCGCGTAAACAAGCGCCCTCTTCACGTAACGCCCCCCCCCCCCGCCGCCCCCCCCCCCCCCCCCCGTCGCGGGCCGGCTGC
>JAODKM010000002.1:21761499-21779832 GCA_026780845.1 Petrocephalus sullivani | reverse complement strand
TGTGCCTTTATCCTTTTATAAAGTCTCCACATTATGACTCTTTCAAAACTATATCACTGGGCCCCAAAGTCTGGCTTTTAAGACTGCTGAAAGGTCAATAATGTTCACTTATTTATTTGCTGCCAATGTGTCTTTTAGACAAACCCAAGGACAAACCTCAGGGGGCTCTCAAACCGGCCAACAAAGCCAACAGCACAACAAGCAAAGTCCCTACCAGCAACGGCAATGGCGCTCCCAACAGGTACGAGATGCTCTTATGCCTCATGTTCTTAAAAGTTTGTCTGTAGGTAGAGAAGTTTCACATCTAGTATATTAATACAAATCAAGCTTTTGTCCAAACGTGCCTCTCCTGTGCACTGTGTAATCAAATTGAAGAGGTTTTCAGGCACTGTTCCGAGATACTGTTCTATTAAATTGAGCTATTGCTGAAGAAAATGGCTTTGAAGTAACCTGTTTCATGAGCCATGGCTTTTATGCAGACAACAGAGAAGTCACAATAAATTGTTCTGCGTATACGGGCTTAATGTAATGCTTTTAAGGGATTTGTGAAGGCCAAAGTCCTCTAGCCAGGTCGCTACCTGAAAAATGACCTGAGGAGTGGCGGCGGAACATTGTGCATAAGCCTCACTCCCGGAATCTTTAGAAATGCTTCCGTACCGGTAGAAAGGAAGGGCTCCGGGCAGAGGCTCCCCCCGGGAAGCTGGGCAGGATGTCTGACGGCGTCTGTGTGTCACCCCCCCCTTTAGCACCAAGGCTGTGAAGGAGAAGGAAGACAAAGAAAAAAGTGGGAAGGAGAAAAAGGAGAAGAAGGAAAAGACACCAGGCAGCACTCCAGAGGCCAAAGCGACAGGCAGGGAGAAGCAGAAGGAGGAGAGGTCCGCCAAGGAGGAGAAGGCACGCGAGAGCAAGGAGAAGACCCCCAAGGCCGACAAGGACAAGCTGAAGAAGGAAGAGAAGGTGGATAAAACCAAGGGTGGCGGCAACACCGACTTCAAAGCCTCTGACAAGGAGTCCTCCAAGGAGCGGGATGTGGCTAAGGTGAACAGCAAGGGGGAGAAGAGTGCCCTCGCTGGGGCCTTGAAGTCTCCTGTTCCCCGGACGGAGTCCGCTGAGACTGAGCGGGGTGAGTCTATGCTCCGGGGCGCCATTAGGCCAAGCAAATGCTTTCCCTTTCGTTTTATGAGTAGCTTATTTGTGAACACCGGTCCAGTTTGCTTATATGCATGTGCCCTTTTAAGAGGAGCACGTTTTCTAACGCCGCCTTGCGTCGCTTTGCAGAACAAAAGAGACGAAAGCTCGATAGCCACGCCTCGCCGTCCTCCACTGTTAAGGTTAGTATGGCCTGAGGAAGGCGCTGCTCTGTTTCTTGCCCTCCTCATTGGAGACAAGTGTTCTTCCAAGTGTCCGTCTTCCTTGAAGTCCGACCACAGAGAGTGCCTGCGGGTCCTGTGGAGTCCAGCTTTAAATGGAGAGATGTATAAAGTTTGTACAGCATTTTATGGACTATTTTTATAATAAATATTTTTTGTATACCGAAGCTGTTAAGGACCTAGCAGAAAATTGTAAATAGCAGTTTGATTTTTTTTTTTTCTTTTTTGTCCTTGCCCTGGTCAATATGGAGGATACCTACAAAAGTGCCTGAATGTGTGGTTATTTTTTCCCCTGCCTGGAGGAAGGATTTTTGTAAGCTGCATAATTTGTCATGTTTAATATTAGTCCACAGTTTTTTTTTTTTTTTTTTTTTTTTTGGGTGTTTTTGTTTTTTGCTTTTTTAAGTGAGATATTTTCTTCAAACACTATGGATTAACTACGGGGACGTGAAGAGTACATTTTTTCCCTCTTTAAACACCGAGACAAGATGAAAGTGTTTTCCCAAGATGAAAGAATCCCATGATGATGCACCGACGTCATTCTCCAGAATGTTCCGGATCGGGGCTGGGGCGGGCTCCACTGCCTTTTGGTGCCAAGGGGGAGCGTGGAACGCACCGTTTAACCTCTAGATGCCTTGCGTTGTTCGTTCAGCGTGTGGTGTGTGTGCCTACCTCCCCCATGAGAAGTGGACACCCCAGCCTTAACCCCCACGTCCCTGCTGAGATTCGACAGTAGTGAGCCAAGTCAGCCAGACTCCTCAGCCGTTGCCAGGAAAAGGCCAGGATGCAGCAGCAGCAGCAGCACACAGAGAAACACCAACTGCACGGAGGGAAAATACTGCATGTGGGCGTAGTCTTCCAGAAGCTTCTCCCTGTCAGCTCCTGCTCCGGGGAGCATGTTTCTGTTCCTATACCTAACCAACGAGAAGTCATTGTCCCCCATATCTTGTTCCTTATTGACTGTAAGTTATTAAATTATAGACAAACGCATTAAGAAGACATCTTAGCCACTGGCAGTGAGACCCTTCAGCCCCAAAAGGCACACTAGTTATAGAACCTTGCAGCAGTTATTAGTAAAGAGAAGCCCACCTCTTGTATTGTATTGCTAGGCAACACAGAATCATACACAGAGGCACATATCACTTTTACACTTGGTGATAGCAGACAAGAACATGCACCAAACAGCCTTTTGGCAGACTCTCTTTATATAACGCTGCTTTGCGCACCCACATGCTGAGGAACTCAACAAAACCAGGTCATGATGCTCGACTCACCACATAACACGGGCAATTCAGGTTGTCCTGAAAATCAGCTCGTTTCCCAGCCACTGCTCAATTTCGGTTTGAGTTTCACATACCAAAGTGAAATGATTTGGAACAGTATATTGACTTTACACATTTTCCGTTTGATATGTGTGAGACTGCCACAAGGTGTATGATATTCACTGGAATTTTAACACGTTTTCCAAAAAATAAATCTGAAATTCATGTTAGGAAGGCTTGTTGATTTCTTAAGAATACACCAGATAGGGAATATTCAGCTCAGTGCAAGGAGCAACACAGAGCCCAGGTGACCTTTCCCCCGTGAGTCTCTCCTCTTCACCAAATAACCCTGTCAAAGTTCTAGTCCTTGAAGGTCTGTGGGGATGTGTGGAGTGACAACCATCCTGCCCCCACCCAGTCTCCTGCTGTCTGCCAACCCCTCCAGCTCATCTGTCATCTCCATTCATTCCTACAGGACGGTCTCAACGAACTCAAGGATTCTGCCTCAAAGGTTTGACAAGTTTCAGTGTCTTTCTTACTTTTCCTGCTCCTACTGGTTTGTTATTGCTGCTATGCCTAGTGCTCCTTAGCGCCTCCTTTTGCTGGGCGTGGGTACTGTTTTTATTAGCTCTATGGTAAATGGAAGCGTAACCCCTAATGGGTTTTAGGCAAGAGTTAAAAAGAACAAATGGACTGTATACTGTGCCTGAGTTGGTGTCAGGCTTAGGACAAATATACAATGGCAGTGTCCAAAATAGTTATATCTCACTCTTCCCTATATAGAAAAATATGCAGTTTGCTATATGGGGAATTAGTCAGTGAAATAAGGCGACTGGTTCAACCATTACATTTCAATATGCTCTGTGTTGGTTTTATAGCAATATTTGACAACTGACTATTGCATTTAGCTAGATGGAGACAACATTCGGAGTAAAGGCGATGAATGTGTCAGCATGTAACTTAGTATGTTTATTGCCTTCATTATCGATAATAAAGTATTAAACTGAAATGGCAGTCTTTGGAGAAATTGCTAGTATCATTGTTACTCTTGAAATTTTAAAAGTCCTCTCATTTGTATACATAACTGCTCTCCTGAGCACATATTGTATCATGAGCAGTGAGTTGACAGTAGACCCTTCGCATTGAAATTGTGTACATTACCTGTACCCTGCGATTTGCAGTGAATTATGGTGGTTTTATAGTGCACTATTTAGTAGGCCTCTGCAATATTTGGGAAAATGTATGTAATATTTTAAATTTAAATTTTAGCAATATAAATTGTGATATAAAACAAAGGAATTGAAATTTTACCAAAAATTTCTATTTTAGAATTTATTAACTACCAAATTATGTCAGAAATTATACCAACATAAAGTAGTTCTGATGAATCACTTGTTTTCACTCTATCTCCATGGAATCTTAAATATTTTCAGATGGCAGAAGACGAATGTTTTTTGGTGATCAATTTGGTATCAATTTGGTCATTTTTGTTAAATTCCTCACATGCGTGCCACACAGTCTATGGATGAGTTCGACGGCAATCAAAATGACTATGATTGGCTGGTATGCAGAGCTCATGCAAAAGCAGTGGCAATAATAGGGCTGGGCAATATGGACCAAAAATTATATCTCAATATTTTTAGATATATAATCGTACATCGCAGTTCATCTTTATTTTTCCCATAAAGTGATGATAAATAGTTCCAAGTCAGAGCCAAATGTGCCCAATGTCACACTGTCGCTTCTATTTACTGGCAGCTGTACATGAACAAATGCTCAAAAATAAACTACCCTTGTTGATTTGTTAGTGTTTTGCGCGTCTACCTTAGCGTGTTTCTACAGATGTAGGTATCAATCGGTGCTATCCTACCAACAATGCTATTGTCATTTTTATGGGCTGAAACTGAACGCGGATAGTCCAAAGAAATAAATAAACATTAGCTTGTGTTTTTTTAAACTGGTTATGTAAGTAGCCATTGCGATAGTCTGAAATACCTTATCAGATAAAGTATTTGTCTATTGAGATCTGCTGTTTGTAGTTTTAACACTTCATCTGAACATCCTATCTTTTATAAAATACTTGGATAGCCAATTTCGATAGACTATTATACTGTCATATATGCTGTCATAAATATGTCAGTAATAGTGACACAGCCTACAGAGCTCGTGTCAGGTAATTTGACATAGAGCTTACAAAACAGATAGTCAATCAGTGTGATACTGATCGTAAAGTGTGATCAATGTATTTAATAAAATATTTAAAATGTATGAACTTTGAAAAACGCACAAATAAGTAATTACGCAAGACTGTAACCCCAATGCAAGACAGGATAGATAGATAGATGGGCAGTTCTTCAAGCACGAGAAAAGGGATGTGATTTGGTTGTGCACATGCGCAGTACTCAATGGTAGGACGTTTCAATAGGTTAGGATGAAATGTTTTTTGGTAAATGTTTTGGTAAATTTACCAACCAGCTCCTCTTCGCTAGTTTGCCTCTTGTCTGTTTGTCGCCATGTTGGCGCTGCATGTAGGACTTGTGTGTGAAGGGGAGGGGCTGATGTGTTCGGAGAGGGGCGGGGCAGGGGTCTGTTGTGCGAGAGACAGACGGGGAGAGGTGATTGGCGGCTCTAGGAGTATACATTTTAAGAAACAAACTATATCGATATAAATGATAGTCTCATATCTCGTATGGAAAATATATTGTAAAAACACGATATACTAGGTAATCTTGAAACTAAACAATGATTAAAATTTAAAAGCTTGCTTTTTTATTTAGTTTCCTGTGACAGTAAAAATGTTTTAGTGTAGCTTATTGGTGCTCTCAACCCAGCTATCACAGTCCTTGGAATATCACAGTTGCATGTTCATTACATGCAATGTCAATTCACCTCGCATATTGTGCAGGCCTACAGTATATGTACATCTGACATTTGAAAATTCAAACCTACTACCCAATGTTGGACACGCTATATAGTGCATGGTTTCTGTAACAGTGATTAATAGGGCAACCAGCGCCATTAACTTATAAGCAATACTGATTTAAATCCCATACATGTTGCACAGATTGCATATATACCTTTTACCTAGGCATTACTGCTGAAACCAAGATATTGAGAAATTATTAGCACCAGCTTTGGCAGGGGTGCAGATGATTGTCAGTCGAATATGGCATGAGGTGGGAGTGTCAGACCAGTTGTGACCCATGACAGCGTGGAGTTTGCCATATTAATTAAAGTATGCTGCCTGTGTGATGTCTTATTATTGTCGTTTTACTTCCCGCGCCTCAAATCCGCCTGTGATTTGGCTCAGGATGACTGTGAGGCCTGCCCCCTACCTTCAGTCCCATCTGGATCGTTCCTGTCATCTGGGTAGTAGCTGGACAGTAGTCTGAAGCCCTGTGAACATTTATATAAGTTGGTGGAGGCATATAGGAAAGTGGTGATGGTGGCTAAATGCTGATTTATAATTCTGTGTAGAATCTACACCATTGATACAGCATAGCCCTTTACCCTATGCAGTAGCCTGATGTATACCTTCTCAGAAATGTAACTACATGATGCAGACTGCATACAAGTGTAAATGCTCATAATGGCATAGGCTGGCGTAAGCTCAACGTAGAAGTATAAATCAGCCTTAATACTTAAAGCCAGTTCTCCAAACATTATAGAAATCCAACTCTCTGAATGACTTAATACGTTTAGAATTCAGCATTTAAGCAGTTGCATCATGTTGGGGGAGTAAGCCAATCCACCAGATTCTTGGTGGTTGATGCTCGTACAATGGCTGAGCTGATTGGATGAAGCACTGTTTGCATTGTTTAAAATTTAATGGCACAAAGAAGGGATGACTTTAAAGATTTATTCAGACATCAAATACAGCAAATTGCTTATTTAAATTTGTTTACAGTGATTTTTGGGGGGAAAATTGACACCGTACATTTTATGAATGGAAAAACTAGCCTGCGGCATTGAAGTTTTCTTTCACCTGACAACTGTGTGTTTGTGTGTCATGGAACAATGATGTGCCAATGCCTTTTGGGACCTCTTTGGCGGGAAGGTGTCTGGTTATCTGACTGGCAAGGTAAACTGTGGATGTTATATTCCCATTGCCAGTAACCCGGATTTTTGTCTGCAGCCCTGTAGTAAATAAGAATCATTGTGTTTATTGGATGTTTCCTTTGTGTGTGCGTGCCAGTCACAGTGATTTCTCATTCCTACCGGAGATTATAGTTTAGATACAAGCCTTTGCTTTTATTTCTTTATGGGTGGTTATTCTTCTCCACTCCAGAATAAGGTGGGGTTGCTGGCCAATGTATCACTTTGTGTAAGCTCCGTTTCCTTTACCTCTATTTAATTAGAAGATGACATGGATCATCAAACGATGTTTCTGCACATGGGCAGGTTACAGATACTTAAGTTTTTACTTTTGCTTATCTGTCACCATTTTCTTCACCCTGAGGTTTTATTGAACATCTCTAATGGAAACAATTTAGACGTGTTCTCAGGGGTTTGTGTGGATCAGATTGGAATTTGTGAAGAATGCCCAGGACAACTTGGATACTTTACATACCTTGGAGTTTTGCAGACCCAGACAGTGAAAACAAAACCATCAGAAGCCTTCAGAGGCCTCATTAGGCCCTCAAAAACATCCCTGTAACAACATACCGTAGGCTACTCATTTCAGACAGGCTCCCTCAGCTCTGCTGAGCTCACCTAGCCTTCATTGGTCCCATTACATTTTTCTTTATTTTTTTTGTATGCTAAATACTTGAATGTAGAAGTAGAAAACCCTCTCTCTCTGCTGTCAGTATGTCGCAAGTGACAACACACTGTAACAGTTGTCAGCTAATAGGGGGATGATTAGTCACAACTTAGACCCCTGTCTGCCTTTCACGTATCACAGACGGCCTTGTTAAACAAGCGCTCGTGTTGCCATCCTGATAAACCTGCTCATCTGCCATTCGTTCGCTGTCACTCTAGTCCCGCTGAAGCGCAGCCGGCGGTCGCCCGCCTCCCCACAGCTGCCAGGAGCCTGTCTCGCTGTAACCGCGAACGGCGGAGGAGCGATCTGCCTTCCAGCAGACAGACTGGGCCCGTTGAAGCCGTCGGAGGTCTCGGTGCGGCCACACGGCGGGCAGCTTCAGTCGGATGACCCTCCCACTCCTTCCCTGCGCTTCCAGGAGCAATCTGTTATGTGCCGGTATGAATCTTGATAAGACAGGCAGGCGGGGAACACTAAAGCTCTGCCTTCCCTACCAGAAAATTCGACAACTCTTAAATTCCTGAAATTCTTGCAAGCTATCACTCAGGCGGCCGCAGGGGTAAAAATGAATTATGTAAAACTGCACGAAAATGGCAGGGATTTGTAGGGTGTTGTGCATTGGGGGGCCTTGGTCGACACTGATTTTGTCCTCATTTTGAATGCTCCTGCTGCCCTTTTGACTGGGTCATATGACTGCTGCTAGATTAAATCAGGGTTACTGCTGTAACTGGATAATCCTCGCCAAGGCTGGCTGTGGCCAAGATGGATTTCCTCTCCCAGTTTCTTTTAATTCACTTTGTTTGTTTGGTGCAAATTGATTGTTTAGAAGCATTTTTGTCAACGGTTACATGCTAGAAATGTTAAATTCAGGCACTCTCCAGTTGGGATGCCTTGGTTGTAATTATATATTCGTCTATGTTGGGCTTGCACTTGAGCTAATAAAAAAAAAAAAATTAGCAGCCATTTATAAAGCAAGCAAGATGTTCCCTCTGCATCATGTGCTTCATTACACCCCCAAATTAGAACATGTGTGCTCAGATTGCAGGTTTGAAGCAAAAGCCTCCAGTGCTTACACAGATGTCAGTGTTTTTTACTGTCCCACTTTTAAAAGGGTTATCTAACAATCTTACCCCTAGGCTTCATGCAGCCATGTGGAATGACAGTGCAGGTATTGTAGTGAAATGTGCCAGCTCTGTCTGGCATTTTAAAGATGCATCGAGCGTTTTGCTCGTTTTTATTGACATTTCTATGCCGTATGGAACTTGACCGTTGTGGCCGTTACCCGAATTGGCGGCGCGTTCAGCTGTTAACCTGGGCAGCCCTTGGGGATGGGCTGTGTTTGGGCGAGCAGCATCCCGCTGCAGGCGGGGGGGGCTCATCTGTGAGGAGGCAGTGAGTGTTGCCAGACCTGATGGCCTGCTGACCCTGGCCGTATTTCCCAGTGGCATTAGCATTTGTGTCCCTTATTGCTTCCTGTAGTTTTGTTATTCTTATAGTAGTAATTATGGTGATTTTGAATTTGCGTCCTGGTCAGTTTGTTGGGTAAGCCACCCCTCCCCTACTTTACACATACATCTAACATCGCAAGACCTGCTGCAAATGCAAGCGCGGGTCCAGTCAGTGCCATTACGCGACATTGGCAGGCAGGATCCCGGCCCGCCTGGGGGCTGCAGCATGGCCTCCTGGGGCCTGCCAGCGGGCGGCACCAGGCTGGAGCAGTGGAGCTGTTCTTTCTCCTTCAATGAGGTTCTGCCTCAGAGACTCAATTTGCCTGTTCCTTAATCCCAGCAGCACTACGCCAACCACAGCACAGCTACTCAGTCCAAAAGCAAAGAGAGGGAGGTGGATAAGAAAGAACCTGAGAAACCCAGAGATCGGTCCAAAGAAAGGGAGAGGAAGGAGGACAAGGACAGGAAGGAGAGGAAGCGAGTAAGTACTGATCCGTTTCTTTGTGCGTCTTTCCATACGGCGGGGGTCAGGAACCTGATCCATGGAGAGTGGGTGTGGGGTTTTGGCATGACCTCTGTCAGCCGTTGAGTCTACTTGGCTAAAATGAAGTCAAATAAGGGTCTCCAGGTCAAAGAGCCTAATGCTTTTTCAGCAGAGTTCCTCAGAGCTTCTCTCCTTCCTCTTCTTCCTCTCCCTCCCGTCAGGATTATTCTAATAGTGACCGTGAGCTGAGTCAGGAAATGAAGCGCCGGAGAGACGAGAATGGAACAGGTGAATGGAGCGCACTATTGGCTGTCACCGTCCTCGACTTCTGTGAAGACAGCGTCCATCCGCCCGCCGGCACCCGCCAACATCCAGCAGGATCCCCTGCTATTGCATTCGCTGACCTCCGTGTTCCCTTCTGCGACCAGGCTCTTCCAAGCACAGCAGGAGCACCAGCCCTTCCACCTCCCCACGTGCCACCGTCACCGAAAAGGAGAGGAGCAAGAGCTCCAAGTCATCCACCAAGGAGAAGAATGAGCTGGCCAAGGCTGAGAAGAACTCCTCTGGCGGCAAGAAGGTGCGGGTGCGAAGGCGTCTGTGCAGCTCTAATGTGCTGCTTCTTTTGTTAGCCAATTTTTTATTTATATGGTATTTTTTATTTATATGGTAAAAACTTTGTCGACTATTTTGGTTGCATACACATAAACAAATCTGTACAGTCAGTATTGAAATGGACAAGTTGTACATGCGAGGTCATACTGGATAATGCAAGTGAACGGATTTGACCAAGTCACTTCATGAATTTGTCCCTGCCTCCTCCTCCCCCAATATTGAAAAAGTGACACCCTTGCAGTTATTAAATGGTCTCTAAATTGGTCTTTACAGCAATAACTACTGGCTGATCTAGTATTCTGAGTGCATGAAAGAAATTCTTCAGCGTCTTTGCCTAGTATTGCTTGTGTATCACATCTTTTGCACGAAACCCACATCGTTTTTGTCTCACGTTGAAGGAGTCCAGGCACGACAAGGAGAAATCGGATAAGAAGGAGAAGCGCGACAGCACCGGGGCGAAAGATGACAAAAAACAATATCCTTTGCAGAGGAAGTGAGCTTAAGGTGCAGCTTCTCAGGACGACCAAGGAGGTACCAAAGCGCAGTCTTCTGACTTTCATAATCTGTGCTGTCTGGGGTTAGCAAGCTTTAAATCAACGTTCACCTTAACAGTGACACTCATAAATCGTCAGAGAAGCACAGATAATGTACAGTGGTCCTGCCAAAGGTGAGTTCACACGTGAGGCGTTTAAAAATGATCCTTTGGGAAAGTGCGCGTGGACGCTTGGCAGGCCTGTACAGTAGAGGTCATGGGCCGAGTGCTGTGCCCGTCACTGCTTCCCCGTATTCTCCAAGGTTAAGAACCGCTGGGTGGGTACAGCAGGCACTGATTGTCTGGTAATTGTCAGATTTGCGGCTTTTAAATAGGACTTTGAAATGTGAATAATAATGAGCACTAAAGCTGCAAGAAAGTACACTAATTATCTCAAGCAAATGCTGTCTTGGCAAGTTAAAGAAATGCCTGTGACTGGCTGTAAAATGCGTAGCATTGTACTAAAAAGAGTGCAAGTGTTTAAATGTTATCATTTGGCAGCAGAAATGGCTGTTTGTAAATAGCCTGCCAATTCCTTGTACTGCTGTGTCGCTATGGTAAAACTGTCCTTCACATACACACACAAGGTGTGGATTGTGTGACACTTTTCATGTCTTCCCAGAATTCCTTGCTGCGGGCTGCTACAGTCTGGAGAGCCACTTTTATTCAACATTTGCAACGTGTCTGCTTCTTGTTTCACTTCCTATCCTGTCAATCTGTCTGAAAAGAACCATCCATTTTGACAATTACTCCCTTCATTGATATTTTTTGTACTGCCTAAAAAGGGTCTAGTTCTAGTATTTTAACTTGCTATCCTGTATCTTACACTGTATTTTCAGTAAACAGCTGAAAGTCTTTTCTTTGAATATTAGCACAATGTGCTGCTCACATATTTGAGTACAAACAAGTATTGAATACTCTGACTTGCTGTCCTCAAACCTGCCTGCTTTTGTATAATTTCTCAAATGACTTTTTTTTTTTTAATAGCAATCCACAACACATTTTCCATCTCTGCATTTACCTCATTTAGGATTTTTATTTATTTTTTTTTCCTCCTTTTAATCCATGTATGTGGTATTTAGGCATAGTGTTTGGAATGATACAATTGGTCTATTTGTATATTATGTATACAATAATAAAATGGTTACATGTAATTAAAATTTGTTACTTTTATTTCAAATGTCCCTAGCTTAATCGGTTGTGTGCGTGCGTGTGTGCATTTATCATGTTTTTAAATGATTTGTATAAATGAATAAAGTTGCATTTCTTCACTAAGCAATTAAATAGATTGTAAAACTTCAAAAGCTTTGTACTGCATAGTCAAACTTTCAGAACTACTTTTTGGAGTTTTTATCTGCTGTATTCTTCCAGTGTATGCTTTTTTTTCTAAATAAATGATAGTTTTCCTAGTGGGTCATAAAAAATTGTCATGTGCTTCATTGATTGCTCCTAGCTAAACTGGCGTTTCTTACGGATCGACGGGTGTAATACCTCTGAATTCATGTGTGTGGCTGGGCACAGTTGCATTTCTTTGAGAGCCGCTCAGTGACAACTAGAGCTAATTGGACTTGCTGGACAGTTTGACGTTTAATTTTTGTGCTGTTAAATCAAAGTAGACTTTGACCTCAGGGTCCTTTGGGCTGTATTGGTCATTAGGATCCATACACACATTCATGCATTGAATAATTTAAAATAATGTAAAGAATTATTGTTGTATTATTGCATTGTGTGGTGGCTGTTGTCAGTTTTGGAGTCTCTACTTTGTGTTAGGAGATGCCTGATGTGTAGTGATTTTTGTGGTAATGGGGACTCCATCCAGGGCAATGAAAACAAGCCCTTTGTTGCCTTCAGAGGATTATCTATTTTGCACCTTACATCAAAAGGTCAACTGCGCCATTATCTAGGTCTAACAACACATTTGGTGTTAACTGAATTCTGCATCTAGCGATACAATCTGAACCAGTCTGAGTCAAATTGTCTTCTAATGTAATTTGTTGCAGGGCCAGATAATTCAGGAGACTGATGTTAAACATAGGCACCAGTGCCTGGTTGACCTCTTGTTCACAATGTCATGGATCATTGGTTTGATCTTTAGGATGACATTCACAGGACAAGGGATGCTTAATTATACATAATGCAAATGAATAATGCGCTCCCCTGGGGAAGAATGCTACGGACAGGTTAACATTTGAAGGACAAGCAATCTATGCTTTCTTTAGTAAAATTAATTAAAATGTAAATATAACGACAGGTTGGTACAATATGAGCTATGAGATGAGCTCACTAATCCCTAGGGAGAAATTGGGGGGTGCCAGTATAGCTCAAAGTACACAGTAAGACTCTGGCTTGAGTGCCACTGAAACGCCACCAGGGTTATGATCTCGCACAACTTTACCTGGGTGTTCCACTTTCAGTACCATCGTTCCTATGACATGCTTTTTATGGACTTGAATGTTTGGTACTAGGCATGTGCATCTTGAGCGCAGAGGCCAATGCGTTGCCAACAATCCGATGGATTATAGATGCAAGTAAAGCAACTATTAATGCAATATCATACAATTCACTCATATTGCAATGCAATAGTGCAATTTGATGTGATGCATCACTGGGCACACATCAGGAGAGAGTGTGGCTGAGAAATAGTTTAGAGGGGCAATCAATCAATCAATTATAAACATTTTGGCAAAAAATCGGTCAGATTTCTATGAAGGTGCACCAATGCAAATCGGTTACTTTGGGTTAATTTTACCATTGCATTGGTCCTGCAGCAGATGCTTTAAACTTGCAGCCTTTTTCTTATGCAAGGCATTTGTCGGCCTGCTTTTCAAAGAAAGTCACAAGCAGCTCACATTTCTCTCAAAGACAACCAAGCCCTGAGGACGATTGTGCGATCTTTTCAAATTGTGATTCATCACTGCAATATTTTTCCATGTAGCAAACAGAAAATATATACTGAAAGTATTTCAACCTGTATCAGACACTGTGCACGCCTGTAGGAAAGATTCTTCTGTATCACCTAGGAGAAGCCTTGGATTCATGTGGTAGAACTTTTTTTCTTTTCTTTTTGATGAAAGTGGTCCTGCTGTCATTTTCTATCATTTATGATAAAAGGTCTGTACTGTTCTGTCTTTTGACTTCTCTACCTTCCAGGCTGCATTCTAATCTAGGAAGCAGTTGCTTTAATTAATTTAATCTAAAGTTTTTCTGTATGCTGAGATGATGATAATCAGTTTTCCCTGGCAAAAACGATGCCACCTGGTTCACTGAATTTTGTTGACACATCCCCTGGGTTAAGAAGATGTTTTTGAAGAAATATATTGCTCAGATTAAATGACCCCCCCCAAGCCCAAGTTGTTAATTTTTGCATTCACCCAGGGTGTTGCCATTTTTAATTATACAGCCTTAGGAAGGGGTTGCTCTGTGGTGTATACATGAGTGTCTGCTCTAGACATGCTCTGCAGCATAATCTGCCTAGTTTAGTTATGTATCTACTTCCACCACTAGGTGGCACTAAATGAGAGGGGGCTACTGCAGACGTTGGTGCTGAGGATCTTTTGAGTAGTAGGTCTGTTGAAAAAGACTGGTAATGGAGAGGCAGGCGTGGGCTGGGAGGACGGCGCAGCTCAGTACTTTGCCTGACGGGGTGTGGATGGCTGTGAGAGGGAGTGGGGTCAGCATGTAGGAAATGAGGCAGGGAGAGAGCAAGAAGGTGGGAAGGGCGCAGCAACCCCACCGAGGCCCATGCAGAGCCGTCCTCCGTAAATCTCGCTTTAACGAAGTGGCAGCTGGATGAAGGGCGGCTGTGCGAAAGAGCAGGGAATTACCCGCCAGTCCCCACGAGCCGGGAAGAGCACGCCTCACAAGTGGCACCGCAGCAGAGACAGATGCAGACACGATACACATCAGACCCAAAAACAGAAGCTCTTCATGTAGAAATATATAAGTTCATGGCATTTTATTTTCCCTATGATTTGAATAAATATAACAAATAATTTGACATTTCGAGACCAAATATGGTAAGAAAAGTCCTTATCTATTTTAGTAAATGAATGTTGCAGTTTCACTACCAACAAGGACAAAAAGCATTTAATTTAATAATTAAATTCCATGCATCCATATTTTTGTTGTAATACCAATATTTTATGTGACTTTATAGTTCATTCTTTGATTTTGATCTGTGTATTTTAATGCAGACTAAGTATTAAAAACCAATGCTTTAATCATTTCCATAAAATGAAATTAAATTGTTAAATGTCAAATTTTAACATTTTTTTAAAATACTTTTAACAGACTATTTTTCTTCCTCTTCTTGCCAGCCAGTGCCTTGCAATTATTTCTTTCCAAAACTGCGCTGGAGTTGCAATGCAATGATTTTTCAGCAGTTCAATCAAAAATATAGATCAATTTCACCCTCAATTTTGTCACAGAAGCCTACTAAAACCCCACTACAGTAGGAAAAAAAGTTTGTCAGTATATTCACAGCAAAATGTCACAATCAATGGAAAAAATTTCCTGTGAAAATGGAATTGCGATCAGGTCAGGCGAACCCTAACCCTAACCCTAACCCTAGACCCAACAGCTGTATCTCAAAGCCCAAAAAGATAATGATTTGAAAAAATTGTCTGTATTTGGTATCAAAATAAAATGAAACATTCTAACCTGGGCCAACCTGTACCTAATTCTTATCCTTGTTAGGGTCGCAGGAGCTTAGAGCTTATTCCGGTCAGCAAAGGGTGGGGTACATGCCAGCCCATCACAGGACATATTGACGCACATTAATGCAGGAGGAAATATGTGTCACACGAGAACATACAAACTCCACACACGCAAAGAGCAGAGGTGGGAATTGAACCTCCAACCACAGCAGCTAATTTCTAAGGTGAATGCAAAACATGATTAACTGACCTTTAGGTAATTATTTGTGATGCCAACCCTGACCTGATTTCTACTGTCATCATATTAATGCGAAGGCAGATGGAAAAGTCTAAGCAGTAGTCAGCCATTTTTCACTAAGTTCGGGTACCCGAATCGTGGAACATCAATGGCAGTGTTGGTGTGATGACACATTCATGTTCAATATTCAACCCAGAGTTAACTGCGGAGCTGAACAACTTGACCTTTGAGGACAGGAGCTTTCTCTTGGATGACAAAGACACACAGGCTGTGCAAGCAGAGTGCTCTCTGCATGCAAAACAGCTTTTCTTCACAAAAGTTTCAGCATCTGAATCCCTTAAACCAGGGGTGGCCAATCTTATCCGCAAAGGGCCGGTGTATATGCAGGTTTTCACTGCAACTCCCTAATTAGGTTACTGATTTGAGAACTGATTGGCCGAAGAATCCTCACACCTGGGTTTGAACAGCTGGCCTAAAGGTTATCCCGGAAACCTGCATACACACCGGCCCTTTGCGGGTAAGATTGGGCACCCCTGCCTTAAACCATTTTAACCAGTTTTCCCTATTTTGAATGAATGAAGTTCTTAAAGCTTAGGGATGGGCTGTGGGTGAGGAAATGTTATATGCGTATGCTGAGAGGCGGCATGCTTTGAATTTGGGTGGGTAAATGTCAGGTAGGGAGAGCGTGATTATGTGCAACTTTTTCCACCTTCATCAGTTCAAGTTACATCGTGTTGAAATTATTTTCGGTTTGTTGAAACATGGTTAATTTACGTAGTTTGTTTTTTGGAACAATAAAATAAAAGTTCATACAAATATCTTCAGGTAAGGTGCTTTCAAAAGGACCACGGCCTCAGCCCTTCCAAGGCTTTTGTTTGGATCAAAAGGCAGATACATTTAAGTAAAAAGAAATGCTTTGGATTATCTTGGATTCCCACCGGAATGGATGCGAACTGATGGAACTTTGCAAGCGTCTTGAATGGAGGTGAATTAAGACGCGCCGAGCTGCTGCACTCATAATTATAGAGGAGCGGGGTTCTGAGTTTGGACCTTACTGCTGCTTTTGTTCTGGAAAGAGAATCTACAAGATAAAATGGATTCTGGCCTGATTGTTCAGAAAAGAAACTTTGTAAGTTTATTGGTAAGCGGAGAGGCAAGCTTGTTGTTTTAACAAGAAAACACAATGAAATAAATGCTCAGGTCGAGGCTGGTGAAAGTAAAGAAACTGTTGATGTGTTTAATATGTGTGTTACGGACACATTAGATAAATGTTAGGATAGTGTGTTTGCTTTCTTGCATAAGCCTGTATTAGGGTGACCAGATAATCCATGACATCCCGGACGCTTTGAGCTTTACAAACTACTTTAAACATTAAAGGCTCCTGTGTTTGGCTTAAAAGTTCAGTTCTTCTTGCACTTTGACTGGTTTGTTTCCTTGATTGAAAGACTCATGCAGCCATTTCGCATTAACATCCAGGTCCTGTTGATTGAAATGGTAGTTTGCAAATTCTGTCCTAAGTGTCCAGGATGATATAGATTATCTTGTCACCCTAGCCTGTATTGACTTTTTGTTTTAGCGTTTCCGTAAACTGTGTATTTTTTGAGTAGGTCTGAATTTGCTTAAGTCAGTTTTATGTATATTGAGTTGCCTATATATAAACACTCAGGTGTATACAATTAAATGCCTGTGTAATGTCTGTGTCTGTAGTCAAATTTCTATCTAAATGCCAGCATGGTACATTGAATGTATTTAAAATAACATTTAAAATGACAGTGTTCCTCGCTCAGGATAAATGATTAGAAGATGGATGTATTGAGGTTGGATGGTTGAGTGGGTAACTGTGTGTCGTTCTGGACTCGTTATAATCCACAAGCATGATCCTGTTTAGGGCTTAGGCGCCAGGTTCTATATATTTTTCCATTGTTAACCTAGTCTTTTTTTTTTTTTTCAAATTTTCAGTGAAACCAAAAAAAAAATATCCGAATGATAAATTTGATGCACCTGCATATTACATTGCAGCCCATGTATATCTGCTTATACAAAGAGCATTTTCTAACCACTTATCAGGGTCAGGGTCACTGGGGCCCGATGCCAATCCCGGGCAGCCTAAGGTATAAGCATGGGGTACAGCCTGGATGGGACGCCCGTAAAAGGAAGGATAAAGGAATTTAAATTAATTTATTATGCTATACAATTACAGCACAAGGAACCTTACGTTAGGCACTGTTACTTAACTGTCGGTTGATTCACAGTAGCTAATTAACATAGTAGCTAATTACTAACGGGGAGGTAACCAGGGTTACCATGTCTGCATTTTGTGAGGAGCAATGGTGAGGTATTAAACGACCACAATGGATCACGTTTTAGCTGCCGAAAAAGATAAGAAAACAAGCTTTTAAGACAGCGCCGAAGCACAGAGCTTCCTATTGGTCAGGAGGTTAGCCAGTGTTATTTGAGCAGAAGCTTCCGCCTTTTCCCCGCCTATTAATCAGACTCGCCTCACATTGTGCTTCTCAGAATGTCCTCTCTAATCTCCGTGAAGAACACACTGGATGCAGGATAATTAGCTATGGCTATTAAATAAAAAATAGCACCGATATAGAACGAGTGAACATGTGAAAAGGCATAATAAACAAAACACCCTATTAAGACTAAACCATTACCAGGCAATATAAAAGAGTAACAGGGGGCAACCTCGTTACAAGTGAAACCATATCAAATCAAACCATAATTTTTTCAAGTTAGACATAAAATAAGGACATTTGATAAATAACCTTAGTTATTTTACCAGACAGTCAACGGGAATTAACATAAATTAAACATATACGATATATATATTTTTTTTATAAAAAAATATTTTATGGTAATTTGTGTGAAGCTTTTAATACCAAAAATACCTATTTTCTAATTCCAGCTGTATGTTGTTTTTGTCTGGAAAATGAAGCATATTTGAAAAACACCCCCCCCCCC
>JAODKM010000002.1:21736199-21752369 GCA_026780845.1 Petrocephalus sullivani | reverse complement strand
TCGGTTTTTCAGCGGATGTGACGTCACTCCGCGCGCCGAGCTCCTATTTTCGAGAGTAAAAGGAACGCACGATTAGTTCTTTTTCCTTCCGCAGACTCTCACGTTATCGCCACGTACAGCACGGGTCATTATTCGGGCATTTTCAGCGGTGTAGCTGGGAAAGCGGGCAGCCTTTTCGTCATGGAAATAGCTCACAGGAGCTCCGTGGGGGTTTGTAACTTCAGTGTGTAAATCTAATGTTTTAATCTGGGGAAACATCAGCTGCTTTACCCTCCAATCTCAGTAACAGCCCACGGCGAGCTAAAACCCTGCTCTGCTCTTCTCCTCCTTGGGGCTTCACGCTGCGCTCGCGTGAGAGTGTGGCGTGAGTAACTTCAGCGTTGATTGGCTATTACTTGGGTGATATAGCCAATCAGAGATTGTTGTGGGCGGGACATTTAACGAAGCAGCGGGATGGGAAGTTCGGCCCTTTTTAGAGAGCCGGCTCTCGTGGCGCGGCTCCCAAATGGCTCCCGTAACGGCTATCATCTGTAGCCTCATATTTTAGCCTAACTTGGAAAATATGAATGCTTTGTGTGTTGATAAACCCTTTTGCATTTAGTGTTTTTATGAGAAGCCTTATAATTGCCTAGTTTTATTTTGTTATAAAAGCAGGCATTCTTACTTTTGTTTAATATTTTAATCAAACTTTTAATTTAACACAAAAACAAATGAACAAAATACTGCAAACAAATCCACAGAACAGAAACAGAACCAAACAGTATGTCCTCAGTGCAGGTTTAAGGCTTTGACAAAACTTTTAAAACCTTTGTCCTCCACAATGGAAAAGGGCTGGAAATCAGTGGCATTTTCGCCAACTCCTAATCAATATTGTGCTGTTTGGCTGGGGACGTCTGCTTTGGTATAAACTGACTTTTGCTTTGAGTTGCAGTAAGGAAGGTTATACTTGCACTACTAGTAGCTGCTGCAGCAGCAGTTGTTGTTGGTTTGGGAGCAGACACCCAGGGTCAGTAGACGGTGAGCCAGCTTGCCCTCTGTCCTCCACCTGCACTGTGGGATGGACAGTTCTGATGTGTCTGTGCAGGTTTGTGGTGGAACCTGCTCTTACTGTCATTTTCACTTTACTCGCACTCTCCTCCTCAACACTGTCTACTGTCACACTCACTGACTGAGGGGACGGACAGTCGCAACTGTCGCCCTCTCTGTTTTCACATAATGGTATGATCCTATATCCTCACACGTGATTGGCCACAAGGCCGCCATGCTGCCAATCAAAACAAAGTTCTGCCGTGAGCTGAGCTGAGCCACTGAGCGTGAGAGCTGACTAGTGAAAGGAAAACAAACTGGGGGAGCCGGCTCTCGCTTGAAGGGACTCGGCTCTTCTGATTCACTACAAAGCATCGGCTCATAGAGCCAATGCTTTTGCGCATGGCGCATCACTACAAAGAGCAGAGGAAGAGAAGGCAGCGGAGCTAGAGTAGTGCACCTTGTAATTTCTATGATTCATTATTAAATCTGACCCACAGATCGATCTTTTATTTTATTCTGCTAATTGGAAATCTAATTGGAAATCTTTCACTGTCAGTAACTACCCCCCCATTAAGGTACCGCTTCTTTTAATGTTTGTTTTTTTCTGTACAGTTCAGTAGTTGCCCCTTTTCAATGGCTTGTTGTAAATATCCTGAGATTCGTTTCTTTCTGTAATTTAGTTCCTATGGTAATATTTTGTCACTGTCCGGTGAAAACCATACATGTCCACTTTTTGATGATTATGAGTTTTTACTAAAGATAGAATATGCCTGTTCTCCTCTGTCTACTGATACCGGCTAACTAATTGACCAATGGTAAGATGTTTCATGGAGTATTTTAGTAGTATTTAGGTTTATACTCCCTAGTATTTATGCTCATATGAATGATGGTTATTTGTTTGGGTTACTTTATATCACACATTTTAACAACTTACCCTCATTGTTAATCACAAATATGAAATGAGATTACTTTGTATCTTGCTGACACTGACAGTTTTGCCCTGCTGTCAACAAGTTCTTTAAAACACTCATTCATCCACTGACTGCTGTGTAACAGAGGTTTCTATCTGCGATTCCAGGGTGTCTCATTACGCTATTTTGCAAAGTAGTTTGAGAAAATTTGTTTTTCACAGTCCTGAACCAATTTTTGATGAAATGTGTTTTTTTATTGGACAGTGACGATTCATTAATTCTTTTCAGTGGAGTTAAAAAAGGTTTAAATTTAGGTTATCGAAATAATCAGAGGGAATAAGATGCTTGCTTTCACTTGAGTAATAAGAAAAAACGTGGTGCTTGGCTACTGTAGGTCAGAAGCCAATTTTCTCTTTTTTTGACTTTTTGGTACTGTTTTTAATCCCTATTTTATGTGCTTCTCTTTGATTTGTCCCTGAACAGAAAATCCCTCCACAATGTATTGTGGCAAAAAAACAAAAAACTAATTCCTCAGAAACAACTTGTCACACTACTTGGTGTAATTAGTCATAACACGAGGCAATAATTTCTATACAGTTTTATTTACAAAATGTATTAAAATCCTTTGTACAGCGCCTCACTATTGAGGTTCAGTAAATTACACCCACACATGCAGTTCTTACACTTTTGTAATTGGTAGGTTGCTTGGCAATTTTTGATTGCTGAAGTGCAGTCAGACAACAAGGGAGGAGAGGGCCAAATAACAGGAACGGAAGTTATGCTTCTACCGCTGGTCTCCTACCATCTGAGGAAAGTCTCACGCCTCGTTAGGCAATTACCAATTTTACATGCAGTCTGAAAAATCGAAAAATCAAGTTTTGTGAAGCCTCTTTGCATTCATGGATTGACTTTAAATAAATGTACAGGTTTCTTTACAGTTTTTTTTTTTTTTTTACAGTTTTTTAAGTATAAAACTATTGTAATATTTCGCTTTTTCAATGAAATCCTTCTTGGCATGTCTCAAATACTACATAATCACATTTCTTAGAGAAAGTAAAAGAATTGTAACAGCATTAAATGGACAATTGCTAAGCTTTAGTTTAAAAATTGCCCCTACATTGACCATAGGGTAACATGTACAGTACTTCCCATTTTAATTTACGTTTTTTTTTCATTTCTTAAATTATGCACAAAACAGTATGCCTACAAAGTAAAACGAAACCAAAATCAAACCACAGCTTGATTGAAAATGTGCTATCATTTCACAAAATATTGAAGGTAATCCAAAATACCATTTTCAAAGCTGTTACCGTTAGTCTTTTTAAATGGATTGCAGTGTATCTACAATTGAATGATTTTGTTTTCATTCTTCAGGCCATATTCTTGGACAAATCATTTTTAAAAAAAGCCACCAAGGTGTCCGCTATCCTAAAACCCATGTTGTAACGGTGTATTATGCAGATGTGTATACATATACAGTATATCTGTGTATCTTCCAGATATCTAGAAATATCTTGTACTGTATGCTTGTGATTTGTGTTAGTATATGTTCAATTCACAGTTAATATAAGCGTCAACCTGACTCCATGTATGATTTGCAAACTGCTCGTATCCGAGAGAAATCCGTTGGCAGTGGGTTCTGTCACGGGCGGCCTTTTGTCCTAGGCTGAATGGTGCTTTTATCATTGACCTTGGTTAGTTCACAGGCCCTCTATTTATAATAAGGTACTGAGTCACCAACAGCACCAGAATTCAGAATGCCTACACAACCACCGAATGGATGACTCGCAGTGGGAGAAAAAGTCCATTAATTTCTTTCAATGGGGGAAAAAACATTTTCTGCCCTTAGAAATAAAACAAAAGGAGTCAACAAATCATTTCTTGTATATACTAGAATCAGGGCTACTTTAAATGAATTGATAATGCTTTAATACATGGATTTCTGAGATATTTAAATTATAACCAACCAGTACAATCTGGCTGTAAATCAATCACAACGTTAAAAATAATATTTCTTTATATATGACTATAGTACCACCCATTGCTTGGTGAATGCGGCTATGTCAGGGTCTTCTGTGTGTGCTAGGGTTGTGACTGATGGCTTTTTCTTTAGTGAGAGTATCTACTGAAGGCTCGTTTGTTAGATTATGATACCATGGCTCCTTTTTTTTCGTATTTCAAGCAAAGCAATATTACTATGACGAGTTGCATTGTTGTGACGTTCTGAATGTTCTATAAGGCACTGAAGGAAACAAATTCAGTTCTTTAAATGACAAGTCTTTTCCGCTCATTACGCCCTCCGCTATGAAGCTAGTCACTTGCTGGGCCCAGCGGGATCTCCAGGCCTGTAACTTATTCATTGTGTCAAACTTTCCGGTCATCAGTGTCAGGTTCACTCCAAGCTGCTCTGACTCCTTCCAGCTGTGCTAGATGAAGAGAACAAAATTTGTCAATAATCAAGATATCAGGGTAGTGGTGCTGGGCAGAAAGGCCTAACACAGACATGGCCAGTCCCTGCCTCAGGGGTAGACCTGCAAAGCTAAATTATCTGTAAATAATCTACAATTCATGCTCACACTAGATAGAGTGTATAATATATAGCAGTATTTTCCAACCCAGTCCTCGGGGAACCCCGGACGGTCCACCCTTTTGCTCGCCCCCAGCCCGCAGCCAATCAAAAACCCCAAATACCTGGTACAGGGGTGCTGGGAGCTGAGAGGAAGCAAAAGTGTGGACTGTCCGGGGTTCCCTGAGGACTGGGTTGGGCAACACTGTTATACAGCAACTGATGCAGCATTTATAAGCAACAGTGGCTCAGGCATCAGCTTTCACTTTGTCTTGGGTATTGGCATTAATAACCCCTCATTTGATACGATGAAAATATCATGTCAAAATATGAAGGGTCCATTAAATTTGTTTGTGACAATTAAACCAAAGTAAATCCCTTTTATACAACTGAATACTGGGAATACATTATACTATGTATGTGCTTATGTTTTTGCAATCGGTCTTAAAATATATACAGTACATGTGTTAAATTCAAACTATATCATGAAGACAGACAAGATTTAAATCAATAAGAATTTGGTTCATCTGAAAACCCTGGGTAATTAAAAGAGTAGGTCAGGTATCTGAATCCTACCCTTTAGATTTTAACACTCTCGGTTCCATACACATTGTAGCCCTCTCGGTATGTGGCAAAATTCTGCGTGTTTGCTGGCGGAGCTGGTTTAAAATTTTGGGCGTTCTTGGCTAGTTTCAGTCTTTTGGTTTCTGCACGAGACTTGTAGCAGAATTCTATCAAAGCCACCATCATAGCCAGCCCCAGACCTCCCACCAGAATATAGAAGACTCCTGCTACATTACTCAGGCTCAGAGCACTTGTCTTGTCCTAAGAAGAGTGAAAAACACAGTTAGAGGTTTTGCAGTGAAATTTGCTTTTTGAGAACAATGAACCTATCACAAATGTACTAACCCTAACAAGCTCATCTTCCTAGCTGCTCTCCAAAGGCTTCTGATTCAAATCCCAGCCAAGACTGGCACTCAAATGCAGACACCTTGTCTTGCTGTTGGTTCCTACTTTCTCAAATAGCCTCAAACCCTCCCTGAAGCAATGTTTCTGGTGCTACCAGTGGTATATTCCATGTTACACTGGCACCAAAGGTTCAGGCAACAGAACATGTGCAGGAATTTAGTTTTAAAAAGGGTTTGGAAGTAAAAGTTATGAAAGTGGCTTTGTAAATACTATGCCACTCTGTGCCTTTCCTACACGTGTCGAAAGTTTGGAGAAACTCAAGACCAATGTAGTCAGGTCACTCTCCCGATAGATCGGTGAATGTAGAGGATGCATTAAATCTCTTCTGTTTTGTGGCTCAGTTAAATATGCCACTTTGAGGAAGATGGTCAGTGACATACAGGTCAAAACTCTGACAAGCTCTGACTTAACAACCATTGCAATTTAGCACTTGTAGAACTATCTGGTTATGCAAAAATCTAATTAAGCTTTAATTCATTATATAAGTAAAAAGCAAGCTTAAAATTGTTTGTTTTTAAAAAAAAAACCATTTTGCTGCTGCTACCTCCCAAACTTCTTTATTAAAAATTTGTTTATAAGAGTTTTACCATTTGCACTTTAACCCTATGAGCATGGAGGTCTTATGTGTTTTACTCCAGGGCTTGGTGAGGACGACAGAAAGCCCTTAATTTATATTCATGTGTGATGTACTGCATATCTATTAATCTCAGAGGGTTAAGTTATAGGTTTATTACATTGCTTGGCTTCATATAGTGTGCAAACAATTTTTCATTTTGACAGTGCTCGTCCAAGCACGACTTCTCAACATCACCGATTCACTTCGGTCCTGTCGGGAAGTGAGCTGGAAATAGTTTGTCAGAAAAAGAAACGTTGTTTGCTATCCACACTGCATGATGCTAAATAATCTAATATACCCAGTCTTCCCATGCAAACAAGTAAAACGCCCGTAAATAAAATTTTAATAAAAAGTTTGGTAAATAGAAACAGCAGCATAATGGTTAGATTATAATAAGTTTAAAATAAGCAAAAAAATACTATATAATATAGTAGTATAACTATAAAAAGTAAAAATGCATCTTGTGCTTAATATAAATTCCCCACTCATGCTTATGTTAGTATAACATTCTATGTGTGATATATTTCACCTTTACTGTGGGGAATAATACGGTAATATTATTAATGAAACAATAAAAAAATATGTCTATTGCAATTTGTAAGCTATATAAAATTTCTGTACATTGTTGCAAAAAAACTATCATTAAGCAACTTTAGTTTTAGTTTTTCTTATAAAAAAAAACAATCAAGTAACAGGTAAGAAAAACTGAATAGTTTTTCCTTTGCATATGAACAATAGGTCAAAATGCAATTTGGAATCAGTACAAAAGACCTGCAGCGACTGACCTTACTTCCCGAGTCCTTGGTTCCACATTCACCCTTATCGTACCACCATTTGTTTTTCAGCTTGTCTAAGATGCCTTGTTCACTGAGTTTCAATACTGCAAGGTTTACAGGAGTTCTTCACGTGGGAAATAACATAAATAACATTATATTATGTTATTTTATGTTATTCAAGCTTTTACTACTACTTCATACTTAACAAAGCGATAAAGCAGGGCTCCTGGCCAACGTAAACATCATAGAGTGCAGACATACTACGTTTTTACCTCTGTTCCACCATGGCTAGGCTATAGTGCCAGGGCCTACCCATATCGCTTTGAGTAATCGGCATACACTGTAAAAACATTATAAAAAAAGGTTGGCTGTTGGAATAGAAGCTGTGAAACTATAAACAAAACAAAGGGAATGCAGTTGTTTACGGTACAGTTAACTTCTCAAATCAGAACTTGGCAAGTTCGATCTAACTGGAACCCTTTCTTGACTAATAGAAAAGCAAAAGTCACCAGTTGGATTTTATACTAGCTGAGGAGAACGGCAGCCACTGTCTCGAGAAGGAAACCCTGCGGACAATATGGGACTCCTGTTTCCCGTGTATCTGGTTACCTTGACTTGCATCAGAAAACTTTTTCATCCAAGATACAAAAGCAAGGAAATTGTACCGCAAGTATGCCACAGAGCAGACAACTTGGAGGACTGATCTTCACTGTCCCGTGGGGAAGCAGGGTATTTTACCATTCAGGGAGTGATTACTGTCCTTTGATTCTCTCCTCGCTTCTGCTCTTTTTTGTTTTTTTAATGTGCTGAACACAGATGGGGCACATGAGTGCGCACTGAGGCGTCGTGTTAAGTGCCCTTCAGCAGAGGCATGGCCCTAAACTCCCTGACTGGCCAGCTGTGTGTGGGCAGGCTCACTTGCATTGCAGGAAAAGACCCAGCTCAACTCCAGATTGCCCTGGAAGTCTTTTGTCCCGTAAGATATTATGCTACCATTGAGACTGCTAAATTTCTCTTCATTTTTCATACAACGGAAAACATCTGTGGTCCTGTTTTGGTGAGACACGCTCAGTCCCTCCAGAATGAATGGCTAAAGAGATTAGCGATCTGACAAGTGTCACAGGTGAACTACATTTATTTATTTATTTATTTATTTATTTATTTTAACTCGGTGAGGCGGTCCAGGGAAATAACTGTCACCGTGTCACCGCGTGACAGCTGAAAGACACAGATTTGTCCACATCTGACAGCTGCCCTATGCTGTGTTCTGCTGATGAATGGAGAATGTCCGGCAGCTTGTTAAAAATAGGGTGGGGGCAGAATGGAGGTGTTCCTGATGTGTGCTGATGGTGAGGGACTGTAGGTCCCTTCTGTATGCGTGGCCGGTACATGTGGGGGACATGACTGTCTGACCAGGATTTGCGATCAATAAGAGTCATGGCTGGAAGCTTTTACTGGCACGGCAGCCAGGCTCCAGGAGTCCCAGTTTACGGGAAAATTCAAGCTGAGGTCAGAATCTGTGGAAACTTTTACTTTCAATACAATTTTACGATACTATAATACTACTGTACAGTACTATAAATGTTTTTATGTTTTCCATGACAGCTTATTAAATTATTAATTTTTCAGAATGCCAAACTGTAAACGTTTTTATAGATAATTTCGATTTCTGTCAGTGTGTTAAAAGAAAATTGCTATGTATTGTGATTGCGAGTGGCTTTAAAAGAAGGTTTTCTGAGCTGTCCCTGTTTATAATACACGTCTTTCCGTAAAAAGCAATAACTAGCAATCCAGGTTAAATTATGAACCCCTGGTCTCACATTGTGTGATTGACTAATCGGTAAAATATGTGATTGACTAAAATGCCCCATTGAAAAATCTATTATGAACCTTATTCAAGAGGTTGTGTTCAGCATCTATGTAATTTTGTACTTCTCTATTTAAATGAAAAATTTCAACCATTTATTTCTATAGAAATTTTGCCAAAGAACATACCAAGAAGCATTCCCTTGGCAATCCTAAGCATACTACGTGAATGCCTTAGATGAAAGCAGCAGCTAAATGGCATTAAAAAATAATACAATTATGGCGAGCTGATGCTAGTAATGGGGGTGGACAGTGGGTGGAAAGATAGTCAAACTGCGTAATCTCATTTTGAAACGTCGAGGCGGGACGTCTCCACAGCTAGCTGGTCCACAACAGTGCAGGACATGACGACAGCTCTGGAAAACAAACTTGTTAAAGTGGGGGGACTCCTGGGAATATAGCTGAAAACGTACCTGGAACAAAACAGCTGATATACGCAACCTTTGCTCACTGTGCAGCCTTTGTTAAGTTTACATTCAGTAAGAATGAGACACAGATGTGCCCTTACTGGCTGAGTGAAAAATAAGTGTTTTTAATAGGGGTGTGTGTTTATAAATATATATAAGTAAATATATCCATCTATTTTTGCTTTTACAAAAGGTGAATAATGGGGTCAGGGTGGGATTATGATTATCATGTTATCTTTCTGGGTACATCTAATGTAGCTGATTTTGAGTTATTATCTATACAGCACTCCAGTTATATTTCAACTCTAATTGGTCTCGTGAAGAGTTGTAACATTTTAACCTTAACCTTATCTTTAATGTGATATTTTTCAGGATTTTTTTTTACCTCACAATTGCATCTACTGAACATGCTACATTTGTGAGTTCTCGTTTGCTTCAGACACCAAAATTGGCCTATGCAATTCGAAATATATTAAGCCTTGAGTTTTAGAAGCTGCATGTAAACTAACTGAATCCAGACCTCAGAACAGAAATCGATCTTGTCCTTTTCAACATAGATGTGATATGATTTTCAAATATTTACTTAGGCCATTAGTCCAAAAAGTAATTTCCCAAGGAAAAATTTTGCAGTAGGTAGAAAATGTTTGATTAGTTCATTTTTGGCTAAATGGATATATTCATGATATTCATCATTTTTTTTTCTATTGATAAAGTAGATCACATGCTAATATAAGAATGCTAAGTCTCTTTGCTGTCAGTAATTACCGTCATTGTGTTAATCTTCTAATTTGAATAGAACAGAGAATCTGCCTCGAGAGAAAGCCATTTTTTTTTTCAATTTCCAAGCAAGATTTTCACTACCTGCCAACTGTTTTCCCCCTTAAAATTTGCATACGTAAAAAAAAAAGAAATTTAGCAGTCAAGGCATGATACCATAATATTGCAAGCTTGTCCCTTCGTTCTGCTCAAAAATCCTTGGCAGATTGTTGAGAAACAGGGTAACTGCTTTGTATCCCGTTACTAACAGCATTCATCTCCTGCTTACTGTCAGGACTGAATGACTTTAGACAGGAATGGCAAAAACAGTTGCCTTGTCTTTTGCCGAATGTTAAGTGCAGTTTGTGAGTCAAAAAGGAAAGATGCTGGAGGTTATAGCTGCAGTTGGAAACTGGGCTTGGGAACACCGTTGTCTCTGAAATAAAAAAATCAAGTGAGGTTTTTCACCAAAGACCAACCAGGGGACTGTCTGGATCAGTGGTGGATGTAGTTTTTTTTTTTCCTTTGTTTGTTTTTGGTTGATTAGAATTCTCACGTATTCCTGCAATGTTTCGTCCCCTCAAGACTCCGCTGCTTGCCTCGCTTTCCTACACCAAAACTGCTCTGGTGGCACATCAGAGTCCTGTCCGAAAAGACTAGTCAGATTTCCAAACATCCAATCTCTCCTCGGCACAAAATGAGAACGTAATCTGGAACTCATCTGTGTTTTAGGGGGGTTCTCTATAACACGACATTTAGAATTAGTCTCTCTGTAGTGCCTTTTGGCTATTTTTCATTTGTAATTCAATGTCTATAATCTGTTATATAATGTTGGCCTCCTAGGCAGCTACTAACTATTCCGTCTCATAGCGACCACCTACTAGGCGAGACCTAGTCAAGGACTGCAGAACATGGCCTTCTGCTGCCTTTTGCAAAATAAACAGAGTGAAAATTCCGAGAATACGACTGGCCCCTAAATGATCATTGCCCTGCAGATGATAAAGGTCCGACCAAATTCAGTCGCTGCCTTTCACGCCTGCAGGGCAGCTTTTTTTTGCCACAGGAATCCTGCAACACTAGCCGGAAAAAGTAACGTTTCTATACACTTGAAAGACACCATGTCTTGCTGGTTCAATAACAGCAATACGTCCTCTTGCCTTAGCCCCTACTATCAGCCCCTGTCATGCTTTAGTTATCAAAGATAACGGTGGCAAACTTTTCTCGTCAGTAAGTCTAAAATGTTACTGGTTCTGAATTTCTCCTCCCTTAACCAAGTAAGGGTTCCTGGTTTGATCTCTTTTGCTCAATTCCCTGGGAAGGCCGCTAAGAAATACTGTGCTGGGTCGTACAGGGTGGATTTTTCCGTTTGGTTCAGGTAATGACAGCCTTGCCGATTACTCTGCTCTAAAGTACCCGACTTTGGTGACATTGAGGCTGACCTTGGAGTCACCTCCCCCGCTGCCGCACTCTCCCTTGTCGTACCACCATTTGTTTTTCAATTTGTCCAAGAGGCCCTGCTCGTTCAGTTTTAACACTGCCAGGTTAACAGCATTTCTTGAAACGATAAAACATAACTTGTAAGAAAATGCACAGGTCCGTGAGAAATCTAATATAGTATGTAGTAATAACGAATAATAATAGCGATAAAATATTAATAATATCAGAATGATCGTTAAAAAGAGCACGAAAGGACAAATTGGTAAAAATTGTACGGATATGAGAGATAGGAGACGCTCGTACAGCAAAGAAAGCGTTAAATATTGGAAAGGTGGCATGGAGGGTTACACTGTTTATAACTGTGCGGGATGGGGACACTCGTCATTGAGAAGAAAGTAACGACAACAAACACCATGCAATTAACATTCGTCACAACTGACAGCGCAGCTTTTACAAGTTAAATTGAAAAACCGTTGAGCTGTTAAATTAAAAGTGACAACAGAGAATCAGGAAGGACAGCACACAGGACGGGGGAGGGGGGAAGACACCGGGAAGTGGAGGACAAGGAGGAAAGAGACGCACATGGAATGGCTGTAAAGCTACCTCTAAAATACAAGATCTGAGCTTCTAAATTTAGAAATGCATCAAAATTAAATAATGAGAGAAATTGGCCTGGGTTTCCAGGCACAGTCAGAGACATATATATATTACCTCTTGGAATCCACTCCACAAAAAAAACAAAAATAAAAACCATAAAAAAGTGGAAGAAGAGAAATGATAACACAGGACATCAGGGTAGGTGGAATACTATAACAACATAGAGAATATTGTTATTTTATTCCACCCACCTTAATGCCGAGCCTTTGGGGGTTGCCACACCATAGCCCTTAGAGTCGAGATTGCCGCCCACTTTCATCGTATCACATGGCTTCCGCTGCTCAATGTACTCGTTCATGGTGGATTCGAGGAGGAAGGCGAACTTGCCCTTCGACTTTCGTACCCGGGCAACCCCATCAGGTGTTGTCTTGGCAAAGACAGAGGGTTCTGCCGATTTCATGTATGACCACATTTTTTCATAAACGGCTATTTTTGAGCGCTGTGTTGGGGAAGGAGGGGGAAGACAGGAGAGAGAGAGAGAGAGACACACACAGTCGTTACCGGATGCAGTATTATAGTATCTGCACACCAGATTTTCTGTTAGCTTGCACTTCACAATATATTTTTAGGAAACTTAAAATTTATAGTTCGCAAACATATCTTGAAATATTTATAGATATCTTCAATGCAACAGATATCTTCAAATAGTTCAAGAAATATATTTTTTTTTCTGTCGCTTCAGAGGTTTGTGTAGTGCTTTGGTACAAAAAATCCTGGCGGCGTCTAATATGCAGGTAGAGAGGAAATGTTCCCATACTGTTTTACAAGAGTACACCCTCATGGCCGTCATTTGAAACAGTTATGAAGTAAAATTAGCAGCCTCTGAAATCTTACTGAAGCAGGGGATGTTTTCATTATTGCACTGCAGACGCATTTATGCACCCAATGGAAACCCTCGTGCAAACTCCACACACACACACACACACACACACACACACACACACAGATCAAGCTCTTGACCCTGGAAGACTGTCGCCTCACACATACCACCTGGCAGTTCATTCAGTGCTTAAGCAAGTCAAAAGAGCCATATTTACCAGGCCGGGTTTACCACTAAAATAATCGGGATACAATTAAAACAAAATTAAAAGCAATTCTGCAAGAAGGGCATGACAGGATTTACTGCAGGGGCGTGATGTTTCACTTGAGTAGCTGTGCAGGTTAATTAATATAGAGATAGAGCAGGGAAAACAATTCAAGTCCAGTTCTGAGGTCAGTGTTTCCGTTAAAAATGGACACCAAGTCAATATTTATTGAGTTACGAAAAATGTATTAATTATCACCTTTGTGAAAGCTTAATCAGGCGCATTAGTCGGAGCTGTAACGTCCCACTGGCTTTCAGTCGTGGTGCTACCCATAAGCATCTTTTACTCAAAGAGCAACATAAACATGTACGTATCCATATATAGAAATTGCATCTAGTTAACGAGAGTGATGTGGCCATTGGCTACTTTCGTTTGCTTAAGAGGCTTGATTTTAAGAGGTTCTTGTAAACGTTGAGAGTACGAAGTGCAGTCATGGTTTCTGAAGGTGTCACAGGAGGATGGAGAGGACATCTCCAAACCTTGGCATCTCCTGGAAGGTTAATGAAAACTAACAGTGGATTTACTTGTTTTTCGCATTTTAGAAGGATGAGGCTCAGATGCTAGGCTATATAGACCACAATTAATGTAACCCTGTCAAGACCATGTGACTGAAACTTGCAGTCTGGTTATCAGTTCCAGTATCGTAAATGATCAATATGAAATTTCCTTCATGTATCTTTTCTGAAAGTTTATGCTAATGTGTCTCCAATGCAATTATTATTCACATTGAGCAAAAAGCAGCATGAAATGCTCTTATTCTATTAAGAACCGAAAACGTAAAATTAAAAAATTAGTGGACTATGTTTTCAGTTTTCTATAAAATACTCAGGCAGAGTATCTAGAAATATCTGGATGGAATTTCCTGCATTTCACACTGTAGTTCTTCCAGTTTCGCAAACTTCTATAAATCCACACTGTTAAATATCACCTGCTCTGTATCACCTCAGTGTTTTCAATATACACTCAGTTGCCACTTTATTAGGTACCCCTAGTAGTACCAGGTAGGACCCCCTTCTGTCTCCCGACCACTTCAATGGTAGATGAGTCGTGTTTTCAGAGACACTATTCTGCACTCTACTATTGTATTGAGCTGTTAGCATTAATGAGTTTAGTCTATTTCTCTTCTGATCTCCCTCATTAACAAGGTGTTTTCGAAAACGGACCCACCACTGACTGGATGTTCCTGGTTATTACTTTATTTGCTGTAAACTCCAGAGACAAGTATGTGAAAATCCCAGGAGGCCTGCTCTTTCTGCCATGCCTGAAAACACCATGACTGGTACCAAATAAAATCACACCATTAGTGGTTTGAGGGACCAGGCTGTTTTTGTTACAAGCAAGTGTACCTAAAAAAGTACTCAATGAGTATACAATGAAATTATTACTTGCACTTTTTAGGTAGCTTATTTGTATTTAGCTACCATTTTTGGTAACACTTTATTTGTATAGTTTGCTTACAGAGGGTAAACAAAATACTTGTAACATTTCCATGACATCTTAGTGGAAATTCAACAATTCATACAGCATTGGTTAAATAAATTATCCTATGAATATGGAGGTATGCTCGTGAATTGTTACATTCGTTACATACTCCATATACTGCATATTTTGTTAAACATGTGCAGACACAGTAAATCAGCTGACTTGCTGAATCCCAACTAAGTTGTTGAAATGTTGCTAATATGCTGTTGACAAGCTATCCAAGTAAAGTGTTACCCTGTTTTTATAGAAATTTCTAAGATGAACATTTGTCATGGGAAGAATGCAATAATTACACTTTGAAATGACTCAAAATGCATTGGTTAAATCGACTATAAATCAACCATAATGTATCGATATATGTACCATGTTACCTCCACATACAACAGTCATACTGGATATTACTGAGAGTTGGTATAAAATCTATTGTTGTGGTAGAGTAAGATTTCACCTTTATTTACTTACAAGACTTTGTAAGTCTATTAATAACCATCTGTCTTAATCCACTCGGACCTTCAGAAACGCATCTAAAAATGTTGACAAAATTTTGAAATCTCAGTGCATTACCAAGTGTAGTACTTCGTAAATTTATACTGATTTTCTTTAATGCTACTTGTTTTAAAAAAATATTGCTCATACTTAAGGAGGAAAAAAAGCTTTTATGTTCACTGCTTAGTGCTTTGCTTTCTACTGGATTAAAGAAACATTACGTTCAATTTCTCGTCTTTGAAATGATTCAAATCAGTTGATACAAAGTGATTTTGACTGCTGCTGGCATTACAGGCTACGGCCTTTCATTTGTGTGCATCAAAGTTTTCCGAAAGGACGCGGCCTTAAAGGGCAATCCTTGGGAGGTGTCCTGAGTGCCTTAAGATGCCATCGCTAAATGAGCATAAATGGATGGATTTTGGAATAGATTACTGTGGACGAAAAAGTGTGCCGCCCCAGTGCTTTATGAAGTCAATTAATCAATACTAGAGCTGGGCAGGAATGGTACCACAACCCAAACAGGGTGACTCTGCTGCTGTTGCCCTGGACGACCAGCATTGAGGGAAGCAGGCAGTAATAAATGCATTACCGGAATGCTGCAGCATGCATTGGAATTACTCTAGCTGTCCATCACGCATCTTCTCTTCAACTCCTGGACCCAATTAAGCATAATGAATAAAAAGGCCTATAACCAGTATCACTGGTGTCACCCTTTTTAAAAGTAGCTTAATAGAACAAGCCTGTTTTTAACTGTCATGTTAATTATTTTACCCGTTCGAACAGGCTTCATATTGTGGGTCTCGCTCTGTTCACTCTGTACAGCTCACAATGCCACGAATACTGTACTAATATATTCTGAAGGGGGAAAGAGGCGCTATATCACATGGAGCGAGTCAACGTTGCTTTCGGGGAGTTTAGACGTGTCACATTCCGCTGTCGAGCAGCAGAATAATAAGGGAACCTTGTGAGAACTGCCATGGACAGACAGAAGGCGTCCCTTAGACCTCTCATGATAAAAGCAGAACCTTTGGAGACAGGAGCCCGACCATCCTGCGTCTTCTTCTGCCAGGCAGGAGTGGGGGTGTGGATGGTCGCCGTACACTTCAGGAGGGATACCGTATGGGTCG
>JAODKM010000002.1:21724113-21736099 GCA_026780845.1 Petrocephalus sullivani | reverse complement strand
GCGCGGCGCTGGTGGTGGGGGGTCGGCTGGGGGGGGGGTGCGGGGGGTTTGTCCTTTTGCTCAAAAACATGGTGTCCTATCGGAGAAGAAAAAAAAACACGCCCCGTTCCAACAGTACTCTGCTGCATTAAATATGATGGAGTGTGTCAAAGCGGAGGTAATTAGTGCAGGACAGTTTTCCTGAAGCTCACATATACAATGTTCATATCACATTTGCAATGTGGAGCAGCTCCAGGAGAAAGGGCCGAATGTCTGTGGAGTGAAACTTTCAGCTGCCCACACTTCTCCTGGAGTTTCATTCCTCATTTTATCTGTATGTTGAAACCCAGGGCGCCATCCTACTCTCCCGAAGCTGTGAGCCAGCCACACAGCATGAGTGGGTTAAGGTGCTCTTCACACATTGACATGCTGGAACAGATTTTTCTGCCTCTCAGTGCTGGTGGCCCTACCAACGCCTTACCGATCCTGAACATGCAGAGATCACAGGGGCTTATATGGTTGGAGGGCTGATGGGTAGGTCGCTTTTCGTCTACGCTACCCGGTTTTGAGCAAGATCTCAGTCGTTCAAAAACTCCGGCTAAAAAACCCAAGCATGATTTTTATCCTCTGCATATAACTAAAAATCTGTTGTAAATTTGTACCAATGTCCCAAATAACAGATTTTCGGATTTCTTATTTAAACATTGTTATTTCTTTAAGAATACATGCATGCTGTTGTGTAATTCTGCCAGGGAGTTGTACTGTACTCAAATCTCTAAGCAAATGTTGTTGTTTTTTTAACCAAAACTTGAAATTATGACAGATATAAATCCAGCTCTTCATATAAGACCAGTAATACTATAATTTTAGGCCTGGCTGTGTTATTGCTTGTGATATTTACCCAGTTTTTCTGCATGGTACACATGTAAGCCAGAAGACTTTGAGAAGGACTGTCAATTATATCAGACGAAGGGCAACGTGACATGTTCTCTTCTGTCACATCCTCTATGCTAGACTTCCTTTGGAGTTCGATGGAACAGAAGACACAAAACACAAGATTCTTTACCGTGCCACAGATACTGTGCATTTGTTTTTTATAGTGCTGTGCTGCATAGGTAGTAATAGATTTATGTTAGGTCCCTAAGTTCACCTCGGTACAGTCTTTTTATTATGCCTGAATGTGCTTTGGCGATATACACCTCTAGGGGCTTATATGGTATAGGCCAGTTTCAATAGCCTCTATCTCAAGCTTCTCACTGTATCTGAAGAGAGTGGGACCTCTGCGATAGCCTGGGGCCGCCTTTACAGCCATGCCCGTGATTCGAATACCAAAGTACCCGCATTTCTGCTTTTGCTGCCCCATTTGCCTCTGTGCCTGTGTCATTCTGCTTCACCCGAGGTTGAATGAAACAGTCTGAGGAGAAGAATACCCCCTTGTTGGACGTCTCTTTTTTTGGAATGGGCCCGTCATTGGTTGGGTCACACGACGTTCTCGTTCCCGAAATCTGTTTATCGGAGAGCTATATTTACCTTTTAGGATGGCGCCAGACCCGGACACTGCAGCTTTAGCAAAGGCTTAGAAGGTCTGTATTTTGGTTTGCAAGGAACCTCCCTCCATCATTATTTCTCTTGAAGGGCACAATCAAGTCAAAGCAAAACCATTAATTTCACATAATGTAAGTGTCTGGGCTGCGAATGTTCAATTAGGAGATTCTTAGGTTTTGCAAAGAGTGATTGAAGCTTCTTCAGAGCTAATTAATGATGGTATTGTTTCCACAAAATAGTGGTGCGGTTCTTTTGATTTGGTAAGATCTACTTCCTTGAAGCAATTACAACGTTGCCAAGACAATTAAACCTTTAATACAACTGGATTACGACGTATGGAGAAAAATTAAAAAAACAAAGTCACCTCGGCTGAATGCCTCTCGAATGGATTTACCTTCCCGTTAGTTTAATAGAAACTGTAATTGAAAATTAAAATGCGCAAATGGAGGCGAGATGTAAACACCCGTTATCCCTCCGAAACAGGGTTACTGAGCATTAGAGTTAAAGCATCGTAAAGTCTTAGGGTAACTGTTCCGTCACCTGAATGCAGGATTCAACTGAGGCTTCAAATACTAGCCAATCAGAAAGACTCTATTGCTTTCTGTAGTTTGTCTCTGATGTCTTTAGGTCACATGTCAGTCATGACAGGCACTTACTGGGCAGCTAAACCTGAAGCCCTCCTACACAGGCCCTGGGGGAGGTCCCACGTCCCACCCGCATCCAGCTGCAGAGTGATGTGCTACTGCGGAGGGGGCTGCTTGCTGTCTGTTTCTGTGGTATTAGTAATGCACAGATGGAATTTGTAACAATTTTAAATTGTAACGTGTAAATGGGTAACGGCACACTCGACGCATGCCTCCCAGGTACTGGGGAAAGGTAGCGGAATCGCACTGCACTCACAGTGAATGAAGGCCAGGTTACATGGAGTTTTCAAGCCTGGGCTACAGTATAGCAGCCCGGCTGACGAGGGCGGGTCATTAGCACAACAGAAAGGGCCGTTGTGGACGAGGACTCGTCAGGAAACCACGTGAAATGCCATGGCAGGTGCTTTAAATGTCACTGATTCGGGCCTTCCAGCAAACACGTGTTAGAGATTTATTAATCAGGACGTCAAACGGGACATTGTAACTGGGGCTGCAGTCAATCAGGACGAGAAAACAGAATTTAAGAGAGAGAATCACTGCATCATGCCTGTCCACTGTTTCACCTTCAGCATAGCGTTTCCACTGCTTCAAAATTACTTTAATACAATATGACAGGTACCTGCTCTGTGTAAATTGAATTTATACACCGGGTCATATTAGATTTGCTCATTTTTATAATATTATTTTGAACTGCGGCAGGCATTTCGAGTTTCCCTGGTAGGCGTTTTTAAATGCCTCTCATTCTCTGTCCCATATCCATCCTTTATACTGTGGCCATAAGCGTCAGTCAAATTAAGTGTTCCACTGTCACTAATGTATTAATTTGGTGGTGTGCACGGTAGATTAAATAATGAGATCAAAGCAGTCAGGAAATAAGGATTTTCTGGGTCATACCTTTCAACTGCTAAGAAATTTCTGAGCTGCAGAGAGCTGGGTGCGATTGAGGCCCTGGAATAGTAGAGGTCAGAATGCCTCTACTTATTCTTCTGTGGTCCTTTTTACACTGAAGAGATCTAACAGGCCAGAGGTGCTTAAAGGCTTCTGTATCTCATATTGTGCCACGCGCGTGTCCTGCTCGTGTATCGCAACGCAGATGTAGCTCACATTGTTTATTCTCTACTAATATTAATACAGAATCGCACCATTCACTTACGATGTTCCACACTATGAATGTTGCATGCGTATTCCAGAGCCCTTTATGACTTGTGAAGAGCTATCTAATGGGTAAACACTAAATGACGTGTTTACTTACAAACACCGCACCACACCATTCTAGCTTATTACTGTAATTAGCTCTGTTTCAGAAATGTTCATAATGTACATTGTGATACTCTATAATTTTTCAGATTTTAACCCTTTACTGCTTTACTCTTCAATTACCAGAATCATCTTTGCAAAATTCAACACATACCCAATTGCCATAGCAACAAGGCGACTAACACAAAATAGTGTGAAAGAACACATTAAAATGTAAGTGACTGATCAGTTAGATAGTCTTGAGACCCAACGATGAAGGGACTCATTGACCCCGAACCTTACTGCCACAACTGAGAATAATATTAGCTGAATGCTAACTGGATCTCAGAATGTGTATTCTGTTTGGCTTACAATAACTGTCTGTGTTTAGACCTTACTTCAGTTAGTGCTCCCAGTCTTGTTTGCCATTATTACAGTGATTTAGACTTCAGGCTGACTGCCCTTTCCAGCATAACACATTAGTCATCGGCAGAGTAATTTCGTTTATGCTGTCTGGAGAGCTCAGGCTTGCTAGAAATAATGTCCTGGGTGCGATTAGTAATTTCATAAATGAGAGAGCTGAAAGTACTGTTGGGGTTCCTTTAGACATCACAAGACCCCTACAGAAAACCTTATCTGTGTGTATTTATAAACTGCAGTTCATTTTTTTGGGATAAGTCAGACAGTTTTTGACACAGGACAACTAGAATAAGAGTGTTTGTTCTGGAATCTTTTTTTAAATGCAATTAACTCAAAAGATCAACCTACACCTGTGAGGATATTTAAAACTGCGATGAATATGTAAAAGCTGAAGACGTATTTCATATCAGAGGCAAGGACTGTGTTTGATTTTAAAATTTCCAGCTGCTTCGTGCCGTATGGGTCTAATTAAACCAGAATGTCTTTCCTGAAGAACAGATTTAAAATAGAACTTGAACCCCTATTAATCAGTATTTCTTTTCCTCGTCAGCCATCTACAGCGTTAATTAAAATTCCCCTGGAATAGCAACTTGCACACGTCATTCCCAATTTGAAGGTTGAGAGTAAAACTAGGACACTCATTATGTAGTATACGTGAAATGTGTGAGTCCCTAACCACCTTTCAATTACCTCTGCAGCAAACCTTTGGCTACACGGCCAAACAGCACATGTCAGTCAGGCAAACAAACCATTAATTGACTTTGCAAAAGTAAAGAGTCTTTCTGCAGAGCACATTATATGCAGCACATTATTTCCTTTCCCCTCCGTTTTGCTGTTTGCTACAAGTCTGTGCTGTCCATCATCTGTCCATCCTAATAGAATAAATGATGCAGACAATAAATCTTTAATAATTTGCAGTGTCATCTCCCATGTACAGAGCGACATCATCCTTAATTCATCTGGCATGCTTTTCAGATTTAGTATTTAGCCTTCAGGGGTCTTGTTTATCAGACCTCGCTTTAATTATATTTTGAATCTGTTGGGGTGTAAGACGCATACGGCTTGCTCCACACTCATTTTGATCGCCACTTATCTACTTTAATGTGCACTTCTTATTTTTTTAAATAAACACAAAAAAACTTTAATATGCGAAACTTAAATTAATAGCATGACTTTGATATTGCCTACGAAACAGGAATAGAAAAACGGTGGTGATTAATTTGTACTTGGAACCTAAGCATTACTTCTTATGTGCTATCTTTTTCCATACATTATACTTCCAGTGAAGTATTAAGCTTTCCTTAGTAGGGCTAAATATGTTTTTCTTTAATATTTTTACATTTAGTTTAATTCTCATAGCACATTTTCTGACGAGTTGAATGTTCCATGACAAACTTAGATGTTTCTTTGGCATGATTATATATTAGTGCCCAGGTAATTGTTCTTAATTCGTTTTGAAAGCCACGTATTTTCCCCATATTTCCTCAAGCTTGTTTCTAGGGCTGGCCGATATCAAGTATCAATTATATGCAATGCAATGCAATGCAATTTTATTTATATAGCGCATTATCACAACATTACATTGTCTCAATGCGCTTTACATTTCTGCCACGTAAAGACCCCCCAATGAGTAAGCCAGTGAGTAAGCCAATGGCAATAATCACCAGAGCTTTAGCTGACAAACACAACATTTGGCTGGATGCCAGCATTTCAGTACTATACGGGCACTTAGTCACGCCCACAGCTTGGTGGGCAGATTAGTAGTGCACCTAAAATATTAATGAGGCGCATTATTATGCTCAAATGTTAGTAATCAGTATAAATTCGGAATATGCTTATGTTTAACAAAACGTGTTGGACTTTAAACTGCAAAATGTACTACCACACCGCACAGGCCTTTTTACTTTGTTTATGCAAAATATCTCCTCTTTTAAAAGATGGTGTGGCTGCTGAGCTGTTCCTTTCGTCACCTCTACTTCAGCGCATATCGCACTGAAATATACCAAAACAGTATTATGCAGTGTGTAACCAAATTGGATAAATGTAAAGACACACCACGTTTATACAGATTACTAACTTTTGGATGTCAGTTGAGCATAAAGAGTCGAATTCACAGAGTACTCAACTGGTTGGTTGAAACAAAATCTTGGTCTGGATCTTTACTTTCTGGACCTGCACTGTAAGCCTCTGATTTACCTCCGTTTACCTTTATCCAGTATGTTATTTCAATCCAAGCTAATGATGGCATAACTGAGATCCTATTCTAATAAATGAGCTATTCCGCTGATTCTGCAAACACATAAGGCGATGGGGCTTGAAACTCACTCTAAAGAACTCTTTGGTGGAGCCTGAGTCCAGGGTTCCGTATGCAATCTCCGTTTGTTTGGCAAGATCCTCTGCGCTTTCGATGGGGGAGACCATCCTCTCGACTGTCAGGAAGGCAGCCAGGTTGGCAGTGTAGGACGAAATGATGATGAGGGTGAAGAACCACCAGACACCGCCCACTATCCTCCCTGACAAAGACCTGAGATAGACGGGCAGAGAGAAGAAAAAGGTGCTTCTTAATGAGGATGCTTTCCAGCATTGCATATAAGACCCAATCTGAACCAGCTTTCCAGACTGATGCAACTTCTTCAGTGTGTTTATTTAATTGTGGGATACTGCCATCATTTTATACCTGTTGTTTTAGTCGTATCTCTAATCCTCATTAACCCTCTAGAGTATAGTGTTAATTGGTCCTTTGGGCTTTGGCTTAATCTCATTAAGTAGCTACATTTGCAAGACAGACTTGTTTGTACTTTTCCTTCCAAATAACCACAGCTTGTCACTTGAGCTTGTCACCTCAAAACATTTCCAAATAGGAGGTCACAGGTCATACTTGTTAGACTATCATCTTTTGGATACTTTGCTGTTCAGTCTTTTGTCTTTTGAGGATGCAATGAAGGAGAAGAATACTCCTCTTTTGAGTAGATAGTTTACATACAGTATATTAATAACTTCAAATAATAATCATCAAAGTTTTATGTTCTTTTTTAAGATTGAGTATGTAAGGTTCTGGTATACTTGATTTATTGGGGGAAATATTGTATAATAAAAATCAGATACAGTCTTTTTTTGGACTATGAAATATTAGCTCAATATATTCTATTGACAGAACATTTTGAAATATACTGATTAATTTTTGCTCATTGCTGAGACTAAACATACTTATTTACATAAAGCCTAACCACTAGAGACCAATTTATGCTTTAGAATCCAATTACTTGCTCACTTAGTTTATTTCTATATAGCGCCCCTCCCTGCACAGAACTCCCAGAGGGCCTAGAGAATTAGCAAGAACATTAGAAGCAGATTTTGAGACGAATTGAGAAGAGCAGTGTGTGCTTGTGTACACACTCGACTGCTAATAAAACTTCGAACAAGGGAAAAGTTGACGGAAATGGCAAACAAGCCAAGTGTTTACTTCTGTATTACCTTGCGAACAACACATCTAAAACAGCATGATGTAAATAATGTAATTACATTCTAACAGGTATTAATACGGGACTCTTCGGAAAATGACACTGATTGCACTTGTTTAAATTTGTTGTTCCTTGGCTTCTTGGAGGATCTTTGCACGACAAGCTTGTCAACAGCCTCAGTGCATTTTAATTAAATGCTTACCTCTACACATGTATGTGCCATAAAGAAATTCATGAACTCATAATGACAGTGTTTATGACGCTGAGCTTCCTTCTTAAAAACTGAAGTTGTGTGGCATGTCTTATGGAAAAGTATGACGTTTGTTAACCGGAAAGCCTTGACAAACCTATCCCTTGATCTCTGACCTATCAGAACGGAAGGATCACAGGCTCCACCCACATTCGCACAAGATCGAATGGGAACATTATGCAAGAGCAGACGTCTTCTGAGGGACTTTAATCAACGTCAGCTGTTTATTTAGTGAGCCTGTATAATGTGTGAAGTCTGTCAGTTCCAGTTTTCCTTTGGATTTAATAAAAAGTCTGAACATCTCACATTAATTAAAAGAAAGGTTCTGTTGTCCACTGTCACCCTTTAAGTGAAACATGGCAAATGACATTATTGAGTCATTATTCACTTTCACCATTGTGCTCATCAGCATATTCATCAACCTTTCATTTATACTGAGACTTCCCATGGACTGGCAGTGATTACTTGCACATAGGAACATGGGATACTTGCAGAAAGTAATCTCTGACAAGCAGGGCTATAAAGGGACCCTAATTATTTGGTATCCTGCTGTAATGAGGACCCCAGAACTTAAACAATAAGCTGTCTTTTCCCATACTGAGTGATTAATGAATAGATGGACCAAGGGAGGAAACAAGCATAAAATCAAAGGCAGGAGCTTGAAAATAATCAGATACTGTAAAAAGAGAGAGTCACAGGGTGTAGACATCTCATAGTCACAGGGGCTTCATCTATTAGGCCAATTTCCAGTAATATGAAGAAATGGCAAAGTGAACAATTGTGCCGTCCTCACCGCTGAGGATGTAGGTTCCGTCAAAGACAGTAGTTCACAGCGCCAGACATTAAGCACATTAGATAATGATGGCATTAGGGTGACCATACAGTGCCCGGTGTGCATTGGTGAGGTAACTGACCTTGGTGAAATATCACATCCTTGCTGCATAAAGGCTCCCAGGGAGAACCAGAGGCTATTAAATATCCCAAAGTCATTTGGTGGGTCCGGAGGGGTCTGTGGGTCTTTGGCTTCGTCGTTTTCGTCCAGGTGCCACTCATAAGGGCTGAATCGGCTGACCAGGAAAAGGACCACACTGACTCCGATATAGGCAAACACTATACACATCCAAATCTCGTAGGCCAAGGGGTCGAGGAAGGAAAATACTCCGGGTTTGGACTTTTGGGGCTTCTTTATCATAATGGAGATCCCCAAGCTCATAAAAGGCTTAGAAAAGTCAATGACTTCTTCTCGAACCAGCGTTATAGTTAGTGGTGCGACTGCTATATCTGCTCTCTGGAAATGGGAACATGGCACATGTTAGTTGTCAAATTCGGCAGAATTTATCACTCCCTCTGAATTCTTTTCCCCTCTTGTCTCCTGAAATGTTTTCATTTTACACTAGACAGACATCAGATCTGTTAATATGGTTAAAAATTCCGTACAAGGAAATAAAGAACATTCTTTAGGTACTTTCTCAGGAACAAAGCCCACTGATTATTTCAGAGAGCTTATTTCCCACGAATCACCCACATTAAAATGACAATTCAAGACATGAGTTTCAAAACACAATCAATAACAATATAAACGAGACAGCCTGAAGAATCAGTTTCCTGAGACATAACCTTTTTTACTTCATTCACAAACATTTGTAGACAGGCTGACCAGCAAGATCTATGGCACAATTCTGAGGGATCAATGCTGTTCATTTCCTAAGTCACCTGACCACATCTTTTGTGGTACAAATCCTTAGCAGCATATGTCAAATCCGTGTATATGATACTGAATTCATGAACATTTCACATCAATGTAATCTCACCCAAAACACATTATTGTTATATATTAATGTAACATCAGTTTTTGTCCACATACAGAGGTGTTAGACACACTGAAATGGATTCTGGGTCATCCTTTTACGAAAATAAAATCAGCCCTACGAGACTGTGAGACAATTTGTTAAGGTGGGAGTCAAATTTATGTTCGTTGTAACGTGTACAAGTCATATGACCTCGTTGTCAAAATCCATTGTGCATGTTCCTGATTTAATATCAGATTACTAAAAACATCACTTTGATGGTGATGTGTCTCCGTGAATGCTGCTACAGAGAGGGTAGATGCTAGTGAAATGGCAACTGCACGAATCATCAGCCACCCGCCGTGATCCGCAGGATAGGAGAGAAATGTGACTTTGCCCTGGTTTTTACAATGAGGAAACTGCAAATGCAAAATCATCCTCTGGCGGTGCAGTATCTGTCGCATCCTGTAACGATTGCATTATTATAGGATCATTCAGTGAGAAATACTGTGGAAGGAGCGAGCTATGATGGAGCAGGAAAAACAGCTTAGCCTTTTTTTTTTATTTTTTTGTTTTTGATGTAACTCTCACTGGCGTCACGTCAATATATCACTGAATCATTTGCATATAAATAGCTAATTAGTGATCTAAGTGATTTATCGGTAAAGCAGAAATGTCTCTTGCAGCGCATAGCGGGATTATGAACGGTATTGTATGATCGTCTTTCTTTATTTGTTGTGTCACTGTCACAGCAGCCCACTTGAGACGCCTACTTCGCCAATCTCGCCATTTTTTATCAGTCGAGACATTTTTGCCAGAGAGTAACTTGCGGGAGAAGTAAGATTTTTTTCGTGTCCTTCCCATTTTGAGCGTTTTGTGAGCTCACAAGACGGGAAGTGAACAAAACGTGCCTACAGCTTGCAGGTAAACTTGGAATTAATGCTTCTGTTTTTTTTGTGTACAGATACACGCACACTGCCACATAAAAACGATAACTGGTACGGAAAGGGGTGAAGGCCACCAGTAAGCATTTTTCTCTTATAATGGTGCAACAGGACTGTTGTGTTGTTAGAGCCATTTAAATGTAATGAGGGGCTCGGGAAACGGTTAATCAATACTGGCGTAAATAGTGCACTAAAGGGCATTTTTTGGACACTTAAATTAAATATCAGACCTTTAAGAGATTACTAAAATCCAATTAATGCACTGGTCAAAAGGTCAAAATCCAGGAGAATCATTTGGGCATTCTGTCTATTGTGCAAAAAAATATGGATGGATGCAGTCATTTCAGACAACGTCTGGATGGTTGATGAGGAGATTTTTTTCCTCTTTATCTGCGTGGAGTGGAGTTTTCCAATTTATAGGATAATTTTCTAAGGTTAGCAAATCAAACTGGACAATCTTTCAGGGCGATGGTTAGGAAATTGAACAGATGAGGAAGGCCAGTCCTCATACATTTTGTATATGTTCCTACTCCACCATTCTGAGCACGGGAAAGAGGATATAAATTCCAGAATTTGTACTTAGTGTTTCTGAAAATGTGCTGCTCTTAAAATGGGATGCAGTTTTTGAACCTCCATTACAAAACAAACCTAACAAGACTCCTTTAATAACAGCATATGCTCCCCAGAATAATTACTAGTGACATCATCAAATCATGCAAACTATCTGAGCCTGCCTTTGACATTTGACCCCACTGGCTTGCACAGATTGCCCTACAGAGGAAAATACACCCTTCCAAGGGCCAGACACACATGGGTGCCAGTGGACATTCTCTGAGGAACACACTACACTTCAATGCAGTGCTGTGTGCTGCATGTGCATATTGGCAGCGAAGTACATTTATAACCTGATCTCCTTCAAACAACCGGTCTAGTGTTTTCCAACCCTGTCCTCGGGGACTCCCAAATGATCCATGTTTTTACTCCCGGCTCCCTGCCAGACGGGCCCAGCAGCAGTGGGGAGCTGTGAGGGAGCAAAATCATGGACTTTCTGGGGGGTCCCAAGGACTGGGTTGGGTAACAATGTCCTAACCTTTTCCGTACACCACAATTTCACTTTCTGATCTTGCTAAGCTTGTTCCTTTGTGGCTGAGGGATCAGAGGTGTCACAGGTTGTAAGAAAGTGTGTTTCTGGTCATTACTTACCCCATACACAAGTTCACCCACCATCCCGTTCCATGTTTTGGTCTCGGGGTCCCTCGCACCATACTTTCCATCCATTACAATGGACAGTTTGTATTTTATCCCCACGTGTTTTGCAATTTCGGAAGCTAAATCGACACAATAGCCTTCATACTTGTCATTCCCTTCCAGGTGCATGTGGTTTTTCTTGAACATCACGTATGGCGCTTCCTGTTAATTAAACACATTCCAAGTCACGGTCACACATGCTCACGCACGCACGCACACAGCACAATCTAATCAGCGGAGCCCTTCCACCTCGGGCCGCATGCTTGCATGCTCTGGCCACTGCACACAACAACGGAACACACAAGGAGTGTCACAGGAGAGACGGTATAGCTCACAAACAAAGAACCCTTCCATGGGGGCTTGGTGGGTAGAGGTGGGGGGTGGGGAAGGGGGGTGGGGGGGGGGGCGGATTCGCAAGCGAAGGGATGGATTTTTCCCATTTCAGCCAGATGGGTGGTGGGGGGGCCTCCCC
>JAODKM010000002.1:21704678-21724013 GCA_026780845.1 Petrocephalus sullivani | reverse complement strand
AGGACGGGAGGGCGGGGGGCGAGGGGAAGGCCAACCGGAGCAGGGTCGCCGGCTGGGGGGGGGGGGGGGGGGGGGGGGGGGGGGGGGGGGGGGGGGGGGGGGGGGGGGCCGATTCACAAGCAAATGCATTGATTTTTCCCATTTCAGCCAGATGAGTGTTCAGGTGGCCTCTCCCATAATCCCCCAAGCCAGCCCTTTGAATCTGCATTTGTTGTGCATCGGTTTAGGGAGACTTTCCAGTTCATAAAGTAAATGGCAGTGACTGGAGAGGGATCAGACAGTGCTGCTAGTATCTGAACATTGCCAGGCACGTCGCACAAATGCGCAAGGAGGCTGTCACATTCCCAGTAACGAAAAAAATTAAATAAACTCACCATAGTCCAAAACGCAAATATCTCACATACAGAATATGCCAGGATTGTACGTGCTTTTTTTTTTTTCTTTCAACATCATGACCATACAAAAGATCTTCTCACAGAGAAAACATATCCCTATAAGAGCCAGGGACAATGGGATGCTAGTGGCTTTTCAATGGTTTATTTGTTCTGTGCTGAATGTATCCTTTTACCGCCATTGAAATGAAAAATGCTCCCTTGCGAGTTCGCCGGTGTTTATTTGCCATCGGAGTGACTACGAAATGGTTTTTAATCATCACCTGCACTCGAAAGGAAAACCATTTGGCGATCATGTGGAAAGGTGCATAAACAACCGTATTTGCGCACACTATATTGGCCACAATACAATTAAACAAATTTTATTAATTTATAGCGTGAATTTTGTGTCGCTTGAATCTGCCTAAAACGAGGTCGTATTAGGCAGAGTCAAAAAGGCAAATATTTAGGGATTGCTATATTAAATGTAAGATAAAGGGAACCTTATTTTACATTTAAAAATGACCCATATATTTGCCAAAGTTTACGATTTCCCCACATATTTAACGAGGACCAGTTTCTGACACCGTGGAGGTATCCGTAGAGACGATGGTCATACTTCAGCACAGAACCCTTCCTGAGAGTAATGCAGAACTGCTCTGAGTAAGGGCATAAATACTAAAACCGGAAGGTCTTAAATTATTTATACCCTCACTGGAGATTTTGCATTACAAGAAGGAAACCATTGGATGTATATATAAATATATATATATATATTTCATCATATTTTTTTTGCTTGTTAATTTACCCCATGTGTCATTGACCATTTACTTAATGAGAAAAGAAGGTTTACTTACGTACGAACTCTGTCTATTTGATGGAGTATACGCTACCATTACATTACCAAAAGCCGTTATTGTGATGTCACTGCTACAACAGGCCACTGAGGTATGGAGAATCAAAATGCTTTGTCACCCACACTGATACAGTTGAAACACTCTTTGTCGACTGTTTCAAAATGTAGTGAGTGGGTGGAAAGCAACATATAAAAAGACATTTTTCTACCCGCCCAGGACAGAATGTATCCATCTTGGAATCAACACCTTGACCTTGAGTGGCAGAATTAGTGAAACATTTAAAACAGCATGGAAAGTGTACCATAATAGTAGTGACCACAATTGTTCGGTTTTCCACAGAAGACTCGTTGGTGACCTGCTGATCCATAATATTTACAAATCTTTCATACTCGTTCCAGTACCCGATCTGAAAGTGACAAACATAATTGTTATTGTCAGCAACAGTTTCATTTTTTTCTATAACTGTCAGCAGAGTGGAGGCAGGAATAATGATGTCATAGTTAATAGCGTAGTTTTTGTCATGGTTACCACTTGGTGAGCATACAGACTTATGGGAGGAGCATAAGAGATGGGGCTGTAGGGTCAGCTGACCCAATATTTATTTTTAAATAGGACCTGCGCTGTTTCCTGCGGTGCATCCGAATCATTGCTAGTGCTGTTCTCATCTCCCTGCCTCCTGATGTCTGCCTTGGGACGACTCATGGCACGGTGGGATAATGATAGTGCTTTTAACACTGCCCCATGCCTAACAAACTCTCTTTTCCACAGAGGAACAGATGGCACCATTTATGAGCCGCCAGAGTGCAATATCACGCAGCAGCAGTAGCGTTCAACGTAGCAATCAACCAATAATTAATGTACTTGGGAATATTTTACTTTTCTCTGGTCTAATTCAGGAGTGACTAAGCTCTTAATAGTACAGATCCCTGTATAAATGGCTATCAGCACAGATACAACTGCAGCATTTGTAGCAGCGAGATCCCCATAATGGGATGGGTACTGATAATGGTCCCGCCATTGGGTAAGGGAGGGGATGACACATGGGTGTCTCCAGGGCATAGGAAGGGGGACCCCAGTCTCATGCATCCCCGTGTCCCTTGTGAGCCAGGCTTGATGAGTCGCTGACTCTGATTGGCTGGTTCTCCCTGCCTTACAAACGGCCCCAAACCTCCCCGCCATTCAGAATATGGCCTCAGGTGTCATAGTACTCGAACAAAGGAACCAACGCCAACCTGACCGCCTACCCACAGTTCCTCTTTTTTTTTTAAAGATTTAATTCATTCAGAATGGCTCCCAAAATAAATGTCAAATTTGTAGGCAGGTACTCAGTGAGTCGCTGCAGTGAAATCAAGGCCAATATGAGATTTTATTCTGGAAACGGAATAAGACGGAGCAGAAAAACCTCGTCTAGTCGGATTTGCAGCCCTGTTCCGGCCCGTGTTCTCAAGGATGTTTGCCGAAGCAACTCATAAGTTGAGCCTTTGTTACGGTGATGATGTTCTGCTCTGAATTCTAAAGTGCCCCCAACCCCACGCGGAGGTGCGAGGAGCACTGCATCCCCGGCACAGCCGTCGCCCGCTTACCTTTCGCGGCCCACCTGTTTTCATCTCGTAAACGTCGATGGTGTAATTCGATCGTCGGCCAAAGCTGTCAAACTGGATGTTTCCAGTCATGCCTTGCACTTGGACCTGCGTTAATTCAGAGAAGCAGTGATGAGTGGTCCGACATTGTGCTCACAGCCGCTGTGAACTGGGAACGCCCTACCGCAGTAAGTAGCAGGGGCTTTTTACAATAGGGGCATTTTTCAAGAGCTGGAATAATTTTTAATATGCCGTGGTTTGACTAAGAGTGCCCCTTGGAGCAATGTTTCTCAAATGGATCCGCGGATTTGGTAAGGGAGCAACAATGTGGCCGGGCCGCAGCAGGCCCAGAGGCGGAAGTCGGCCCTTACCATTTTGAGGGCCCGTTCGATGTCGATGCCTTGGCTCCAGGGCACGGCGGGATTGGCCAGGCAGTCCCCGGCACTGCCTCTCCGGGACACATCCACACGCTGGCGGCGAAGGTACCGGAAGGCCTCGGCGATCACGAGCACGGCATCGTGGGTCAGCGCCGACGTGTACTGCAACATGCGCGGCATGGCGCATCAGCGGCCAGGCGCTCTCCAAGCGCGGCACTCTCCCTCTACGCGGTTTCACTTTCTTTCATCAGAGAGTGGGACATGCCTTTCATTACATTTTTCCCCTCTTAGTATTTATTCTATGGTCTGTTTTATCAGAAGCAGCCAAATTGCACAGATTAGTCGCTGGATAAAACAGGAAATCAGTCATTGGATAAAACAAAAAACAAGCCTTTATGGGAAAAAAAATCTTATGCATAAAATTGCCTGAATCAACTAAGTGCTTTCGTTTTTTAGATAATTTTGGGTGCTGCTTAGCTTGTATTAAAGTCTGTCTGATGGAATATTTACGCAAAAAGGCAAGGAATATTACAGATGCCCGTTGATGAAAGGAGGAGAAGATTCTGCATCACAGCCGTGGACATGGCTGTACAATAGCACTGACTCAGTGGGTGTCGGGATGAAAATTCTGCTGATGGGCTCAGCAGTTCAGATTCATTTCTAGCATTCAGAGCGTGGCTCGGGGAGGTTTCATCTTGTAGGAGGAAACACGTCTTGCTGTCTTGCATCGGTCTCTTAAAATGGTAAATCTAAAGGCTATGAAACAGTGACAGCAGCTGAAAACAGATTAATTGCTCCGCTTGGGAAAAATTACATGAAAAATAAAGCTTGCTGTCAGAGGCGGCTTCTCACACATTTCACTAGAGAGGAAGAGCAATGGTATACATTATCTTCGGCTGTTAAAAACTCCATTCATCCATTCAGGAGAAATGCTAATTCCGCCCTCAGAAGTCCAATTTGAAGTAGACCAGACCTTCAGCATGTACTTCTGGTTGCACTCTATGTATTTACCTCTACAAGAGCAACTTCTACAGGAATTACAAAAGTTTCTGCCTCTATTTTTCTTTTCTCCTGATAGGTTTGTGCCGTTTGAAGTCAAAAAATTTGCATAACATTAGCCAGCTTTTAAAGAGAAACATCTGTCATGTTAGAAAAGGTATCTTTATGATACCTATACAGAAGGAGACGTTTATTTAAAATCCTTTAATGTTTTTTGAGGATAAACACTATGGCTCAAGAATGATTATTTTCTATGTGAAAAAGAAAAATGGCACTTTATATATCCCCAGAGGGAAATTTCTACCTACATTTGGTAGCTTTTTTGTACTGTGAGGCCCCATAAACATTGTTATAGTAGAAAAGTACTAAAATTACGAATTGTTTTTCATTCAGATATGTTACAACTAGGGCAGTGCCGATAGCTATGTGCTCTAAAATTGGGGTTGCCAGCTTTTTGGTGTCTGCAGACTGGTTTCTGTTGTACAAAAATTTCACAGATTGGTAAAAAAGCTGGTTAGGGTGTGGGGGTTGCCGGTGGATAGACTGGCGATTCCATAGGTGTAACAATTTCCATTTTTTTTGGTGCGAACAGAAGGTGTGAACATTGAAAATGTGTCGTTTATTTTTGGAAATGAACCTATCCCTCCTCAAAACCCCCAACGTTCTGTGGGTTGGTAGTATACTGCCCATGGACCTGCACCGAGGTTAGGAAAATCTATTCTACATTGGCCACTGAAATCTGACTTTCCATTGACTATGAATTCTTTGAGCCAATGCAAAGATATCCCACCATTTTACGAGTCATTAAAGCTGTTGGACTGTAGAAGGTTGGTAGTTTTTCGTGGAGTTTACAGAGGCAAACAGTAAATTCCGTTGGGTTTAAAAATCGGGACAATCATGGGGAAATCGGCCTTGTCGGCGGGTATGCTTTAGTAAAGTGACTGCTCTATTATAATGCAAGTAATCAAGACATATTTTTCCTTTCTAACTTCTGACGTCCTTGTTCACAAAGTCCATTAAGGTTATGGATTCAGAGTAAGTCAATTGCGAGCTGTTAATTTTTATGAGCCATTTCAAGGTTCTGGGAACCAGTGACACCTAGATCTTTATCTGTTTTGTATGTTATTAATCACTTGCTTATAGCTGTGTGATACTTACAGGAGCCATAAATGTGAAAACAGAAAGTGATAAAAGCACATTTGAAATACTGTGGGAAATTGAATAATGGTGTTTACCTTAATTAACGGAATGTCCCTGTTTTACTATTCCGGAAACCTAGCAATTAGGTGTGTGCTTAAGTACCAGAATGACCTCCATGTAATAATCTCCTTATCAGGGAGGGAGAATCCTTGTGAAAGTCACCCAGCCTTGCATGTCTATCAGAAGCTCACCTTCAGGGGCGTGTTCCGGGCTTCGGGGAATTCCCTTTCGTCCAGCCGGTCCCAGCGCTGGAGGAACTGCTGCACAATGGGGTTTTCCGGGTTTATGATCTGAAACCCAGTAATGTTCGCCCCACCGAGAAAGACCTTGTCCAGACTAATGTTGGAAAAACCCTGGAAATCAAGAAGGAGAACAAACTCAGAAATGTCTAGGTATTGTTTTTTTGGGAAATGCTTCTTTCTATATTCGGTGATATTTTTATACTGTAATATTTGGCAGACTTGAGAAAGGAGACACATAGCTGAACTTGCATATCAGTACAAAACCTAGGGTAGAATTCTTTGCTGCAAACAAGGGCAAAATGTGGTGAGACCTTCCATGACCCCCCCCCCCCCCTAATTTCCAGAAATACACCAAAGACACCCTTGTAGAACAAGTGTGTTCAATCATGAGGCTATGACAAAATCGATAAATCAATAACTTAAAAAAGATGAAGTAATGACATTTTAAAACATTGTCCCCAGATAGGAAAACAGAAGGTATGTTACTCACCAAGTTGGCCAGAATGTAATGGTACCCGCGGCTGTTCTTTCCGAGAGCCACAACCTGTAAGGGAGAACAGAGGTGAGGGTCTCTGTGGTAACCAGAATACCACCAACTCAGTTGTTGTGTGTCTGTGCTGCAAAGTAGTGTTTCCCAATTCGTTCCCTGGGGACCTACAGACAGCCCATGTAGAAAGAGTAGGGAGGGAGCAAAAACATGGACTGTCTGGGTGTCCCCAAGAACCAGTTGGGAAAAATTGCAGTAAAGGAGTTCTGTTTGATCCTTCTCTCAGTTTTTTATGGGACGGACAAACAAGGAACATTCCAACTCCCTTTGAGCTAAGAGGTTTTTCATGCAGGATTTTATTAAAGGCAAAACCTCAGAATGTTATCTTTTAGAGCACAACAAGAAGCATATGTTTTTTGCTGATTGAAGACATTTGAATTATGCGGAAAGAACCTCTTTAAAATCCTACAAACAGTGAAGTCTTTGAAGCCTTGCTCGCTTCTAATTTTCTTTCTTAATTGACACAAGAACAAGCGAACAGAAACACGTTTGCATATAAAAAGAATTTTTGGTAACTCAGAGGGGCTGCCTACAGGTATTGCAGTTAAAATATAATAAACGTGTGCAGAGAAACCTGCTTCAGCACTGACCAGCAGCATCTTGCAAAGTTAAAATTATGCGCATGCATTTTCTTGCCTGTCTGCCATATTCTGCATCCCCTCTATGCATCTGCTATACATCCCGTTATTTATGACGCTTTCTGTTTTGTGTTATAAAGTGTCGCCCAGCTTGCTCTCGGCAAACCCTGTCACTTACGCTATATGTGTTTATTGTGTTATTTGTGAGTATAACACTACACGCTACACACTACGATTTATGACTATCGGGACACATACAAGTTAAATATAAGTCACCAAAACGGTTTTAATAATTTAGACCACATTTGTTCTCATTTGTATTTTTAAAGGGCTGTTCAGTGCTAATGCTGTCAGGTGTGTCACCTATATATGATCTTTGAATAGCAGTTTAGCCTACAACCAGATAAGGCAAGATAATCTCTGAGGATAAGAGAGAGGTCTGCAAGTGGCGGTGTGGTCTACGGATAATTTCCTGTTTGCATCACCGGCTGTTTGCGCCCTTACCCTTAAGTCGCCGCTCCTATTGGCAAGCTGGGACACACCCACCCATCTCTGCGCAATAAATCCTGGGATATATTCGGTTATGAAAGATTCATTGGGGATTTATCCAAAGGATGCATTTCTAGATCACATTCTTCGAAATGGGACAGAATTGTTGCACCACTGTGACACATTAGGTCTTCAAACGCAGCCTTAGAATTTTTGGCTAGAATTTTTGGTAATGCAGTACATTATCTGCACCTTCATAATGCCTTTAATGAATGCATGCATGTAAGTATGCCGTAACATTCTAACCTAGTTTTAACAGCTCTAATGTACATTAGTGACAAACATACGATAATAACAAACATGTATAAACATTGTATAATCATATAATGGTTGTTATTAAATGTATATTAAAGCTCTTAAGGTATGTTAGGATGTTAAGATATATTTACATGCTGCTTATGAATGTTCTATGAATGCATTATAAAGGCATTATGAAGGTGAAGTTAATCATCACCAAGATAATGTATCTATACTAAAATAAAATAAATAAAGTATCAGAAATGTCTACCACATTCCATATAGCCTCACGAGAGCCACCTGTTTACCTAAAAATGCATAAATGTGTTAATAAACCTCTCCAAAAATAGTGCACTTAAGCATAAAATCTTCTAATACGATCTAGCTCTCTGTGTACTTAGGAGAAACCCTAAAAATTAGACACAAGGCAAACAAGTTCCACCAGTGAGATCACTGCAAACGTCTCTTAATGCCATCAGCATGTCTTCACTGCACTGCGACACACTCTTCCAATCTAGTATTAATTAACCAGTTAAATGTTCCATTCTCAGTGGCAGGTCTGTCGCTCTCCATTTGCGGGGCGACGCTCTGCTGGCCAGGAGTGCCCGTTCCTCTGAACACGGCGCACACCCTAAATAATTGTGGTACTTCACTTTAAGGAACATGCTCTCTCAGAGCGTCGCTATTACGGAAAGCCCACATGCGCTTAATTAGATGCAGCCTCTATTTGTGTTTGTTATGCTTCATGTGGGTGTTTACATCTCATGAATCACTACAGTATGACGTGCTAAAAAAATATTGACATTTGCCTATACATTGCGGTTCTCGGAATCGCTACCAAGACGATAATTCGTGGCTCTCTCTCTAGGCTACTCGGTTACGTGAGTTATATGACTCATGCCTGTCAAGTAAAGTCATTAAATTCTGAAATTCATCTCATGTCAGGATATTACAGGAACAGGGCAGTGAAAGGCCGAGAAGTAACTGTTAAGTTCTGTCATCCCTCAGTTGTGAAGCCTGGCTGTCATGCTTCTGCCTCATTTGTCCAGCAAGTCAACCTTGCTTGCTTCTGTCCCACTAGTTTGCAAGTATCTTTGCAATGGGCGACACACATTATGCAGAAATTCTAGTCAAATCCAAGGATATGCCACGAATACAAATGCATATACATCCACACTCCAGCTTTCAATTTAAACACACTGTGCTTCCAAAGCGCGGCGATCACACTAGACTGGTTACTCTAGTTTTAAGATTTTCTAATTGCCTCTAGAGAGAAGGTGTCCTTAATCCGTCAAGGTGACTGCCGTGTCTTTCACTCTGGGCTTTTTAATATCAGGAGTCCCTGGATTCCTCAGTAGACTTCAGTGCAGTCAGTGAAAACGCAGGAACGTCGGCCACGCAAATACAGTGTCATGCATATGCGTTTCTGCTCGTGGTGCAAATGGAGCTTTAAATGAAAAGCGGTACCACAGGGACATCATAATGATATTTTCAGAACAGATCGGTTAAAAATAGTACGTAATAGCTTCTTTCTAGAATGTTAGAGACTTGTAACTACATGGGCCATCTGGGACGTGGGTTCCCAAACTTTGCAACTCACAACACCCAAAATAATAGGGCCAGAGACTCCCGACCCCCATGGGGTGGTTGAAACATGCAGATGGTAGCATACACATATTATTTTTATTATTATTTTATCACTGTTTTACCTTTTAAGACAGGATATATTTTTTTTACTTTTTAAAAATGTGTTCACATATTCTCTAAATCATCTCCCGACCCCCAGTGATGTAGGACATGGGAGAGGCCAACATCCAGGGCATCATCGCCGTTGGTCACTCGACAGGCAGAAGCCGCATTGCCGTTCCAGCCCTTCTGGTGAGCACAGAGGGGCCCCAGCATGCGTGTGACAACACACTAAGGACTTAATGAAGCAACTAGGTCCCGTGCTGCAGCCTGCCAGTCTCCCCAGAGCCAAAGGTCTGCTCTGCTAAAAGGAGCCGTGCGTTTCCACAGGACCACTCCGGGCAGCATTATTCCGCCCATATTGTACACCTTCATTCTCTGCCCTTCGGATCATATTCCCAGGGAGGCTACTAAATACTGGCAGTGGTAGTGGAGCTGAGGCGTAGCGACGGAGATGCGCACTCAGAGACCTGTGGTGGCGCTAATGTGATTTGGGTAATCAGCTTTGCCCTAAATGGATATGGGATATTTATACTATAAAGCAAATTCCTAGATTTTGTGCGCGTGACTAACCAAACAGTTCCCTATTTCGCCAGTGTCAGGCTGCGATTCCCTGGCATGAAAGGAAATTCAGTCAAGGTTTCCCCAATGCCGTTTGGAAGTTCTGTGGCGTAAAGCTTATTATCGACTTATCACTGCAGCCTCCTTCCCCTTTTCCCACTTTGACTGTTGGCTGCTTGTAATGTTAACCAAGTAGAAAATCGCTTGTGCATTTTCAAATGTGGTACTGCCATATTCAGACGGTTTAAAGGTATTCATTAAAGCAGGGGTGGGCAGAAAGGGCGTTGTGTGTGCGGGTTTTTGCTGCAACTCCCTAATTAGGTTATTAATTAAAGGACTGATTGACCGAAGAATCCCCACACCTGGGTTTGAACAGCTGATCTAAAGGTTATCCCGATAACCTGCATACACACTGGCCTTTTGCGGATAAGATTGCCCATCCCTGCATTAAACCAAGGTAGCCCAGTGTGAAATTTCAGTGTGTGACATAACCATACCCATACAGTACCACTCAGCTCTGCTGTGCGAAGGAACAGCCACTTTAAGGAACAGCACTGTAAAAACCCACACTCAATTCAGCAGGTGGCTCACTGTCTTGTTCCTCTCTCAGGAAAACACTGACCCCTTATCCACCTCTCTGTCACCCTTTGTTCCGCTCTGAGAAAGAGGCTGCCCTTCACAGAGAGAAGTTTTCATTAAGGCTTGACGGACAAACACAAGCTGAGTGACCCATGGATGTTGTACTCAGAGTCAATTCAAAAACCAAGACAAAACACCAGGAATCTCCTGCAGCTTGGAGAAAGGGCTTGAGTAATATGTGTATTAACTCAGGGTCGTCACACCTGCACCTGATTTACTAACCAGCTAATTTTTTTAATTAGAGCCTAACCTTACTTAAGCAGAGCAGTGAGTAATTCTCACCAATCTCTCGTCGCCATTGGTCTTGGAGAGCAGGGCTGAGTTAAGTTGGCTGTCAGTCAGAGGCTTGTTTTACATGGACTAGATGGAGTAGGTCTGTTTCCTTTGTTCCTGTCAATTGCCAGCAGGTATTGGCTTGGTGGTTTTGGGTAACTTGCTGGTCATGGTTCTTGCTGACCGGCAGCTTGCTCTGGGTTTCTGGTTGGCTGGTTTCTGGTTTAGGGATTCATGGTCCCAAGTAACCGTCTTTCCATGGCTCTTGTGTTGCCACTGGTGCCCTGTCTTGGTGGGGCTTTTTATGTGTGTCCTGGGCTCTTGCCCCTCTTTAGGGTTCCTTGTCCGGGTTCAGCAGTCCTATGTGCTTGAGTCCGCCTTCTGGCACACCTCACCCTAGAGGCCGTCCATCCAGTCAGCGGCCCAAGTCCACTGGATCCCTATTTTTAGCAGTACTGGGGCTATTGGTCCCCGAAACCTGGAGTGCCGGATGAATGACCCAGTTTGGGGAGCTTCATCATAGACCTTATCTATGGATGCCAATACATGCATATAACCAGTAAGCTAAGCACAACACTTTTACCTGTCGGGGTCACTGTCACTCAACGTTATGTCCCTAAATGCTATACAATAGTGGCCTTCTTATGGGTAATGTCCAGTCAAATCAATGCTTGGGAATCTATCAGTACTTCCAGTAACATGAGACAACATTCTATTTTTGGTGACAGGGATAGTATTTGGAGGTTTTAAATATCCAGTTCAGTAAACTGTAATCAAGTATTATGCTTATACACACTTCTCAAGTGTGTTAAACTGGTAAGTTAAATTTGAGTAAAGGGACTGTTAGGCCACACCCCAGTGTACCATGTGTCACATCACACCGTGGTCTATAAATATTCTGCCTTGTTTTTGCATATACTGTAAGAGTCACATATGAATAGTCATTACCTGCAACCCTGGGCAGGAGACCACAACACGTTCAGGAACCACCTGAGGCTAAAGAACATTTTCTTTCCTTCAGGCCTAGTTCATGTTCCGAGGCCAAGAATCCTGAAGATTCTTGTAGGAATACATTCTACTAAACTGTCTGGAGCATCTATGGCGCCTTTCTGCTTGGTGAGCCCAGGGTTCATGCTGCTATGACTTAAACAGATTCGGCTACCCTCCAGAAAATGACTTTGCATAAATATCCAAAGCATCAATGAAGTGTAACAGTTATTTTTCCTCAGATTTCTCCTTTATAGGGGCTAAGATGTCCATATTTACAATGCTAATTTACGCCCATTCGCGTCATGCAAGAATGTTTTACATCCAGAAACGTGACCCTGATGTAAGGGTGTCATTTATTGAAATGGGGATCTCCTCTGGATGTTTCAAATTGTGGACAATTTTGTTCCCCAGTTGTCCTAATGGCCTTTGATATGGCACATAATCTAATGATCGAGTCTAACGTTTAGAGAATCGTCCATTAGCAGGTCATACAGTTAAACTAATTGGGACTATGTATTTCGTGACCAGCAGGTCCAATTAGAGGAGCTTCAAGGTATTGTGCTATTACGGCGCCTTCCGACATCATTCGATCTTTCCTTTGGGTCTTTTATTCACAGGTTAACGAGCAGAAAAGAAATACAGACTTTCATTCCATCCCAGAATACATATAATTTGTTTTCTGCAAATCAACTGACATGTAGCAGTACAGTTCCCTGCCCCCCCCCCCTCCCGCTGTCCATAGTGTGGTAAAGTCCCTGCAATTGAGCAGCTGCCAATGAGGCTTTTTACAGCGTGTGGGCTGAAGAGTGCTGAGGAAGGTCTTTGGCTACGTCTACGAGAAGCAAAGACCCAGCGTGCTCTGCGGCCGTACAGCTACAGGCCGCTGTCAGCGCGACGTCGCCGTTTGCACAGGGGATGATCTGCAGAGATGCCGAGCAGGGCCTTGGAGGGAGCCGGCCTTGAGGGAAAATAAATAATAATAAAAAATAATAAATAAAATGTGCCTGCCTGCCCAAATCCCCCTGTCCCTGCACCAGTTCAAAACCAGGCGTTCTCTGAATACCAGAAAAAGAGATGTGAATGAATGGCGCCCTTTCACCGAGCCCCGGAGATGGCGAGGTGGAAGTATTTATAGTCCTCTGTCAGTGAAACCAAAGCGATAATCCCATTGAGTCAGTAGAAGCCGTGAACGTTCCGCAGCAACACTGATAGCGCTGAAAGCTCTGCTTGAAAGGGGGCTCGTCTCCGGCGACGCTCGGCACGCGCAGTCCCTGTCCCTTCTTATTCCCATTGCCCCGGTGACAATAAGCAGGGCCAGAAGCAGTGGACCTCTCTGATAAAGGCAGCAGCGCCACCGTTCTGTCTGTCCTCTCTCTGAAATAGAGGCGGCGTGGCCGCACGAGCGAAGGCGAATCGCTCGGCTGCGCGCCGACATATTTTGAATGTGCTGCTGAATACTGTCTAGGAAGGCAAAGCATTACAGCGAGTGCTGTGCTCTCAGATTCATCTGTGGGCTTTATCTAGTACTATGTCAGTATGAATGAGGCAATCGTTCTTTTATATTGTGTGACAGTGTGAAGTTAGAAATGCACATAATCCCAAAATAAAGATATACGTGTAGGTGCACTCAAATGCTCCCATCCAGCTAAACAGGGAGCATAGTGTAAATCATGATGCATGGTATGTGATTTGTACTTTGCAGAATTCCTAGGGAGGAGTTCAATGACTACAAAATCATAATCCGATCGGGCTAATTTCTACTATCAAAATCCAGTTGCGCCAACATAGATTAAGGACTGTTTCGTGACATCTGACAGCTAAATAAAGGAGCTAATACCTCTTTACTCCTCACAAAAAAACATCGGCCATGAAGAAAAATCAGTCTGTTGGCTATGAACACGGCAGGCCTGGCTACCATTCCACGGATGCCCGCAAGAGTGACAGGCCTAGGCACCTGACGCAGCTGCCATCGATGGCTCACGTGCCTTTAAAAAGGAGACGACAGACTCTCTTTTGTAGCTATACCTGCTACCTCAGGTTCAGGTCCTGCCACAGGCAACAGCGCTACTTATATTAAGATAAGATTCCCTGTCCTGGACAAGAGACTGCCGTCTCTCTAGTCATCGCTGGGCACCTAAAGCGCTCTAGCGTTTCACCGCCTGCCGCTAACCCTTCCTTCCCCCATTATTCTGTGGCAAATTGATGCCGTCGAGTAGATCGCACGCTGTTCTCTCTGAACCGCCAGCAGGCCCCAGACCTCTCCAAGGAGCCGTTATTTGCACGCCGTCTATGCCTCTCTCTTCCATACCGACGACATGTGCACGGCTGCTGCCTTCAAGCTTGCGAACTCCGCCATGAAATCATAATATTTATTACTCTCCTCCTAAGCATGATTGGCTTCCTGGGGGCTCTGTTGTATGTATAGCAGCACTAGTGAAGGCGGATGGTGATGCTGGAGGTGGGTACGTTTTCTGGGACTCTCCGTGGGGTAGTAGCTAATAAATGGCAATTAATGTAATTGTCAGCTGACCCGGCACTTTCCCGTAACAAACAATAAAGACCTTCAAATAAATGTTCTGCAGAATTTATCAGCTCAAGGCTAATCTGAAACAGTCTGACTCAGACTGAGTTATATGCATTCACAAGCGAGGCTGGGGGTTTCCTTACGTCAGGACAGACGTAAAATAAACTGGTGAAACTACGCAGACTGTATGCATGTTAATTAGATATTTGCTGGAAGGACTCGCCCTTAAATGAATTTCAATTTGGAAGAACTGTATCACCCCACAACCCTGTATTGGATAAGCTCTTGGGAGATGGACAGATGGACGGAAGATCTGTAGCATAGCGTGATTATATTTAAAAATGTCGCTAAAAATAAAAGTGCTTTGTTGCTTTCATTTTTCTGAAACAAGCTAATTAATGCTTAAAAAGACCAGATCAGTGTTGTATGGTTCCATGGAGCAAAGAAATAGGTAAAAAGTAGAGTTTAGCTATCACTAAACAATTACTGTGTCTGTCTGTTTGCCTGTCACAGCTGTAAACACAATTATATTTTGTTTTCAAAAGATTACAGTATACATCCAGTGTTTTCGTGGTGTAATAAAACCTTGTACTGTGGTATTCTATCTCATTTCCACTCGAAATGTTCATCAAACAGCTGGTGATACAAAAGATATAGCTGCTTTAGGGCTAAAAACGAGTGAAAACGACTGAAAACAACGAACTCTCCAGTATATTCCGTCACATTTTGAGTTCCGATGTAGGACTCCATGAGTCAGCTGGGCAGGACAGTCACTCCGCTAAGACTGTTCAGTGACGTGAATAATATGAAAATTATTTTTTTTTCAAATGGTTAATTATCTTATTTGGAGTCCTTCCAATCTGTGGGTCAACTAAAAGATGAACTTACTTAAAAGAAAAGCACGCCAGTTCCGACATGCTGTCCGGAAGTGCTGGGGAGTTTTTGTGGAGTTGCTGCTTTTTATAAAAAAGTATGTCATGCAGAGCTGTAGGTCATCATTTTTCTAGCTTGGTTCTGAAGTGGGCTGACTGTTTGCACTCTGTCGTTCTGACGGCGCTGGAATAGCTGGCATTGGAGTATTTCTGACACTGAGTAATGTAGGTCACTAATGCAGTCTCCTTGAGAAATGTGCCACAGACAGCCGCCAACCCGCCGCATCAATACCAGGTCATAGAAACTGGGCGTTTTCTCTTTCCTATTCTTTCTACCTACTTTCCCCAGTGCCGTAAAATTAGCTCAGCAAGTCTGGAAGCCGATGCAAATGGAGTATTTCGTTATAGACACAGTGTTAGTGGGCTAATACCGTTAACTGACACACATTGGAATCTGTATCATATTATTCCAGTCTCCTTGTGCCTTATGAACGTACCCGAGGTTATTTTAAGCTTCGTCTGGCCTCCCGAACACTTTAAATTCAACATAAAGGCCACGAAAACAGATGCTGGATAGGAAGCTCAGTGGCCGAGATTAGAAGGAATGCTCATCCTTGACCTGCCGGCTTTTATTTTGAAGCGTATCGACCCGAGAAAGCCCGACCGCTCAAAACGCTGCTTCTCCGCAGGTGCCCGCCTCTGATCTGAAACGGCCTATGCCGTGCACGCGTCCCCGCAGCACCTCACTCCCCGACGGCGCCCCTCCTACCGGAGGTGCAGCAAACCAGCCCCCGGGCTCCTCCAACCGCCAGGAACAGCAGAGGCGCTGATATCTGTCCAATTAGGTTCAATTTAGGCAATGTGAGCTCATGCGGAACGTGACCTGAAAACAGCTGTGTCCCTTTTAGGACTAGACCCCAGGACACCCCAGCACTGTCTAATTAACTGCTACTCCTGGTTTTCACAGACGGACCGCGGAGTGTGACGCAGCTAGGCAAGGTCCCGCCTCTGATGCGCTAAGGCACAATGGCGTCGCGTTACATGCGCTTTAAGCGGAAACTCACACGGAACCGCAATAAGCCGTCAAAAACAGGCTCATTTTCATATCTAGCACATAATTTGTAATGGATATTTCTCGCAATCCCCAAAGCCGACGCTATCCGCAGGAAAATAAATAAATAAATAAATAAAGGAATTGTGCTTAATGTAATTTAACGGGGACCCTCTGAGCACGGGAATTTGCATCACAAGAATTAAATTAGATGCAGTAAATTAATACTAAAAGGCATTTTGTATTAAATGATGACTGTGGGAATTAAATTTGTGAACACAGCTACTTCAGACTCATTCAGAATTATTGTGCATTGGAACAAAACAATATGTTTAAATGAATGCTGAGATAGGCTGTTTAGCCAAGAAGCCTCGTCTGCAACACTGAGGGCCTTTATTATAGCACTGGCTTCTTCAGGAAGGGGTAAGAAGTGAAGTTGCCCATCTGCTTGTCAGCACGCATGCCCTTTGCCTAAATTTAATTCCTTCCGTCGGTTTTCAGGCCCAGTCCGTCCTGCACACCAAGCTGAACCCAGCGACTGAAGGCTCTTGCTCGCTAAAAGGGATTAACGGGCCTTGGGTCGGTCATCAGCTCACCGGTGTCAACCCTGGCGGTAGGCAAGGCTCAGAGGGATTGGGAAGCCGCTGGAGCGGGCGGCCGCTCCCCGGCCACACGTACCTGCTCCAGGATGTCGTTAATCCTGTCCACCTCGCAGTCTATCAGGTATCGCTTCTCCTGCCGCCTGTCCATCTCCTCGATGATGCGCCTGTACTCCTGAGGGTCCGTGATGCTCCCCACCGAGCGCGCCGTCACCTGCCAGTTGCTGGCCACCGCCGACTCCATGATGGCTTGTAGTATTGAGAACCCTGGAGGAGAGGAAGATTATTATAACGTTATTCGCCCGGCTCTTCGGAAAACTTGGACTTTCCTGGACTTTAATATCCGCTGCCTTCACTATAGAGATCACCATAACGCAGGGGCAGTGTATAACTCAGCGAGCTAAGCCTCTGCGCCTGTGATCAGAGGGTCACCGTTTCGAGGCCCAGCCTTGGCAGAATAATCATGTGGCCATGGGCCCTTGAGCAAGGCCCTTAACCCCCAGCCCCCAGAGTCCTGCAAGCTGACTGACTCTGCGTTATTGAACAAGAATATCCCCACTGGGTCTAATAAAGTATTACTATTCAATACCTAGAAATTTTGGGCTCCCTGATAAGTGTCACTCCCTCGCCAAAAAAGCCTATGTAGCATTTTACGTACGGGGCTTCTGTATAATGCTGGGCCCCCTGAATCTGCAGGGGTATCCATGCCCCCATCACACCTCTGGCCATGTGAGGGCAGTATTAGGTGGTATTCAGTGGTACTCATGAGTGCTTTAAAGTCTACAGTGATTCTATATAGTCAGCTTTAGAACAGACAATAGCGGTTTTGTTGAGTGAAATACTTAGTCCCATTCATTTGAAATGGATCACTGTCCAGGAAAAAAAAAAAAGTTCTATGGTAAAATGGCTTTGTTTTGAATTTTGTTGCAAACTGAAACGGCTAACTAGGCTGTTATTAAGCAAAAAAAATCGTTTCAGTTTGGGGAATTATTTAAATTTTGGTCTCAGTTCAAGGGATTAAAACTAAATCTGCAGTTTACATTTGTCTGGGGTTTGCTGTCGCACACCGCCAGCCCGCTGCATGGCAGCTCAGAGATGATTTTACTGCCGGTGTACGTGGTACAGACAGAGACCCAGTTTTAGCCCAGTATCAGCCTGTGATTAACCCTCGGCTAGAAGACGTACTTCTGCAGATTGCAACCTGTAACGACGGCTTGGTATTATGGGCCCAAATTGTCATCCTCAATGTAAACACAAACAATTGATTCCTTTTAGTCGTATCAGGGGATGACTCAGCTCAGTGAGAAGCTGTCAAGGAAAAAAAAAACAAAATGTGGGAGACACCAGTAAAGGTGTAAATTGCTTTTATGTGATAGGAAATGGACTCGGCGACAGCTGGCATTGCTGTATGCATAACTTGAAGTGCCATTGATTGTACATAATAACCCCTGAAACAGCCTTAAAGCGCACATTTTCCGCAAATGATACCGGATCCCAGAACTAATCTGTCAGCTTCAGAAATAAAGCAGAAAAATAAGAGATGCAGAAACAATCACACCCATAAAATCACTCTGCTGGTAGAGCATGAAATATCTTTGTAAAGTACGGACTTTTTCCAGCATTGAAGTTACTTGTTTTACACAAAAATGTGTGGCGCTTGTACTCATGAATTACCAGACAATATTACGTCAGGTTGTATATTTAGATTACACTAATGAACTGCCCCATCCCTGGATTGTGACGCGCTATAAACGTCTGTGTGGGCTCCAGGGGTGGCTGTTTATTTTGGCAGAGAGGAGCAGAAATGCCTTGACTGCATGCAGGGTATTGTTTCGTTAAGCCCTAATGGATATTAGCGGATGGGCAAAAAGGGTCTTTTTTTGACAATGATCCATCCTCTGATCTGGACCAGCTTCCATCTCCACGGTGCAGACGCTGTTCCTGGCACAATCTCTGACGTCTCTGACTGCCCGGTGGCCTGTTGCCTTGCTAATGTGCTGCTACTCAGCTAGCTGTCAGTTATTTCCACCAGTTTAAAAGCAGTGATTGTCCATCAGTGATTGTCCATTCTTCATTACATCTCGGTTTACCATGGCAGGTGTTTTTTGAAAAAGATGAGTTTTTCAGTGCACTTTTAGTAGTACTCAGGGAATAGTTACTATTACTTATTTGCCTGCCATATGGAGAAGATTATATTCTGTTTATCACAGAAATCCTTGATTCACCTAAACAATTATACTTTTTTTTCTTTTGAATGACTTTGACACGTGCCTACTGAACATGCCTCTTGTTTTAGAGCTGGCTTGTGACTTGATATTGAATTAAGTCTTGAGACTTAAGTGTCGAATTAAATCTTAGTAATGCTTGACATTTTTATACATGTTACCAGCTACTTAGGCCAAAAGGATTTAGCAGGATTTAAAGATTAATCCTTTGCATAATTTCCATCAGTTACCTTTAAGATGGTCTATTTGGATTCTTGCATTATACTGCATATTTATGTTTCAAGCAAAGATTCACTTAGACAAAGAACATAAGAACATAAGAAATATACAAACGAGAGGAGGCCATTCGGCCCATCAAGCTCGCTTGGGGAGAACTTA
>JAODKM010000002.1:21686800-21704578 GCA_026780845.1 Petrocephalus sullivani | reverse complement strand
CCTTTAAGATGGTCTATTTGGATTCTTGCATTATACTGCATATTTATGTTTCAAGCAAAGATTCACTTAGACAAAGATATAATAGCGTTGTCTAAATGCCAAAATACATCAGAACATACTAAAATTCATACCTGAAATACTGATTATGAAACTGAGAAAAGTGTATATATACATATATATGCCTATTAATAACCTTAAATACCCCTTGCAATCACAGCACCATCTGGGTAGTCAAATCGCAAACCTTGCAGAGAAAGTCAAGTCGAGGTGAACTGAAGGCAGCGGAACTCCTTGGAGAATTCCACGGGACACAAAGTACAGCGGATGTCCTGTTCAGTCCTTCAGTCCGTTGTGCAAAAAACACAGCCAGCGGCTTGGCTGGGGCACTCCGGGGAGTGCGACGCAGCACACGCCCCGTTCCAGGTGTACCGCGTGCGCTCTGCCCGCCCAAACCACCGCGACGCGGAGCCGCCGTCCACCTTCCGAAGCGCTCCGCCCGCTCTGACCCTGCCTGATCTGGCCTAGATGACGGAAATGGAGTTCTGTCTCAGGTACACTGTGACGTATGCAACTGGGTCAAAATGGCCTCCGTAAGCACTGCGGGTGGAGAAATCACCCCGGTGCCGGTGGGATCCGTTTACAGTACGTGCTGTTAAATCCCGTTGGGCTTCAATCATAAATAAAGTAAAAATAATGACACGATTGCCTGAATAGAAGGCTTAGCAAAATAGTAGATAACAGAATAATAAAATCTTATACATTTTTCAATTAATTTCACAGAATAAAACATGTGGCATACATTATCATGTTGTGAGTAGTGTAACTTGATAGTGATTTAAAATGTACTGAATAAGCTGAAGTTGAAATCTGATATCCTCGAACGTGCTCCGTTTGCATTTCTCACCGATTGATCCCAAAATGCTGTGCTTCTTCGCAGGAAGCAGGACCACAAAGGTTATTCAGAAAGTTCCTGAGCACCTTTCATTCACTCACTCTGGACCCTTTGACTCTCTGTGACTCAGCAGGTTTTCAGGATTAGTTTCCCCTCACCCCTTGCAGAATGAATAAAATGTACAGCGTGTGCAACTTGTCACGCAGTACCGGCGGGAGAAAAAAAGAAAAAACATTTCATCAGGAGATAAAGCTGCATCTGTGGGCGGTAAATGCACTTTTCACAGACACTTCTGAAGAAGAGCCCAATTCATTTACCATAATTCAAGACCTTTAACGATGAGCCTTGTGGTCGATAATCTCAAATATTTGTTCAGCTCACCTGAACTGTTTGGATGGGTTCAGTCCTGCCAAAGGCAGATATGAGTGAACACTAAGCCAGCTCCTGGAGACCCAGCCCTAGAATCCCTTATCCACAGAGCCAGTGTCATGCAGGACTGATGACAGCACCTCCGCAGATTCTACCAGAGTGTTTCTGATTTAAATGGCAAAATGACGAAAACATTTCCCTCTACCTCATCATATAACCTATATAAAAAATAGACTCTGATTCATCTGATGAATCACATCAATGGGCATGAAGAGTATGCTCCTGATCCGATCTGAATGCATCTGTCAGACCGTTCCTTTGAAGACCCCAGGCAAAGGTATATCTGTAATGGTGCTTTTTTAAACCATTTTTCATGATTTAATTATGTTTCAAAGCCATTCCTTAAATAATTCCTCTTTCTGCAAAAGGAAGCAGTGTTTTAGATTGTTAATTAGTGAATCACACTCCCTCCATCTTCTCGCTGTGATACCATAAGACAGATCAGAGGGAATAGAATAAAATCCTGTTAAGATCTGAAAAAGATTCCACACGCTCTCGTTTCTACATTTATATGGAAATTAGGAGATGCCTCTCCGCGTGGTAAAGACTCCCTCTCCAAAGTAAATTAATTTAGTCAGCATGAAACTTTCAAAGTAAGTGTGAAAATATGAAAAGATGGATGGGACATTTTGTGAAAAGGGCTAATTAAACTGACAACTACAGTCCACTGCTGGAATTCAATGGGACCAGGTACTGATGGTGATAATACGGGCAGCTGTTTCGGTTTAATGTACCCCGATGGTGCCCGGTTATCCAGGCTCCAGTTAAGCAAGCGGTGCATGTAGGAACATTCGAGGCTAATTGTCAAGACTAAGAAACTGGCAAAGCCAGTATTATTTTATGGCTTTATTTTGGCCCGGCTTGGCCTGGAGCCATTTGGGGTATTAAATGATCAAAGCCTGTAATCTGCTCATAGTGGTGCCCCAAATTACCCCAGTACCCGACCGTGTCTCTGCACTTTATTGATAATGTGGACTCATGGGGGGAATTTCGCAGTCATCCTTAAGCAAGGTGGCGGACGCTTCGACAATTGGGCTCCATAATCGGCTCGTGGCAGATGCCACTGTGCCGTGGCTCTTCCTTACGGACGTGTGTGGGATTTCGGAATGTGTTGGCTGGGCCGGTATATCTTGGCCCGCCACTGAAAACGTGCAGGAAGTGAGGAATCTGTCACAGCCTGCGTTCCTACCACCTGTGGGTCTGTACCTCCCTCACAGTTCCCTCACCCATCCACTAGGGGCTCTCCGTTTGGCATCTGCCGCACCCGCATCACTGCAAACGTGCGGGAAGTGAGGAATCTCTCGCAGCCTGCGTTGCCACCACCTGTGGGTCTGTACCTCCCTCGCATTCACCTCATCGCGCCACTAGGGGCTCTCTGTTTGGCATCTGCTGCACTCACATCTCTTTACGTGTCAGTCTGACAAAAAAGCAGGAACAGGTTTTGCATCCAACATGTTTTTTTTTGCGTGTCTCTCTCATAACGCTCGCAGGCTGCATGCTCAGAGCTCAAACCCCACGGCTGCTGTGTTGGATCTGTCCCGCCATCCCCTTAAATTGGCTGTTATGGCTCTCCCTTCCCGTCAGGTGCTTTCGGCGAGAGGAGCCTGCCGTGTCTGTTGGGTACAGCCATCGCCTTCACCTGCACGTTCCTCTCTGGAATAGGCGACGCTCACACCGGAGCCTCGGATTGTCAGGAATCCAAAACGCTGGACCCATTAAATGGAAGCGAGGAAAATCAAGCCAGAAGGAAAAAGGCCTCAGGTCTCTGTGAATGAGAGCATAAAAGCTCAGTCTGAAATCGTTACGCCTGCTCTGGAGGTACATCTGAAGTGTATGAAGCCTTTCCTGGTCCCCCCAAACCCCTAATATTAATGACATGCCCCAGACCTGCTTCTCTACCTCTATCCGCACATATTATACTGACACACACTGCTTAGGAATGGTTCCTTTTTTCTTTTATGTATCTCTAAAATATTGACTATTTTCCTGTTTCTGGACGCATTTCCAGCAGCCACAAAAATGACTGAGCTCATTAACGCAGCATCCGTTTTTGTGCACTTTGATATTTATTTACTATTTTGGGGTACCTTCACATCCCGTCCAGCACTGAAAATTGTTTTAGCGTCCGTGTGTTCTGGATAACTCTGCTGTGGTCGCAGTGTGGAGGGCAGGGATGATCAGCGATGCTGGTCAGTTGTGGTTAACAGAAACTCCTTAGATTTTAGGGTCTGAGACCTGCTCGAAGACCTCCGTGGCTTATGTACCCATGTCAGTATACAATCCCAAACCATATAATCCTTGTTTTTCAAGCTGTACCAGCAATGCAGCTATGCATTTAAATACATTATTTGAAGGTAGGGTAGGGTAAAGTTTAATTTTGTCAACTTCGTCCAGCTAAGTTCTATTTTCTGACTGTTATGGGTGCTTGGGTAGAGACTGAACTGTGCTGCTGAATTGGAAAAAAAATAAATAACAGGCCTGCAGTTAAGCAGGGGGTGGCAAATGTCTGACAGCACATAAAGCGTCACTTTGACGACACGTTAACTCCCCCCCCCCACCAAAACCCTGCCCACGCACTTCACAGCATGTCGCATCATTGCTTATCGAGACGCAACTTTCCGGAGTTTGAGATCTCTGCCGCTATAATATTTGCAGAGAAGAGGCAATAAGCCGCCCGTGAGGCGTACATAAGAAGTCTGAACTTCCGGGAATCCGTACCTCTAAGTCTCTCAGATCCCGTAAAGGAGACTGAGTGGGATTACAGGTTGTCAATAGTGCAGTAAGTAAGCAGCATGGCTAGACAATCCCTCCAAAAAATGATTCGGTTTGTGTATGTGCTTTCAAAGAGCATTGTAAAATTAGATTTTTCCGGCTGTGATGGAGCACACTGTGCATCAGTGGGCTTAGACGGAGGTCTACTTGGGGCAAAACGAAACATGTGACCCTCCCAGTTCAAATTTCCAGGTTCTGATTCCATGTCCAATAATATTAACTAAGGAGCTGCTATTCCCTAACTTTCTCAGAGCACTGCAGTGAGATATGGAATCTCAATGGGTGGAGCACTCTTCATAACCTTTCACAGGTTTACTGGTTTCTTGTGTCATTAATGCGGCTATATTGCTCCATTTGTCCCCTTTATGTGTTTTTCTAGCCACTGAACCATAAAGATATACGCGTCTCTCCAGGTTACAAATATTATAAATTCTTTGCACATACTGAAAATGCAATTACAGTAGGCCGCAGAATGGGAAATTGAAGGGGAATACAGGAAATTGGGGAGGTATAGTACTGTAAGATTATCTGCTGTATGATAATATGCAGACCATATTCTCATTGTTGGCGTCAGAGCAGAAATCCTTTCCAGCGCTGCTAATGGCAGCAGTACTGGGACCAGTACCTTCTTACTGCTGTTTGTATCCCGGATTCCATCCCCACAGACATCAGTGCCTCAAGCTGAAATTTATAACCAGATTTTCCAAAGATGTCTTCCGGAGTATGAACTTTAGTATGTTACCATCAGTAGAGTTTCAGGCCACAGCAAGTACTTTGCTGTTTGACAATATGGGTGCATTATGGGAGAACAGAATGTGACACACCAATCCGAAGCCATGCTCCTGATGGGAGCGCTCCCATTGGCCGGTGAGTGAATGTGCATGGGTGACTGCATTCCTGTGTATTGGCTGTGGATTGCAGCAACTCAGCTGCGGTAAGTCACTATCAACAATATATCGAAAATATTATTACTGAACATTGTGCAGAATGTATCGCACTTTCCTTTATTGTGGAAATATTGAGGGCAGGAATTACAGCAAGCTGGGTTCAAACTAGTATATCATGTGCTACGTACGTGTAAGTAGAGGAATATAATGTGAATTCTGGAAAAAAAGAAATTACATTTATTATTTTTCTTGTGAATCCCTGCAGGTGGATGTTATAAGAGTAACATTTGCAGAATTTGTTTTGTGTGTTAAAGGATATTAAAGATTTTTAAAACATGGCAAATTGACAAAATATTTCATATGTTGGATCCTAGATGTCATCCTAGATTAGCCCCTCAATTATTCTCATCGAGTTACCTTAGCAGTAAGGCCAAATAGCCCAAATTTTTGTTCTGGTTCCCCCAGTCAATGAAAGCAACTTGTGTTTTTGAAATGCCTAAAATAAATAAGAGTTTCTGAAGCTGCATCTGTGCAGGTAGTCTATTGCTCAGTAACTCAAAAGATGACAAAAAAAAACAGTGACAGAAAAGGCAGCATGTGATATGGCACAGCAGGGTTAGCGTTATTATTCTTGGAGCCCTGTCTTCCTGTCATGTGACTAACATCAGGTGTGTCACATCCTGTTTGAAACATCTGTGCCTACATTCTAAACAAAAAGAAAACGTGCAATGGCAGTTTAGGTGTGTGTGTGTGTTTCTGTATAAATCCTGCAAATGCAGACTAGCTCTGTATCACTGTCTCAAGTACTCCATCCTCACTAGAGCAACAAAAAAATACTCGCTTGCAGCAGCACTGGCAGATGTGGAGCTGTCCAGAGTGCTGAATCCATACAAAGTGATCAAATTCCCTCCTTGGAGCACAAATAGTGCGGCCCTATCATTTGTCTGGCTGTTTATGGACCTTATTTTTTCAAAGGGAGTACCTCAAAAAGGCAAAGTACCAATGTGTTCATAAATGGGCATACCATGGTTTAAATAAATTCTCACTTAAGTTGGGAGACTTTTTTTTTTTTAGTATAATACTTAAGACGCGCTTTTTCTGCTACACCCACTGAATCGTAACTTAGATTAACATGTCAACCATAATGTCATTACATTAAAAAAGCAGCAGCCCTTGTATAAACAACATCTGTGCTTTGAGAATCGAGGGAGGACGACCGATGGTGTGTTTTCTCATTGCATTCCTCACTGACTGAGAGCTGAAATAACATATGCGTAATGGTGCGATAATGCTTTATTAACGTTCACCTACAGGCTAGGCCCCTTTGCCACCAGCTTATCGTGAATATGACGGGAAATCTTATACTTTCCAGTGAATGCAAATTCCGAAGTTTCCAATTTACAGTGTTGCCAGAGAAAATGTGAATGCAGAAGGATTTCAGGGAGGCCAATTCAGATGAATCTTTTTTTTTTGTAAAGTGCACAGTAGAACTAAAGGGTTGAAGTAATGAAGCAGCTCTTTGATATGGTGCTCGCTCGTCAATTAAAAGCATCGTCGGCCAGGCGCGGTTCTGATTGCTCACCTCCCTTAAGGCAGCTGAGGTTTAATCAAAGTGAAAAGGCATGTAAATCCTATCTTAAAGGCTGCACAAGTGCCAGAGAGGCACACATCTTCCCATATCTTTTAATTTTCCTAGCCCACAGATGCGGAAAGGCAACCGTTGGATTATACGGTGCTGCAATTATCTGTTGAATCAGCCATGTGAATCATAACTGCCATACAAACTGAATTTCTGTCACCGGATAGCTAGTCATTATCTGTTACAGAGCAAAGTGTATTTGCATTTTTCAGATAGCATCAGTAAAACTGTAATGAAATTATTTGGGGGGCTACATTAGATGCATTAATAAAGGGATGAAAATATTAAATCCCAGCTTTCAGGTCTCAGAAAAATGCTCAGCTGAGTTGTTGTGCAAGATTTATATTATTACAATTTAATAAAAAGTCCTTTAAGGTTTAGATGATGACACTGGGTAAGTTTCCAAGTAAAAAAAAAACATTTAGCTAGTGCTGAAAGGTACAAAGTAATTTTAATATTGAAATGTAGGATGTTCTGAGCATTGCTGTGTTGAGTAGTATATGTACCAACATATAACAGATCCTAATTTATACATGTGTGAGAAAGAATGCAGAGATGGTATCGTCATAACAGATCTGACCATCTGAGATATGTGGTGTATCATGTGCACGTAAGCAGGACGTGTTCAGTTTAGGCCTCGATCATGTAAAAACACCCAGCTGGAAAATCAGAGTGCTGTATCTACTTGGAAATAGCTTGGAGCACAGAGAAGGTCAGTTTATCTTGTACATTAGCAAAATGAAAAAAAATGGACGCTTCAAGCTACAATTTCATGGCTTTTGGAAATGGCGGCTGGCAAATGGAAAAATGACATCACTCCAGAATCACTTTGCTGGCTTGGGACTAAGCCTTTCTGATAGATGATCCTGTTTGAAACGGACACCTTTACTTCGCTGCATGTCTTATCCTAGCTAGAACAAGGACATTAAAGTGTGGTACTTCCGATTCTGTCTTATTTATGAATACTTGACATATGAATTTAAAAAAGGGCAGCGTTTCCCATTCATTTAACTCGCCATGGTGTTCTTTATCATAACCCTGTCCAAAGCAATTATTCCCTTAAATACTGCAGCGGCTTTCATTTTTCTTATTTAGTCGGAATGTGCTCTCAGGAATGCTGACAGACAAAACAGCAAGTTCTGAAAGCTGACCAAAGATTCCCCTTTCGGTTAATTTGTACAGCTTTCATTAAGTTTTTTTTTTCTATAAAAAAAAAAGGAAGAAGTAAAGACCACATAGAAGAAAAACCATTTAATAAAGATAGTGCCCAGCAGGCCCTTGTGCGTAGATTTATGCTGAGGAACTTCATGTCTGCACACAGAGCATGAAGCTATTTCTCCAGGCTTGGCTAACACTGACTAGCAGTACTTTCTCTGAATATGAAGGGGGGCCGAGACATGAAGTGGCGAGGGCCACAGCCCCTCCTGGGGGCCCCCCGTAGTGAGCCGTTGTGTTGGGCTGCCGTACGGCGCTCCAGAGCCGGGCGCGTTCGCCATCTGTTCCGGGCGCGTGCTGCTCGCCGCGCTAATGAGGCCCTGCAGCATCTCACCTGAAGCCCACACTGTGCTCATGCTAGCAAAACAAGGAGCCATTCCAGTTACAGTCCCAAGTCACTCGCCATGCCCTGAAGACAAGGCAAACTTCGTTTTTAAGACTTCTCCAATTTGCTTAGCGTTATTTATGTTGAGCCTCAACACACACATTTAAAAGCTGTGCTTAAATCTGATTAATTGAATGGAAGATTTTTGGATTTTGATTAGGGTGTGGAATCTGTCGTGCAGGGTCTTCATGGCCACTTCATGTTTACTTTCACCTCCTTTGGCAATTTATTAAAAAAATGTTAAGATTGTGGTTAATTGAAATGTATTTCAGAAGTTCAATACTTCTGCAGACATTCTTAGTACAGAGGAATTCATGTATGAGTTTTCTGTGGAGCAGAGCAGCAATATAATGAAGCTAAAAAAAAGACGAAAATTCCCTCCTTAATCATCCCATTCACAGGAATATTGGCCTTATTCCTGCTGTGTGCCGACTTGTGATGCTAACAGTGCCTGCCAGGACTTCTTTTGGCCCATAAAGGGAATAAACAAGGTCATTGTTGTTAGTTTACTAGGTTTAACACTGAGCCAAAGCGCTGGTCTTTATGCAGACCTTTAACATTCTGTAGCGTTGGGCCATTCAGAATCACTCTCGCACCCCAACCCTGCACAAAGCCTGATCCATGGAAAGGACAGGCATTGGACCTTTGTGGGGTATGACAAAAGAGAGAAAGTGTAACCAGTGTAAAAAAAAAGGTTGTGACGCAGGAAGTGACATCATTGATAATCTTGAGCTTTTAATTGATTAGCCTGAACCCAGTTCAGTCCACTGAAGATGTACGTTAAATGAGGCATAAGTATTGTGTTGGCCCTCTCTCCCACGCTATGTTAATTAGCCTTTTGGCTGTTACACAGAACACTCATTTAAAACTGTTTGATTAATCTAGACTTTTTGGCACAGAGCACTCATTTACCACTGTTTGATTAGTCTTGTCTGGTGAAGAGGAACCACAAAGATATCTAGTAGTCATTTCCTTCACATTAAAACAGTCAAAACGTAAACAGTGGGATGCATGTATTGTAGCTGAAGCTCCATAGCTTTGATTTAAGACCTAATCACGATGGAGGTGAAACAAATTAGTTATTAATTTATCATCTATCTGAAGTAACACCATTTTTAGGTTGAAGTGGAATCAAAGCCTGGCACCACTGAATAACATATTCAGGGTTGTGCATATTGATAGTCACTGGTATAAATATTATAATTAGTATTTTTAAATGTATGCAAACTTAAGTCAAATTAACTTTCAATGCTTATGTTTGTCGTTGCTTGCCAACCTGAGATAACATGTATTAGGAAATATGGTATTTTGGCCAAAATATGCTTCCAAAAATGTTTAAATACATTTTCAAAGATTAGTGTTCTGCTTCTTGGTTTTTAAAACAGCGTTTTAAATAGTACATCTGACTGTACCATTGTGATTAAATGTCATGTTGGTAACATGTTTGTTACTGGCCCTCCCCAGTTTTAAATATGAGCTGATGCAGCCCGCAGCCCTGCCGATGGAGCGGACATAATAGGAGGTGTTTGCTGGATTGCATCTGTCCTGATCTGGCCATTGTGCATTGTGCACTGGGGCGGGGGCATTCTGCTTAGCCCTCACCCACATATTGTTAAAACCATTTTAATTACAAGGCATCAAATCAGACCACCCTCTAGATACAGCTTTCATTGTAGAAGATGCCTTGTAATAAAATACAGAAATAGTTCTTGAAAATATGGAGACATTTATTTTACATTCTGACAAGTACGGAAGCTCAAACAGTAACTCGGACGGTTTCACGCCTGGGGGGATTTGACCTCTGCCGCCTTCTTTGCGCTAATGAAAAGCTTTTAGGGCATCACGTAAAGGGACTGTTTGCTGTGTGCGTCAAGCTTAAAATTCACCCATCCAACTTTAATGCACAGCCAGGTGACGCTGAGTGCTATGGCTCGGACCGATGCACGCTTCGTGGCATTGGGTTAATGTGTTACATAAGGTCGAAACAACAGACAGCAAAGAGTCAATTGTTGAAAATTCAAAACTTTGACCTGTTTGTAAAACATACGCAAGCAAATTCTGTTAATAGGCAGAGATGCTGGAAATGGGGAGAATGCAAAAAACGATTCACTTTCTAATTATAATACATAAATAAATATATAACAACCAAATTAGCTAGTAGATAATAATGTACTAATAGTCATAAACAGCAAAAAATCCCAGCTTCTACACTGCCAAATATGCTTTATCTACTAACGAATGAGCATAAAAGGTTTCTAATATACAAACTGAACTCATTATATCAGGCAAAGCACAAATGGTCTTAACTGAATGACAGTAAAAACAAACTGAAATGTAAAATGTTAAACCTCATAAAATGATTAATTTGACAGCAAATTCCTTTTTTAAGCCAGGACAATCTCCTGTTAACTTCAACAACAAAATAAGTAAATAATTTGACAAAATATTTGGATGCCAGTCTATTAGAGACGTTGTGGGCATTCATCTTGAAGCAGCAACAGTCAAATTGTTAACAGTAAGAGCAGCCAAAGGCCTTTAACATTTCCGGCAAAATGGCAGAAAAATGTCTAAATGTCACTTATGTACCGTACATAAACATTTTGTTTTTAGTGACAGCAGTACTGATTTGATACTGTGATTTTATACTGTTATACTGAGCAAATGATGCCCAGATTTTGGAATGGATACATATCCCCATCTGTGCATGACTAAACACACCTGTTAATTAGTGATCGTTACGGATGGCATTTAATTTTCACACTGAAAACTGTTGACTGCCTGATCTGGCGTGCTCCAGGATCCAGTCGGTGCATTATAAACGTGCCACCACTACCACTTCCTGATGGGTTCATTTGAAGGAAAATGGAATAGATATAAATGTATAGCTAGTGATGGATGACCCCCCCCCAAGTCTAAAGTGTAATGACAAGTCAGGTGCTATAAATATTACCCCTGCCCTCTGGTGGTTTCAGAGGTGTATTGTCAAAACAGATAGGTTGGTAGAAATGGCAAGTCAGTCCTGTTACCTGATTATTAAAAATAAAACTGCAATATGTTCATAGAAATAATATTGTCTAATCATATTTATTAACAACAACATATTAAAAGAGTTGTATAATGCATGTTACATGAGAAGCACAGAAACTGATGTTTTGTATCCCAGTAGACATTATTCTGCAGAAGTAATTTGAATATTCATGCGTCATTGCAGAGGACGCGGCAACATAAGGCTGAAAGCGTTCTGACTATTTCTCCTCCCACACTGGGCAGTATACTGTCTGCATAAATGCATCTCGCCACCCTTGGGACTCGGACAAGCTGACACCTGTGTGCTGCAACCAGTGTAGCTGTTTCTGAGTGAGATTCAAACATTTGCATCGCCTTCATGGCCTGTATCGCTTTCGCGCCCATGAGTCATCCATGCGTGAATGCTGCCATCTTGATGGTGAGGGGCAGGTGAACGATACACTGGTCTGCATGTCACCAGGTGCTGCTGGCGCAGTGTGACATCACCACTCACAGCCCGAGCAGTGTGACATCACCAAGTGCCGCCAAACGTAGTATGACATCATCAGGTGCAACATGAGCAGTCCCACATTATCGAGCTCAGCCCCTAACCTCAATGCATACTGCCCAGATCTCTCCCCAAGTAAATATCTCTACTACTTCTCCCAAATGTCAGTCACAGGTGTTAACTGAAAGCCAAGGTGCTTTTACGCCATCAGGCAATTGGTAAGGTGATTATAATTTTTTTTTTTTTTAACTAAAATGCGGGTGTGCTGCACTGAAACACAGCCATAAATACAGTGCATGAGAGGGCCACATAAATCAAGTGGGGCTGAGAGTGCTGAATCAGAGAGACGCTAAGGCTGATTGTGCCTCGGAGAGACAATAAAGGCCGTAATCATCCTGTGGTACCGTGGCGGCCCGCAGCTATCAGGCCCGACCCGACTGAGAGACGGTCCGTAGAGGGCGGGACCAGGCGTCTCCACCCTGCCCTGCCTCCTGCATTCCCGTCACATCCATCTGACAAGCTTTGTGCTCCTGACGGATCTGTAAGCCCCCTTCTCCTGGTCGACTGAAAAAGGAAAAGTACAAAAAAGACCTGAATCTGGACAGCGGAGAAAAAAATAAGTCATATAAAAAAATGACATCTATTGGACATGAGCTAACTAAGGAAGGAGGCTTTATAGAGGAAGATGAAAGGCAGCCCAGATGAGGTATAGGGGACCATAATGAGCAAAATAACTAAGTATTCTTCCATTTGATGTGTCCAGTGCCTTCATAATTAGTGGCCAGCTCTCAGCCTTGGGTTTGGCCTGCAATGCATGGGACAACTGTGCTTTAAAAGGACTGCTTGTCTCCCTTTATCCTTTCTATTCCCAATTTCTTTACATTCCCAGTATGTGCTTCCCGGGTAACACTTTTTGGAAGGGTCAGAGTTCTGTTGCCAGGGGTGACTGAACCCCCTCCCCCCCCGGAGTGCAGTGTGCCCGGATTTAATGAAACGCGTCTGAAAAAATGTCCTGCGTTTAATACCCAATCAGGACGCATCATGTTAGGATGCGACACTGCGTCTTGGGCATTTGGATCACATTAAGGCCAATCTGCGAGTGTGCAGCGTGATGCGACAGGCCCTAAGATGTGAAAGCACTGCGTAGGTGTAAAAGCACTCCTTATGAAATCACTGCACGCCCCTTAATAGAATTATACTGTAGGAAAGCGGCGAGTTGTGCTGTTTTCCATGTCTCTAGCATTGCACGACCTCCCCCCGCCCCCCCAGCACTACACAGGACTGGATAAATGATGTCACATTAGCCTAGAGCATGGCTGACCCCTCACTATGCTTAGAACACGTTGGTTAAGCAGAGTGCTCATGGGAGAACTCACATACCCCAGTAAGGAACATGTGAGCCCTCGATCACGCGGCCCCCGCAAAAAGACAGCCAGCTGTTTACTAACCTGCCATAGCCGAGCTCTGGAATATATGGTCGAAAACTCCAGCCTCTAGCCATTTCATAGTGATTTGGGCCATTTTTTAAACTGCTAAAAAGCTATTATGCTCTCTGGTCTGGTGTCACATTCATTTTTGTGATGGAATAAAAACCTATTTTCCTCCAAGTTAGATGAAGAGCATAGTTGTTATTCCTGGCAGATAGAAGACCATCCATCGAAAGCTTGATGTGTAATCCATTGTTACCAATTAGTTTCCCAGCTTGCAAGCGATTTTTTTCCCTCTCCTAAATATATTAGCTAAATTAAACCGCAGGAAGATAATATACTAATGTTGGCGCAAAAAATCCATTATCATAATAGATATTCTTTAAGATTTCTTTAGATACTATATATTTTCTAAACTATAAAGGAAAATGTAATTTAAAGAGATTTTACTCAAAATATTTGTTTCTTGCTTTAGATCACTGGAATAATACACGTAACAATTCCCTGTAAAGTTAGTTTCATCTTCAAAATGACAATCGTGATATTAACTGAGTAATAGTAACATCGCTTACAGCGCGGTGGTGGAGCATCTGACCTCTTCAACACAACCTAAATTAATTGGCTATATTTAGATACTTAAAGCCATATTAGGGTCACTCTAAAAGTAATGCCCAGAACACCCCATACTTTTTTCTGCCTGTACTATTTATTTCTGACCCAAACACGTTCTCATCCCAACCTGAGCTGAGTGCTTCACTGAATCTACAACGGCGGCCCCCAGCAGTAGCAGGAGAACCTCGACAGATGCCTCCAGCGTTACGAGGCTCTGGCTTACCGAGACGACGATTCCGAGCCCAGGCATGGTTATGGTAACCAGATAAGTATGGCTGGATCAAGGATCAGTTGTGAGCAAAAAAGTGAATATTTCCTCTGACTACTCCGGTTTCCTCCCACAGTCCAAAAACGTGCACTTAGGTGAACTGGCATCTGTAAACTGCCTAAAGAGCATTATGGTGTGTGTCTGAGAGTGTCCTATGAAGGGCTGGCTTCGCATCCAGGGTTTCCCCCTGCCTTTGGCCGGGTGCTGCCAGCGATAGGCCCCAGGCCCCCTTGCCACCCCGGTCAGATTCAGCAGTTTGTTAGTTGGATGGACCAACCGAACAGCAACCAGGGCTGTAAAAACAAAAGAACTATAAGCAACAGAGGTCACCGGACACTCACAGCCACCGCGGCCACCGCACAGCACGGAAGTCACCGGTCACTCACAGCCACCGTGGACACCGCACGGCACGGAAATCACCGGTCACTCACAGCCACCGTGGACACCGCACGGCACGGAAATCACCGGTCACTCACAGCCACCACACGGGACGGAAGTCATCGGTCACTCACAGGCACCGCAGCCACCGCACGGCATGGAAGTCACCGGTCACTCACAGCCATCGCACGGCATGGAAGTCACCGGTCACCCCCCACCACCGCAGGGCACGGAAGTCATCGGTCACTCACAGCCACCGCACGGCACGGAAGTCACTGGTCACCCCCCACCACCGCATGGCACGGAAGTCACCGGTCACTCACAGCCACTGCACGGCACGGAAGTCACCGGTCACTCACAGGCACTGCACGGCACGGAAGGACCGGTCACTCACAGTCACTGCACGGCACGGAAGTCACTGGTCACTCACAGGCACCACACGGCACGGAAGTCACCGGTCACTCACAGCCACCGTGGACACCGCACGACACGGAAGTCACCGGTCACTCACAGCCACTGCGGACACCGCACAGCACGTACTTCCCGATCCTACGTGCCGCACGGCTGTCACTGCCTCTCACTTTCATTATTTCTGTCCACTGGAGGATGCTGAACAGCAGTGGCGTTGTGGATAGCACGACAATGTGAAGGTGGCTATTTGAGGACAGAGTAATGACAGCACACCCACATCGACACGAATGTGTGCCGGGTGGTGGGCACCATGGAATACGGACGCGATATTCACACTTATTGTGAAGTATTACTATGCACTCGTGCTCAGTTTGATAAATCATTTTGCCTGCGGAGAGATAAAACAGGCTGTTATTTCAGAGATGGTACTTGTGGAGTGCAGAGTGCCCTTCTGATCCATCCCTTCCACCGGTTTATTGCTGACTGCACATCCTGGGTGGGCTGATTCAGGCTTCTGATAAGCTGGGTTTTTTCCATACATGAAGTCAGCCTTCCAGGAAAAGCCGTTGGTACTTTTGATGCCATAAACCTAACCTTTTCTGGGACAGGTGCTCTTGCTAAAATGACATTCAGCATCCAGGGTGTGGCCAGGGGAAAAACACAGCTCTATTACAAAACATATGGTTGAAATGAAGATGGCTGCACTAGGCCACATCTTTGCTACCTCTATGTTTTTGCTCCCTCTCAGCTCCCTGCCAGACAGCCCACATTTTTGAGGGATCAAAAAACGTATTGTCTGCAGGTCCCCAAGGACCGGATTGGGAAACACTGCTGTACATGGTACGGAACAAACCCTGGGCTCCCCGCTGTTCTCCTTGGCCAGGAGCTGGACATAGCCCACGCTCGTGCCCCAGCTGCCTGAAGGACACTCGGCCATCAATGTCAGGGGAAGACAAGCCGCCGCCCCCTAGCTTTTGTCTAATCCAATTAGCTGCAGACGTTTTCCAGGAACCACTGAGGATTAAACACTTGTGTCACACCGGGTCTCTCTGAGGCCCAGGCACCCCGATGCGTGCATTCAGCTCATTTGCCATGACGGGGAAAGAGTCGGCCCCTCCTCACAGAGCGGAGAGCAGGTCGGAGCATCGAGAGGAGTGACATGTATATTGGGGGGGGGGGGGGGTTTGCTCTATCAGGAATGGACAGAGGACACAGAGTTCCTACATGAAGGGGTGTTAGCTGCTAAAAAAAGTGACAGTGATGAGGATGGAACGCAGAAGGAGGAGAATCCTCTGGATGGGGTACAGGCTCTGGCACTTGCACAGCGACCGGCACGTGAACCGTAAGACATGTAACACAGACGTAGCAGGTCCGCATTGATCCGCAGGGTTCGGCCCTGAATCATTGAGCTGTTTGGTTGACCTGTGAGAAAATGACCTCTGTACCCCTTCAAAGGCCAGATAGCGGCAGTAAAACGAAGATAATAAAGGCAACAAAGATGCTGAAAAGCGTTTATACTCCTGAAGGCTTAAAATCGTAACCCTTTTTGTTAATATCATGACCCAGAGAAAGCGCAGCATTGGAGAAATCACAATGTGATGATAATGAAGACAGACGCCCAAGGGGCACCTCCGGAGGGGAATGCTATGTGTCACTTCCATGCCTTACATTGACCATCATACTGTAACTTCAGCTAGCACTGCTGAAGCTACCCTTTTAACAGATAAGAAGGGCTGTGGCAGATTCGGCAGACTAGAAAGTGAACTGCAGATTCAGCTTTGGGTGGAAAAGCCTTCAAAGACATTTTACATCCTATATCACAAGGAAGTGTTATAAGAGGTTAAGCAGCTGCCTCCCTTTACACCAAACGCAAGGTAATATATGTACATCTACATGTATATTAATCTATATTTTAATCAGGATTTAAGAATTCGTCTTTACATGGAACTGATGTGACTGACTATGAATTACTAATCACACCTGCGGTGATATTTTTTCATTTTCCTGCCTCATTAACTAGATAATTAAGTTTTTTTTTGCATTTAATCCTGAAGATAATTCAGCATAACAAACAAAATCATAAGCAGTATAAACTGCCTGCCTCCGCTGCCCCATCCCTTATTACCCAGCTCTCTTTCATTATCTGACAGTCCTGTATCTCTCTGTCCATTTACCTCAGCTGATGGTCATATTGTACATCCTGGTGGCACAGTTGATCTCCAGAGACTTCCTGTTTTCCTATTTCTCATTTAAAATGGTTGCTTGGTCTTAAAGTCTCTTTCATTGCTCCCCAGGGGCATAGGAACCAATGTTTAATTGCTGTTGTTTGCCCCCACTCGCAAAAAATAGCATCTAAATTATTAATTTGTGTCCCCCCCAATATCAACCTGTCTCCTACGCCCTTGCCGCGCCTACTGATTTGCAGCTTGACGGCAGAGTATCAGGCAGTATGGCGGACGGCTTCTAATGCTTTGAGGGCCCCAAGCGAGCTGGTCACTCACCTCTCTCCGTGTCGTACAGGTAGACGAATTTCTCCCACTTGTAGTGGGAGAGCAGGCTGAGAATGGCGCCTCGCAGTGCGGGACGCATCTGAATAACGAACTGCACGTCCGCGTCAGTGGGATAGCTTGGCGTGACAAAGGAGGTGTGCAGGGCCCCGCAGAAGGAGGTCAGGGTGTTCATGGACTTCTTGTCGTAGAAGCCGAAGATGGCATAGACACCTCTGGAGAACTGGGAGCAGACTGGAATGAAAATAATGCAGAAGACAGCAGGTCATTTAAAAAGCTATGGTATCAAAGCTTCCATCCATCCCTCTGCCCACCCACCCATAAAAACAAAAAAAAAGAAAATGTTTTCCAATTAGGCCTGCAGAGATATGGAGTGTGCTCTCTGAGAGCCACAGTGTGCAAGGTGTCAACACACATACACACACACACACACACACACACA